>JAVIAB010000001.1:81560467-82160467 GCA_032433765.1 Megaustenia siamemsis | reverse complement strand
TTACATGTATATCTGCTTTATAATATTATTTCAGTAGAACTAGTTATGTCTTCTTTATTTACACATTTCTTCATGAAACACAAATATCTATTTTTTTACGTTCGTTACATATTTCTTTCTTACTAAACATAAGAGTTAACCATTGTTAAATAGCTGCCAACATTTCTTCATGAAACACAAATATATATATATATATATATATATATATATATTTTACGTTCGTTACATATTTCTTTCATACTAAACATAAGAGTTAACCATTGTTAAATAGTTGCCAACATTTCTTCTTGTTTTCCTGCGTTGACCTTCATTAACATCCAGTTTTCCCATCTATAGGTTCTCCTGGACAAGTTCAGCTGTACTGTTCTGAACCGCATCAGCAGCAACTACACGAGCAGCCAAATCTCAGAGCTGCAAGTGCCCGTCTGTCAAAAATACGCTCTAGATATCACAGACTTCCAGAAATCTATGGAAGTCCAACAAACCAGTGCTAGTTTACTTCTAAAAAGTTACCGCCCAGCTGTAGGAACAGACCTCGCAAGAGAAAGCCATTTCTCAAAACGGCTCATGATCTCATGTGACTTAAAAGCTTTCCCAATTTTACGATTTGTTAGTGAAATCTGCGAGATAATAACTGCAATGTGCAAGACTGCCAGGCATTGGCTCTCACGTGACGAACAGTTTATGCACGATGTGCAGGAGTTTATTAGAGAGACAAGAAACAGTGCCAGGCAGAGGGAGCGGGTCTTGCATGCGGAGAAGATGAAGCAGAAGACAATTAAGAAGAATGTCAAGGTTGCTCACAGTATATTACGTAGCAACAGGAACAAACTGGAGAAAATTGAGATGGAACTTCAAGAATTAGAGCACAAGTTGAATTCGTCTAAAGAGGAGCAGAGAATTCGACTTGTGGAGATTCAGCACAAGGAATCGATGGTCGACTTTCTCAAGGTCACCTTGCAGCAGACGAAGAAAAACTGTAGACTACAGAATAAGCGGACACGACTTCTCAGACAGGTATGTTGGTGTCAAAGAGAGGCGTCTCAGACAGGTATGTTGGTGTCTATGAGAGGTGTCTCAGACAGGTATGTTTGGTGTCTATGAGAGGTTTGTCACACAGGTATGTTGGTGTCTATGAGAGGTTTGTCACACAGGTGTGTTGGTGTCTATGAGAGGTTTGTCACACAGGTGTGTTGGTGTCTATGAGAGGTTTGTCACACAGGTATGTTGGTGTCTATGAGAGGGTTGTCACACAGGTATGTTGGTGTCTATGAGAGGTTTGTCAGGCAAGTTTGTTGGTGTCTATATGAGGTTTGTCACACAGGTATGTTGGTGTTTATGAGGGGTTTGTCACACAGGTATGTTGGTGTCTATGAGAGGTTTGTCATACAGGTATGTTGGTGTCTATGAGAGGTTTGTCACACAGGTATGTTGGTGTCTATGAAAGGTTTGTCACACAGGTATGTTGGTGTCTATTAGAGGTGTCTCAGACAATCTCTTGTGGTGTCTATATGAGGTTTGTCAGACAGGTATGTTGTGGTGTCTTTATGAGGTTTGTCAGACAGGTCTCTTGTGGTGTCTATATGAGGTTTGTCAGACAGGTATGTTGTGATGTGTATATGGGGTTTGTCACACAGGTATGTTGGTGTCTATGAGAGGTTTGTCACACAGGTATGTTGGTGTCTATGAGAGGGTTGTCACACAGGTATGTTGGCGCCTGTTAGAGGTGTCTCAGACATATATTGGTGTCTATGAGAGGGTTGTCACACAGGTATATTGGTGTCTATGAGAGGGTTGTCACACAGGTATATTGGTGTCTATGAGAGGGTTGTCACACAGGTATATTGGTGTCTATGAGAGGGTTGTCACACAGGTATATTGGTGTCTATGAGAGGCAATATGTTTACAGACAGGTAATGTGTTTCATAAAGTTAAATGTTTTCAAATAATTGTATCAGAAATTGTATTTATCGACAGTGCGTTTTGGGAAAGTATGCCAGTGGTGTAGTGGTAAGGCGCCGGCTTAGCGAAAAAGTGAACTTGGCTTTAAACCCAGCTTTACACTCTCCCAGAAGTGGAAGACAGAATTACTGAGCTGGGGGGGGGGTGAGAAGGGGGGGGGAAGGGGGTGAGTAATGACAACAAGGGAGAGCACTGAACCCGACCCTGCACTTCAAATGTAAACATTTCACAATCCATCGGCATGAAGATGTCACTGAAATTACTTTCCATTTGAGTTTGGATAAAGTTGCAAGTGACGGTTGTCATTCACAGGCAGTTGTATTTATTGATTGTCTTTCTTAGAATGTAGCAGTTATCAATTCATAGTCTGGAGTATATTTTTGCAAATAAAATATTATAAACGGACAATTTCTTGCATTTGTCACCGTGCTGTCTTCTGAATCTATTTGCATGTGTCACTATATTTGCTGTCTTCAGAATCTGTATGTGTCACTATATGCTGTCTTCTGAATCTGTATGTGTCACTATATGCTGTCTTCTGAAGCTGTTTACATGTGTCACTATATTTGCTGTCTTCTTAAGCTATCTTTCTTGTTTCACTTATGTTGTCTTTTAGAGCTGATTTCCACGTGTCACTTATCCTGTCTTATAAAGCTGTCTTAACTGTGTCACTTATCCTGTCTTGTAATACTGTCTTAACTGTGTCACTTATCCTGTCTTATAAAGCTGTCTTACCTGTGTCACTTATCCTGTCTTATACAGCTGTCTTTCCTGTGTAACTTATCCTATCTTATAAAGCTGTCTTACATGTGTCACTTATCCTGTCTTATAAAGCTGTCTTAACTGTTTTCAGGTCAAGGAGATAGAGCAGTACATAAAGCTCATGGAGACAGACCTGGAGGTCGTGCAGGATCAAATCTTGGTGAAGTCACATGAGAAGATCCTGTTGAGAGACAAGATCTCCTGCTCGGAGAAGTCATATGACTTTATGAAGTCAGACCTGGACAGGTTCTCTGAAAATTTGGAGGAACTTGAGGCAGAGGTAAGATGACGATGACAAAGAGGTGAATTGAAAACGAGGTAAGATGACGATGACAAAGAGGTGAATTGAAAACGAGGTAAGATGACGATGACAAAGAGGTGAATTGAAAACGAGGTAAGATGACAAAGAGGTGAATTGAAAACGAGGTAAGATGACGATGACAAAGAGGTGAATTGAAAACGAGGTAAGATGACGATGACAAAGAGGTGAATTAAAAACGAGGTAAGATGACAAAGAGGTGAATTGAAAACGAGGTAAGATGACGATGACAAAGAGGTAAATTAAAAACGAGATAAGATGACGATGACAAAGAGGTGACCTGAAAACGAGGTAAGATGACGATGACAAAGAGGTGAATTGAAAACGAGGTAAAACGATGACGATGACAAAGAGGTGAATTAAAAACGAGGTAAGATGACGATGACAAAGAGTTGAACTGAAAACGAGGTAAGATGACGATGACAAAGAGTTGAATTGAAAACGAGGTAAGATGACAAAGAGGTGAATTGAAAACGAGGTAAGATGACAAAGAGGTGAACTGAAAACGAGGTAAGATGACGATGACAAAGAGGTGAATTGAAAACGAGGTAAGATGACAAAGAGGTGAATTGAAAACGAGGTAAGATGACAAAGAGGTGAATTGAAAACGAGGTAAGATGACAAAGAGGTGAATTGAAAACGAGGTAAGATGACAAAGAGGTGAATTGAAAACGAGGTAAGATGACAAAGAGGTGAATTGAAAACGAGGTAAGATGACGATGACAAAGAGGTGAATTGAAAACGAGGTAAGATGACGATGACAAAGAGTTGAATTGAAAACGAGGTAAGATGACGATGACAAAGAGTTGAACTGAAAACGAGGTAAGATGACAAAGAGGTGAATTGAAAACGAGGTAAGATGACAAAGAGGTGAATTGAAAACGAGGTAAGATTACAAAGAGGTAAATTAAAAACGAGGTAATATGACGATGACAGAGAGGTGAATTAAAAACGAGGTAAGATGACGATGACAAAGAGTTGAATTGAAAACGAGGTAAGATGACAAAGATGTGAATTAAAAACGAGGTAAGATGACAAAGATGTGAATTAAAAACGAGGTAAGATGACAAAGAGAAGAGCTGAATGTGAGGTAACCTGTTCAGTAATTATCTTCTTCTCTTGGACATATCTCTTGAAAATTTCTCTTGTAAACTTCTCTTTGAACTTTTCTTGTAAACTTCTCTTGGAAATCTTTCTTGTAAATTTCTTTTGGAAATTTATCTTGTAAACTTCTCTTGGAAACATCTCTTGGAAACATCTCTTGGAAACATCTCTTGGAAACATCTCTTTGAAACTTCTCTTGGAAATTTTCTTCCACACTTCTCTTGGAAACTTTTCTTTAAAACTTCTCTTGGAAACATCTCTCTGAAACTTCTCTTGGAAACTTCTCTTGGAAACTTCTCATGGAAACTTCTCATGGAAACTTCTCTTTAAAACATCTCTTGGAAACTTCTCATGGAAACTTCTCTTGGAAACTTCTCACGGAAACTTCTCACGGAAACTTCTCTTCCTCACTTCTCATGGAAACTTCTCTTGGAAATTTCTCTTCTTCACTTCTCATGGAAACTTCTCATGGAAATTTCTCTAGGAAACATCTCTAGGAAACTTCTCATGGAAAATTCTCTTTGAAACTTCTCTTCCTCACTTCTCATGGAAACTTCTCTTGGAAACATCTCTAGGAGAATTCTCTTGGAAACTTCTCTTGGAAACATCTCTAGGAAACTTCTCATGGAAACTTCTCTTGCAAACATCTCTAGGAGAATTCTCTTGGAAACTTCTCTTGGAAACGTCTCTTGGAAATATCTCTTGGAAGCTTCTCTTGGAAAACATCAGTTGGAAACTTCTCTTGATTGCAACTTTGCAACAGTTCGTGACTACAGATTTTGCTGTTCTATTATTATTTCCCTCAGCTGGGACACATTTATGAACAAGATGAAGTGAGAACACCAGGGTTACCAGGAAAAGAAAAGATACCTACAACCAGCTTGATATCAAAGAATCTGTCACAATTTTTAGACTTTGAACAGACACGCTGATCTTCTTAATACCTAAAGTACTTGAATCTCTGATAAACTGAGACGGGAAAAATGACTGCCACAAAATGTGCTACACATTTGATGAACAGAGAAAACTCTTCTGAACGTCAGTGGTGTCATGCCTGGAAACAAACAGTAGAGAGATATCAGCAGCCTTGAACTGATTATTATTGAATTCTTGGAATTTATTAAAACTGAATTTTAAATTTTTTTAAAAAGTAGAATAGCTCAGGCCAAAATAGCATTTCAGAAAATGAAAAACATTTTGTACCACAAGTCTATGATAATAGAAGTGAGAAAGAGAATTCATCGGTGCTGTATAGAGCCAGTTCTGACCTATGGAAGCGAATCATGGACAGCAGACAGACAAATAAAGAGACGATTAGAGGTCGCAGCGATGGGATTTATCAGAAGAATGTTGAGAGTTCCCTGGTCAGCTACAAAGACCAACGAGGACATTCTCAAAGAGGCCAACACAAAAGGGAGCTCTTAAAGAACGTCAGAAAGAAATAATCAACATGTTTCGGACATAGCACGAGAAGAGGAAAGTTGGAATATTTCGTTACAACTTGCAAAATATAGAATAAGAGAGATCGCGAGGAGAGAAGATACTAGTTAGCTTGGTGTCATGGACAAGAGTCAATAACAGAATTGATACGATACACTGAGGATAGAAGATTGTGGAAGGACACGATCGATTAGGTCAACCTGTATGGCACATGATGATGATGTTTGGACAGCCTGGCTGTTGAATTTGGCAATTTTATGTGGGGCAGAGGGAAACAGAAACATGGAAGGAAGTTTGATGAAGCTAAGTACTGCCAGTTGACCACGATCTTGTACATATTTACGGACAACATAATTAGCTGTCTTAAAGAGGCTACTCCAACAGAGTCGTAAATATCGCACAAACACGCTAGGACACACAGAATGTTCATCAACTATACCCGCCTATATATCCGTCCTCTTGGCTATATCTTGTCATTAGAATCAGAGAGGGAAAGCGAGATTGATGAACAGCTTAATTCTTTCTCGCTGAAAACTTGAACACAAGCCATAGTTCTATAGTCACTTAGTCCGTAGCCATCTATAGATTTCATAAGGCCTGTGGGCAGAAAATAAAACAAAGAAAGCCCTTCAACTAGCATGACGTCATCAGATATATGAGCTATAGACGATGACGTCACTACCCACAACCACCCCTGCTTCCAAAACTGGAAACATCACGATAGTTGGAGGTTTTGCGGGAATTTCCGGTCAACCCATAGGCCTATGTCAATCTATATATGGCTGTGCTTAGTCTTACGTTGACGTATCACGCTGGCGATAGAAACCTCTTTTGATTTCGATTCCATGATCTTCCGACACAACCAACCACGGACAGCGTGCTCACCATCACAAACAAATACTTACACTTTTGCTTCAATAGTTTGGGATGTAACGAGCAACTAACTCACAGCTAATTGAGAGTAAAGTCCAGTCATCTTTCTTGTTGTCAATGTTATTTCTTGATCTCGACGTTTCATTCTCTTTAATCTTTAGTTTTATTTTACTAATCACCACAAGCCTTCATTTGTCATTTCCCATCCCGCTATTCCACAGCTGTTCCATTGTTACCTCTCACATACCCTCAATTGTTACCCTCCCTTTTGTTTGTCCGTTCCGTGTTGCTGTCCCTGTTTTCCGAGGACGGTCAGATGTAAGCTGAAACATCTATTATCTGTATTGTCTTCTTTTGTAAAACAGTCACCATATCTTTCGTTATACTCGTTCCCTATCTACCCCCAGGTGAGTGGACTATCCAGTCAGCTGCTACAACTGGAAATTGTCCACACAATCAGGACATCTCCGGAGATCCTGGACAATCTGACGGACCGACCATCCACGGTCAAATTGTCGAAGTCTTTAAAGGAAAAAATTAAGCAACGAGTCAAAAATGTCGTGACCTTAAGCAGGTGATTCTTGGGACGGCTGCATTTACCTTCTGATGGTGAATTCAGGTTCAATCAGGCAGTGTTTCTTAAAAAAAAAACAACCCAGTGATTACCATAATATAGCATCGGAATTGTGCAACATAATAAGGATTGTGTTTTCCCAAATGTGTTGTTAGGTTATAGCACGGTGATTATAAGGCCACAATATGAGAAATGTGATTTTATAGCACGAGGATTGTAGGGTCACAACATGAGAAATATTTAGGGATTGTAGGGTCACAACTTGAGAAATGTGATTTTATAGCATGGGGATTATAAGTTCACAATATGAGAAATGTGATTTTATAGCACGAGAATTGTAGGGTCACAACATAATAAATATTTGGGAATTGTAGGGTCACAACATGAGAATTGTGATTTTATAGCACAAGGATTGTAGGATCACAACTTGATAAATGTGATTTTATAGTACGAGGATTGTAGGGTTACATTATGAGAAATATTTGGGAATTGTAGGGTCACAACATGAGAATTGTAATTTTATAGCACAAGGATTGTAGGATCACAACTTGATAAATGTGATTTTATAGTACGAGGATTGTAGGGTTACATTATGAGAAATGTGATTTTATAGCACGGGGATTGTAGGGTCACAACATGAGAAATATTTGGGGATTGTAGGGTCACAACTTGAGAAATGTGATTTTATAGCACGAGGATTGTAGGGTCACAACAAGAGAAATATTTGGGGATTGTAGGGTCACAACTTGAGAAATGTGATTTTATAGCATTTGTAATGTTGATTGTAATGTTTTCAGCTAGAATTTTGAAGATTATAGATCCAGAATTGTGATGTCCTACGAAAGTGATTAAGTGGTTATAATATCAGGATTGTATGTTGGGATTGTGGGAGCCGCAGTAGCTCAATGGTTAGTGAAATGGACTACAAAGGACAAGAGGTAGGGTTCGATCCCAACCGACGGTTTCCAGGTTCACCCTGCCTTAAATGGGTACATGATTTTTTCTGGTAACGTAAAGCGGCACGGACGTAATACCGACCACATTACCCCAAAAATCATGTGCCGAGGGTATGTAAAATGTATGGTCACTAACACCATATTCCCTATACGCCATTGGCGTGACAGGGGCTCTTTACTTTTTTTTTTTTTTTAACTGTGTTGGGATTGTGAATTAGTAGCTTCGGGACTGTGATGTTATATTGCTACAAATATAATCCGTACACCACCTCAGCCATGACGTACTACTATCACAATAGTGATGTTTATAGTTCCAGCGAATAGACAGTGATACAATCAACACTATGATATTTAATTATAGGTTTGATTGGATATATCAGGGTATACAATAGCAGAACTATAACTGGTAGTATCTGAGACTATGATGTTTTGATTGTTTGATAAAAGATATAATATTGTAAGGTTATAGAGTTGATCGTTTCCAGGGTTAGCTTTCCTGAATGTTGTTAATACATTGATTAACATGTTTTAGAATTATAGTTCTTGAGTTATAAAATATTGATTGATGTTCTAGAACTAGAGTTCTTGAGTTATAAAATATTGATTGATGTTCCAGAACTAGAGTTCTTGAGCTATACAATACTGATTGACAATTTCTAGAATTAGTTCTTGAATTCCATATATTTATTTTATTTGATCAAGCAATCAAATAAATAAATAAATAAATCAATAAATAAATAAATAAATAAATCAATTAATCACTCAATCAATCAATGAAGCAATCAATCAACCAGCCATTAAACCAGCCATTCAGCGGGTACAGTGCTGCCTATCATTGACAGCAATACTCCAAGTCGTTATCATTACTATCATTGATATCATTCACATCATCATAAACACTTCCATCTGTAACCAGATCACCAAACAACACACATCACAAACAACACCAGACAAGGCAACAACAAGCGCTGCAGGAACGGGTTTAGTGTAGACACGAACTGGGCAGTTTTACTTAATTGGTCTACTGGAGGGTGGTCTTGTCTGCCAGTTTTTGCGTTTGTATTTAACAAAAAATACGTTGTAGATCGGCTTGAACCTTTTTCAGGAGATACAGTCCGACGTTCATGGTGGATATCGTTGAACGTTCATTGGAGATTTGGTCGAACGTTCAAGGGAAATTTGGTCGAACGTCTATGGGAGATTTGGTCGAACGTTTAAGGGAGCTTTGGTCGAACATTCATGGGAGATTTGGTCGAACGTTTAAGGGAGCTTTGGTCGAACGTCTGTGGGGGATTTGGTCGATCGTTCAAGGGACATATGGTTGAACGTTCAACGGAAACATTGCAGAACTTTTAGGAAGATATGGTCGAACGTTGAAGGGAGATTTGGTCGAACATTCATGGGAGATTTGGTCGAACATTCAAGGAAGATTTGGTCGAACATTTGTGGGTGATTTGATAGAACGTTCAAAGGAGATATTGCCTATCGTCTCAAGGAGATTTGGTAGTACGTTCAAGTTAAATATGGTCAAACGTTGAAAGCGGACATGGCCTTACATTACAGGGAGATATGTTTGCTTGCTTGCGTCCGCCCGATGATTAAAGGAGTACACCTCTTCATCATCCGCACTTAAAAGGACGTTAAGTGGACGTGTCTGCGTTATGTTGTGGTTTGCAGTATAATTGTTATATTTGCGCCTTTCGGCCCAACATATCCGACTTCAGATGGAGGGAGAAATGAAAGAATGCCAAAAAAAAAAAAACTCCGTTAAGCTTATCATCATCATCATCCTCATCACCATCATCATCAAGTACCGGACCTGCTGGCGTAGGTGATCATGTCTCTCCACAACTTTCGATCTCGACAGTTATTTATCATTTATGTTGTTGACCTTCTGCCAAGCCATTCTCTTAAGCTGTCTGGTATATTTTCTCTCTGCTTCCATCTATCTCTTCGTCCCTCAATTTTTCCAGTTGTTGCAATATATTCCAGTTGTTCTCTTCTCATTATGCTAAAACCGATAAAGTCAAAGCTTGTCATCGACCCTTCCATGGACTATTGCTCTAATCAGATACGTGACCATAAATAATGAGTTCCTTCGTATAAGAAAGGTATTGAAACTTAACAGCTAAGATTGTAGTGTTGATTTGTAGTGTTGATTGCTAGAACTATAAACAATATGGCACTTCAACAGTCAAAGTTGAGTATGGGATTCTGTATGGGCTGTTTAGTTTTGGGACGAGACATAACAAATGGTTGTAAATGTAGGTTTATCTTCACAAATTGTTATCCCATCTCCCTGGTGTCCCGGGATTTTTCTGTGAGTCCGGAGCATAAAGGGCAGATGCTGTCGTTACGTGGTGTTCAGGTCAGGGATTGTTTTTCTATTTGGGTAAGACATTGCCACCTATATTGAAAGCCGAAGGGCTGAGCGGATTTTTTCCCGAAAGAACCCCAAACTTGTGACGTCATCATCAATGTTAGCTATAGACGGTTGACGTCATTTTACCCACAATCACCCCTGCTCGCAATGCTGAAAACGTCACAACTTTTGGGTGGTCCCCCTCAGCGAGCAGGCATTCATTATGGGTGGCAATGGGGTAAGAGGTTCTATTTCTGTTTTTTGTGCCAAAGAACCAGTTTCCAACCAATTGCTGGTCAAGTTTGGGAATTTCTACAGAAAGTTCAGCATTTGAGATGCCACCTAACTCATGTCTGTAATTAGTGCTCTGCCAATAGCTGTCTTGTTATTTGGTGATCTGCCACTAGATGTCTTGTTATTTGGTGATCTGCCACTAGCTGTCTTGTTATTTGGTGATCTGCCACTAGCTGTCTTGTTATTTGGTGATCTTCCAATAGCTGTCTTGTTATTTGGTGATCTGCCAATAGCTGTCTTGTTATTTGGTGATCTGCCACTAGCTGTCTTGTTATTTGGTGATCTTCCAATAGCTGTCTTGTTATTTGGTGATCTGCCAATAGCTGTCTTGTTATTTGGTGATCTGCCAATAGCTGTCATGTTATTTGGTGATCTGCCAATAGCTGTCTTGTTATTTGGTGATCTGCCAATAGCTGTCTTGTTATTTAGTGATCTGCCAATAGCTGTCATGTTATTTGGTGATCTGCCAATAGCTGTCTTGTTATTTGGTGATCTGCCATTAGCTGTCTTGTTATTTGGCGATCTTCCAATAGCTGTCATGTTATTTGGTGATATGCCAATAGCTGTCATGTTATTTGGTGATCTGCCAATAGCTGTCTTGTTATTTGGTGATCTGCCAATAGCTGTCTTGTTATTTGGTGATCTGCCAATAGCTGTCATGTTATTTGGTGACCTGCCAATAGCTGTCTTGTTATTTGGTGATCTGCCAATAGCTGTCTTGTTATTTGGTGATCTGCCAATAGATGTCTTGTTATTTAGTGATCTGCCAATAGCTGTCTTGTTATTTGGTGATCTGCCAATAGCTGTCTTGTTATTTGGTGATCTGCCAATAGCTGTCTTGTTATTTGGTGATCTGCCAATAGCTGTCTTGTTATTTGGTGATCTGCCACTAACTATCTTGTTCATGAGGTCTGTGAATTCGACCAACATATGTTGATTTTCTTTCCCAAATGGCTGTTTAGAATGTCTGTGAGTTGTATGCTAATGTGGTAGAGTTGTATGCTAATGTGGTAGAGTTGTATGCTAATGTGGTAGAGTTGTATGCTAATGTGCTAGAGTTGTATGCTAATGTGGTAGAGTTGTATGCTAATGTGGTAGAGTTGAATGCTAATGTGGTAGAGTTGTATGCTAATGTGGTAGAGTTGTATGCTAATATGGTAGAGTTGTATGCTAATGTGGTAGAGTTGTATGCTAATGTGGTAGAGTTGTATGCTAATGTGCTAGAGTTGTATGCTAATGTGCTAGAGTTGTATGCTAATGTAGTAGAGTTGTATGCTAATGTGGTAGAGTTGTATGCTAATGTGGTAGAGTTGTATGCTAATGTGGTAGAGTTGTATGCTAATGTGGTAGAGTTGTATGCTAATGTGGTAGAGTTGTATGCTAATGTGGTAGAGTTGTATGCTAATATGGTAGAGTTGTATGCTAATGTGGTAGAGTTGTATGCTAATGTGGTAGAGTTGTATGCTAATGTGGTAGAGTTGTATGCTAATGTGGTAGAGTTGTATGCTAATGTGGTAGAGTTGTATGCTAATGTGGTAGAGTTGTATGCTAATGTGGTAGAGTTGTATGCTAATGTGGTAGAGTTGTATGCTAATGTGCTAGAGTTGTATGCTAATGTGCTAGAGTTGTATGCTAATGTAGTAGAGTTGTATGCTAATGTGGTAGAGTTGTATGCTAATGTGGTAGAGTTGTATGCTAATGTGGTAGAGTTGTATGCTAATGTGGTAGAGTTGTATGCTAATGTGGTAGAGTTGTATGCTAATGTGGTAGAGTTGTATGCTAATATGGTAGAGTTGTATGCTAATGTGGTAGAGTTGTATGCTAATGTGGTAGAGTTGTATGCTAATGTGGTAGAGTTGTATGCTAATGTGGTAGAGTTGTATGCTAATGTGGTAGAGTTGTATGCTAATGTGGTAGAGTTGTATGCTAATGTGGTAGAGTTGTATGCTAATGTGGTAGAGTTGTATGCTAATGTGGTAGAGTTGTATGCTAATGTGCTAGAGTTGTATGCTAATGTGGTAGAGTTGTATGCTAATGTGGTAGAGTTGTATGCTAATGTGGTAGAGTTGTATGCTAATGTGGTAGAGTTGTATGCTAATGTGGTAGAGTTGTATGCTAATGTGCTAGAGTTGTATGCTAATGTGGTAGAGTTGTATGCTAATGTGGTAGAGTTGTATGCTAATGTGGTAGAGTTGTATGCTAATGTGGTAGAGTTGTATGCTAATGTGGTAGAGTTGTATGCTAATGTGGTAGAGTTGTATGCTAATGTGGTAGAGTTCAGGCAATGGATCCTTGAATAAGAAAGTTCCACATCCAGAGAAATCAGTAGCAGAGCAAAGTCACATCCAACAAGTTCAGTTCAACACAAAAAAATACATTTGCAGAAAGAAAAAGAGAAATCACAACAAAGCATACATTATTACATTTGCATGATAAATTTACAATAGAATATGCATTTATACAATAAGGTCGTAACAAGACAAGCACCAATAAGATAAATTCACAAACAGTCATTCGCTTCAGCAAGAAAAAAATGTACAATATGGCAGGGACATTCATTTAAAAAAAAAGAAAGTTAACAAACAACCATTTTTCCAGATTCCCGAAGGGGATATTGGAGCACCCATGAGTTCGTCCGGTGTGCAGCGATTATGATCATAACAACAACAACAATGACTTCTTCTACCTTTTAACCGGCTATTGTATTCTCTCATCAAGTATGCTCATTTTATCTCACATCTGTTGATAATTATATGGCAGGAGAACTCTGTCATTAACAAAGTCAAAGTCATTAAGTTGTTTGGTCACTGGATCGCATTTCTGTTGTTCTGAGTTATTTTCATAATCTTACTATCTCACTGTTATTATTTGTAAATAAACCTCCAATTATATTTTTTGTAAGTCGTTTTTACATTATGATTAAAACAACGACCTAGAAAAAATAGGGAGTTCATTTACAAATACATAATAACAGTGAGATAGTAGGACTGACATTAAAAGAAAGGCAAATTATCCCACACAATCTTGCCACCGTAATCGAGGCATAACAAAGATACGTCACGTGTACCAGGAGACTCGAGCGACGATATGTTCATTGCAACATACACACAATATTATTGTTATGTGCTTATATTCATAAGCTGTAAAGTTCCCAAATTTTCATAAAATGGGTGTTCATTCACGAAGAGATTGTGTAACACGCCTCTAAAGTTTACAATAAAATTCGTAAATTACAAAAACAAAAAAAATGTACACATTTGAACTTGCACTTATAAAAGTAAGAAGAAAACACTATCATCATTATCGTCCTGAAGTCCCATATCTTTTGTAGAGCGTTGCATTCACCACAGCCCATTTGAAATAATGCCCAGTCAGATCTCCCACTTCTTCTGTTGTCATATTCAAGGTCTCCTTCATGTCTTGAAATCACCTTCTTCATGGCCTGTCCCAGATGCCCCTCGGAACCATACCTTCCATTATTATTTTTTCCAGCCTGCTGTGTCTTTTGATGTGGTCATAGTATATTAATTCCCTCCATAGAATGATGTTTATAAGCCAGTACTTTTTAATGTTTAAATCTTTTAATATGCCTTCATTACTATTTTTCATTATACAAGGTATCTTAGGGATTGTTTCTGTAGCATTTTGTTTCAAATGAGTCGATTTTCTTCCTTGCTGTTTGGGAGATTGTCCATGATTTACAACAACAGCAAAAAAAAAAAAAAAAAAAGAGAGAAAGAAAAATCCAAAATTACTTTTGTGTAAAATAAATACAATTTACATGATGATAACATAGCAAGTAGGCTTTGTCATGGAATCGACGTGGTAAGAGGAAACCGGGAAAGCCCAGGAATAAGGGTTGACGGAGAGACTCTGTCCAGGTTCTACATTCTAAATAGAGGACTGAAATGTTTTGATTGGTTGATTTAAATAATTTACAAACGTAAAGGTAAATATGTATTCATTTACAAACGTAAAGGTAAATATGTATTTATTTAGATGGAAACACATACATTGAGATGAATATAAGCACATATTCACATATGAACAATATAATACACATTTACTAATCACACACACGCTGTCATGTGCTGTTTTTGTTGATCTCTTTGCTGTTATTTAATTGACCTATATGCCGGCTATACATATGATTGGCTGCTATTTTTAGCACCGCAAGCTTATATAAAAATAAAAAAAAGACCTATTTTTACGTCATTTTCTCCATGACTTGGGTCTGCTAGAAAGGGGGGGGGGGGGATTTATATGACGACCAGAGCGTAAAGGCTAATTATCCAGTGCAGTCGCCACACTGTGTTCGGGTCTGAGTTTTTATTTCATCCCCGATAGAAAAAAAAAATGTTTGACCCTAGCAGGATGCAAACCCTCGGTCTCCTGGTTTGTAGCCCGACAAGCTATCGACTCGATCACCCGCTCTTCCACCACATGGTAGACTGGTAAAACTGAGGGTTTGACTTATAAGAGCAGGCAATGTTAATACAATTAATGTAATGTTAACATCTTCAAGCTAATTATTCATTACAGTAACCGCTTCCAGGTAGGTGTAACATAAACTCATTTGCCGCAAACCAGTAGACAAGTCTCAAGTAATGTTAACACCAGCAATTTTACTGTCACACATTTGTTACAAATTACTATTAGTTAACACTGTCCAACGGACTAATGTATGAGATTAACTAGTTTTATAAAATATTAACATCAGGCAAGTGAATGACACACAAGATAATTTCGTTACAAGCAATGTTAACACAGCCCAGGTGATAAAATTTCAAGAGCAATAAGTTAGGAGATGATATTACCTATGTTCATATGTTGTTAACACTGGCCAGTGAAATGATTCTCAAGCGTAATTTACTAATGTTCACACTTATCAGGTAATGTTAACTTCGATCTATTAACTATTATTCTAGAGTAACTAACAACAAATAATGTTAACATTAGTCAGCTGACGTACAGACCTTCAAGAGTAACTAACAATAAGTAATGTTAACATTAGTCAGCTGACATACAGACCTTCAAGAGTAACTAACAATAAGTAATGTTAACACTAGTCAGCTGACGTACAGACCATCAGGTGTAACTAGCAACAAGTAATGTTAACACTAGTCAGCTGACGTGCATATCTTCAAGAGTAATCACTAACAAGTAATGTTAACACTAATCGGCTGATGCACAGACCATCAATAGTAACTAGCAACAAGTAATGTTAACACTAGTTATCTGATACATTTCTAAAGTAACTAACAACAGGTAATGTTAACACTGACCAACTAACTAACCTTTAAGAGTAACCAGAAACAAGTAATGTTAACACTAGTTAGCTGACAGACCTTCAAGAATAACCTTTGTCAAGCAATATTCACAATCCTTCAGTAATGTTAACACTGATCATCTAACTGATTCCCAAGAGGAGCCAGTTACAATTGTAATTTAATTTAGTTGTAATTTAATCAATTGATTTAAAAAAAGGCGTTTTGATATTATACCTCCTTGTGGTCTCCCCGGTAACAGTCTGAGAGTCAAAACAGGCTAAATAACAGGAGCTGGGATCGCCGTATTCTCTGTAGTGCTAGCAGGAGGAAACAGGTAGAAGATCTAGTGTTGGGTCTACGTCAAAACAGGCTGGTTATCAGAAGTTGGGATCGCTGTTCTCTGTAGTAGTGGTTCTTACTGATATAGAAGACCCAGTATTGCAGTAACTCTGGCTGGACTAGTAGTTTCCCAGCATAGCCTGGGACAGACGAACTCTAACTTCTCCAGTAAGAGACGGGAATGTCAAGAAAGCCATTACGATCCACCACATCAATGAGTAAAAGGGTACCCTGCCCGTATCAACTCGTGACATTACATCAATAACAAATGGAGCTTTGACCATGGTTAGTGTGGGGGGGGGGAAGAATAGAGCCACTGTCACATACCACGTCCGTGTGGCTACAGGGGTCCTGATCACTGCCATATGCCACGCCCGTGTGGCTACAGGGGTTCTGATCACTGTCACATGCCACGCCCGTGTGGCTACAGGGGTCCAAACCACTGTCGTATGCCACGCCCGTGTGGCTATGGGGTCCTGACTAATGTCACCTGCCACGCCGGTGTGGCTACCAGGACCCTGACCACTGTCACATGCCACGCCGGTGTGGCTACCAGGACCCTGACCAATGTCACATGCCACGCCCGTGTGGCTACCGGAGTCCTGACTAATGTCACCTGCCACGCCGATGTGGCTACCAGGACCCTGACCAATGTCACATGCCACGCCCGTGTGGCTACCGGAGTCCTGACTAATGTCACCTGCCACGCCGATGTGACTACCAGGACCCTGACCACTGTCACATGCCACGCCAGTTGGCTTCTGGAGCCCTGACCACTGTCACATGTCACGTCAGTTGGCTTCCGGAGCCCTGACCACTGTCACATGCCACGCCAGTTGGCTTCCGGAGCCCTGACCACTGTCACATGCCACGCCAGTTGGCTTCCGGAGCCCTGACCACTGTCACATGCCACGCCAGTTGGCTTCCGGAGCCCTGACCACTGTCACATGCCACGCCCGTGTGGCTACCGGAGCCCTGACCATTATCATCTGCCACGCTTGTCGCAAGAGGCGACTAAGGAGATTGAGGTCAAGGTATTCGCAGGGTCAAGGAAATTCGTCCTTCTGAACTGAAGCCATCGTGAGTACTTTTCTAAGTCTTTGGCAGATGGGCTTCATTCTGGGGAATGTGCTGATGAGGGGATAGGAGCACTATGGAGTTTTCCGATGTACAATGGAGATGCTCTATCATCATGTGCCATACTGGTTGACGTAGGCGATGATGCCCTTCCAGAATGTTCCGTTCATAATATATCGTATCAATTTTGTTGTTGACTGATTTCCATGCCATAACACCAAACTATTTAGTATATTCTCTCTTTGTCGCCCGCGGTCTATCTTTCCATGTATATTGCCAGTTGTAACCAAGTATTCCAACTTTCCTCTTCTTATGATGTGCTCGAAAAATGTCGATTGTTTCTTTCTGATGTTTCTTAGGAGCTCCCTTTTTGTATTGACCTCTTTGAGAATGTCCTCGTTGGTCTTTTTAGTTGTCCAGGACACTTTCAACATTCTTCTGAGAAATCCCATCTATTTGGCCTCTAATCGTCTTTGTTTGTCTACTGTTCATGATTCCCTTCCATAGGTTAGAATTGGCTCTACATGGCATCGATGAACTCTCTTTCTCAATTCTATTTACGTAGACTTGTTGCACAAGACATTTTTTATACTCTGAAATGCGATTTTGGCCTGAGCTATTCTGCTTTTTATTTCTGTGGTGCAGTCTGGGATTTCTGATATTATTGTGTCCAAGTATTTTTCACTCTCTGCACTTGTTTCGAATTTGTCCTGTTTATTTTTATGTTGCATGGTGGTGATGATTGTTTCTTCGATATGACTATTACTTCTGTTTTACTAAAAAGTAAATCTATAGTTAGTTTTAACCAAACTAACCATTCCAGTTCTCGACGTCAGCCACATAAACAACCAATGGCTGAATACCTAAGCAGTGAAACAAAAAAAAAAAAAATCTTCGCTTGAAATTTCGGATCTTAATTTCCATAGATCGGGTTAATCGCAAAAACCTGACGGTGGAAACAAAAAGATAAAAATATTTTAAAATAACAAATCTTATAAACTCGAGAATCAAATCTTATACCAACTGGTTAGCGGTTGTGATGGACTGCTAACTTCACCACCACGGCTTCGTTAAGTACAACATTTACAATTTGTAGGCAATATTGATACCATTTAACGAACCGTCTTATCATGGCACCTTTTACAAGCAACGGAAATATATATAAGGTAATGTTAACATTAACCACTTTACAGACTCAGCATTAACCAAATACAGCGAATATTAACACCTCTCATCTAACGAACCATAAAATAGTTTGTAACCATTTGCATAATCTGTTAAAGCTAATCATTTTGAACTCACAAAAATTAACTAATTGCAAGCAAATGTTAAGTATCAAAAAGTAACCATCGATAGGTAATATTGCTTTATCCCATCTTGCTGGTCATCAAAGTGTAACCAGTTGCATTCACACGCTGCTGGCACCAGCCATTATCTGCGTCATCATTTGCCAGTGCAAGTAATCTCAACATCTTTAACCTGATGACCGTTAAACCAGTAACTAAGTGCAAGTAATGTGAACACCTCCCAACTTAGTGTTAATCAAACCAGTAACCAGTTGGAAGTAATGTTAACATCTCCCAACTTAGTGTTAATCAAACCAGTAACCAGTTGGAAGTAATGTTAACATCTCCCAACCTGATGACCATCAAACCAATAACCAGTTGCCTGTAATGTTAATATCTCCCATCTTGCTAATTATCAAATCATAAATCCGGTTGCAAGTAATGTTAACATTTCCAATCATGCAGACCAACAAATCAGTTCTCAGTAGTGTTAACATTCCCCATCTTCCTAACCATCTAACCAGTAACATGTTGCAAGCAATGTTAACATCTCCAGTCCTGCTGACCATCAAACCAATAACCAGTTGCAAGTAATGTTAATATCTCCCAAGCTGATGACCATCAAACCAGCTGCAAGTAATGTTAACATCACCAATCCCGCTGACCATCAAATCAGTTGTCAGTATTATTAATATCTCCCATCTTGCTGACCATCAGACCAATAACGAATTTCAAGTAATGTTAGTATCTCCCATCTTGCTGATTATCAAATCAGTAACCAGTTGCAGGTAATGTCAACACAAATCAAGTTGCTATAACTCCGGTCAACTGGCATGCACGCAACCTTTAACCATCATGTTCCCGCCATCATAGTCAAACAAGACCGGCCAAACAAAGTAGTTAATCTGTCTGGCCTTTGAAATGTCACATGACCACCAGAGCTTATGCTTCCCACCATCAAATCGCGTGTCAGAATGACACAGCCTCATGGCGGGCTTCTGTATGACCATCTGCCAGGTGAGCGCCCCACACTGCTGGACGTAGCTTTGGACAACTGGATTTGACCACTGAGATAATAATGGCGATGCTGGCTCCACAGACCCTCGAGTCATCTGAGAGAAGAAAAGGGAGACATATCAGTCATGTACCAACCTCAGCTTGTTGTATGTACAATCGTTTTAATGTCTAATTTAAAATATTGCAAGTTAAAATATATAATCATCAAATCGAGGCAAGACGCCGGTCTCCTGACATAGAGGTTATGAGTTCAAATCCCGGCTACACCAGTTGAGATTTTTATCTGTGATTTCTCTCTGCGGCAACCACCCCTTGTCTCAGCAGTGAGACCCGGCTTGAAACGTCAATTACTCATCAATGGGAAAAGAAATATGAGTACGTTCGAAGACGGAGTTATCTGCCTACGAGGAAAGGGACCACGAGCACGCGGCTGGAATGGAAAAACAGATTAACACGCACAATTCAGTTCTTAGTCTCCAGGGACTTAGAAGTGCTGCCTAACGCAACATATGTGTACTCGTCAAGACTATGGATAGCTTTACTTACTACTATCTTTACTTTACCTTTCTCCCATCTTTTGCCTTTAAGTGTCAAACATGGACAATTCTCGAAAGACACAAGCGTAAAAAAAAAACAACCCTTTAATTGAAATGTGTAAGAAAAGTTATAAACAAGACTAGAAGAGGTAGAATTAGAAATGAGGTCATTAGAAAAATGGTGGCTGTGACCCCAGCTATTGACTATATTGAACAAGAAAGGATCATGGCTGTAACCCCAGCTATTGACTATATTGAACAAGAAAGGATCATGGCTGTAAACCCGCCTATTGACTATATTGAACAAGAAAGGATCATGGCTGTAAACCCGCCTATTGACTATATTGAACAAGAAAGGATCATGGCTGTAACCCCAGCTATTGACTATATTGAACAAGAAAGGATCATGGCTGTAACCCCAGCTATTGACTATATTGAACAAGAAAGGATCATGGCTGTAAACCCGCCTATTGACTATATTGAACAAGAAAGGATCATGGCTGTAAACCCGCCTATTGACTATATTGAACAAGACAGGATCGTGGCTGTAACCCCGACTATTGACTATATTGAACAAGACAGGATCATGGCTGTGACCCCAGCTATTGACTATATTGAACAAGAAAGGATCATGGCTGTAACCCCGCCTATTGACTATATTGAATAAGACAGGATCATGGCTGTAACCCCGCCTATTGACTATATTGAACAAGACAGGATCATGGGTGTAACCCCGCCTATTGACTATATTGAATAAGACAGGATCATGGCTGTAACCCCAGCTATTGACTATATTGAACAAGACAGGATCATGGCTGTAACCCCAGCTATTGACTATATTGAACAAGAAAGGACCATGACTGTAACCCCAGCTATTGACTATATTGAATAAGAAAGGATCATGGCTGTAACCCCGCCTATTGACTATATTGAACAAGAAAGGATCATGGCTGTAACCCCGCCTATTGACTAAATTGAACCAGACAGGATCATAGCTGTGACCCCAGCTATTGACTATATTAAACAAGAAAGGATCATGGCTGTAACCCCGCCTATTGACAATATTGAACAAGAAAGGATCATGACTGTAACCCCAGCTATTGACTATATTGAACAAGAAAGGATCATGGCTGTAACCCGAGCTATTGGCTATATTGAACAAGACAGGATCATGGCTGTGACCCCAGCTATTGACTATATTGAACAAGAAAGGATCATGGCTGTAACCCCGCCTATTGACTATATTGAACAAGACAGGATCATGGCTGTAACACCAGCTATTGACTATATTGAACAAGAAAGGATCATGGCTGTAACCCCACCTATTGACTATATTGAACAAGACAGGATCATGGCTGTGACCCCAGCTATAGCTATATTGAACAAGAAAGGATCATGGCTGTAACCCCAGCTATTGACTATATTGAACAAGAAAGGATCATGACTGTAACCCCAGCTATTGGCTATATTGAACAAGAAAGGATCATGGCTGTAACCCCAGCTATTGACTATATTGAACAAGAAATGATCATGGCTGTAACCCCAGCTATTGACTATATTGAACAAGAAAGTATCATGGTTGTAACCCCGCCTATTGACTATATTGAACAAGAAAGGATCATGGCTGTAACCCCACCTATTGACTATATTGAACAAGAAAGGATCATGGCTGTAACCCCAGCTACTGACTATATTGAACAAGAAAGGATCATGACTGTAACCCCAGCTATTGACTATATTGAACAAGAAAGGATCATGGCTGTAACCCCAGCTATTGACTATATTGAACAAGACAGGATCATGGCTGTGACCCCAGCTATTGACTATATTGAACAAGAAAGGATCATGGCTGTAACCCCGCCTATTGACTATATTGAACAAGACAGGATCATGGCTGTAACACCAGCTATTGACTATATTGAACAAGAAAGGATCATGGCTGTAACCCCGCCTATTGACTATATTGAACAAGACAGGATCATGCCTGTGACCCCAGCTATAGCTATATTGAACAAGAAAGGATCATGGCTGTAACCCCAGCTTTTGACTATATTGAACAAGAAAGGATCATGACTGTAACCCCAGCTATTGGCTATATTGAACAAGAAAGGATCATGGTTGTAACCCCGCCTATTGACTATATTGAACAAGAAAGGATCATGGCTGTAACCCCACCTATTGACTATATTGAACAAGACAGGATCATGCCTGTGACCCCAGCTATAGCTATATTGAACAAGAAAGGATCATGGCTGTACCCCAGCTATTGACTATATTGAACAAGAAATGATCATGGCTATAACCCCAGCTATTGACTATATTGAACAAGAAAGGATCATGGTTGTAACCCCGCCTATTGACTATATTGAACAAGAAAGGATCATGGCTGTAACCCCAGCTATTGACTATATTGAACAAGAAAGGATCATGGCTGTAACCCCAGCTACTGACTATATTGAACAAGAAACGATTATGGCTGTAACCCCGCCTATTGGCTATATTGAACAAGAAGGGATCATGGCTGTAACCCCGCCTATTGACTATATTGAACAAGAAAGGATCATAGCTGTAACCCCAGCTATTGACTATATTGAACAAGAAAGGATCATGGCTGTAACCCCGCCTATTGACTATATTGAAAAAGACAGGATCATGGTTGTAACCTCGCCTATTGACTATATTGAGCAAGACAGGATCATGGCTGTAACCCCGCCTATTGACTATATTGAACAAGACAGGATCATGGCTGTAACCCCAGCTATTGACTATATTGAACAAGAAAGGATCATGGCTCTAACCCCGCTTATTGACTATATTGAACAAGAAAGGATCATGGCTGTAACCCCGCCTATTGACTATATTGAACAAGAAAGGATCATGGCTGTAACCCCGCCTATTGACTATATTGAACAAGAAAGGATCATGGCTGTAACCCCGCCTATTGACTATATTGAACAAGAAAGGATCATGCCTGTGACCCCAGCTATAGCTATATTGAACAAGACAGGATCATGGCTGTAACCCCAGCTATTGACTATATTGAAAAAGAAAGGATCATGGCTGTAACCCCAGCTATTGACTATATTGAACAAGAAAGGATCATGGCTGTAACCCCAGCTATTGGCTATATTGAACAAGACAGGATCATGACTGTAACCCCGCCTATTGACTATATTGAACAAGAAAGGATCATGGCTGTAACCCCACCTATTGACAATATTGAACAAGACAGGATCATGACTGTAACCCCAGCTATTGACTATATTGAACAAGAAAGGATCATAGCTGTAACCCCAGCTATTGGCTATATTGAACAAGACAGGATCATGGCTGTGACCCCAGCTATTGACTATATTAAACTAGAAAGGATCATGGCCTGTAACCCCGCCTATTGACTATATTGAACAAGACAGGATCATGGCTGTAACACCAGCTATTGACTATATTGAACAAGAAAGGATAATGGCTGTAACCCACGCCATTGACTATATTGAAGAAGACAGGATGAAATGACTTAGACATCTGTCAATAACGAATTCAGAGCAACCTGAACCGTAACCTATTATATGAAAATATATGGCCATAGAACAAAAGGGACAAACAATAGAGAAGGACAGATGGAATCAAAGAGACATTAAGTCAATTCAACATGACAACTCTAGCTACACAACTAGAGAGGCCAGAAAATGACTCATTTCTCCTTTCTGCGACTGTACTCGGAACAAGCAGTCGGTGAGATGAAAGACAAAAAACTGGCTTCTTAAGGTAGAAGAAAATGGAATGTTCGATTTCATGCTCTGCAGGCTGTCCCATACACGTTGCTCATTGTAATGTATGCTATTAAAATTGATGCATCGTCTTCTAGATCAGCCTTTCTCTTCGTTTCTGAGAGTTATATCCCTTGGGGAATGTGGTCTGCTGTAATCATGGAAGATGTTAGGTCTGTTTGGCTTGTTGTTTCATGTTCAATCTCAGTTGCTACCCTTTTATCGTCAACTGCTGCTACAAAACTCTCTATTGGTCTAAACAATATTATAGTCCGTTCAGAAATTCATAATCACACCTGAATTAGCTTTGCGTCATAACCGCTTGTTATTTTGCTTTCACATTTTGCATACAATCTTAGAATATTGATGAAGCAAAGATTAGGTATTTTTTATTCCACAAACACAACAGATTTTGCCCACCAGCGAATTCCTTTGATCTTTTATGACGATATCACACAAGTTGATTCAAATTTTAGAGTTTACAGTAATTGTGTTAAATTGTCCAGTTTACCGCAATTCTTGTCAGAGGCGTATCTACATAGTGTTTAATTGTGGGTGTTGTTCGTTATGTGTATTTGCAAACATGAATTCAATTGGTTACAATTAGTCTTGTCCTTCGGTCACCATTAGACCCCATGACGTCCTACCTGCAGCTGAAATTGAATTCATCTTAATTTTAATCATTCCGAATCTGACGATTCCAAGAGGTTGATAATCATTACTGGCTGGACAAATAGTAATCCATCTCGTTTCCAGTACTCATCTTCCACCCGCAACACATGTTCAACACACTTCTTTTGCATAGTTATAAATTTGCATTTCAAACTCATTGTAATTTAGATATAAATGTTGGTATTTAAAGTCAACAAATTGTCTACTGAGTCTTCACAAAATTAATAAAGATACGCCTTCCCTTCGGTAATTAATGCCCAGGCCGTGGTGCGTCATGTCGTTCAATAACAATTCAGTTTTGTGCACGGGATTTTCCTGAAGTTAGTGTTTCTGCAATAGCCAAACTATTTTACGTCAACGACCGCACCAAATTAATGTATATATCCTAAAATGGTCTCAAATTCGAACAGGGTGAATTTAATATAGCCTAAAGAAGGAAACTTTTAAACTAGATCAAATTTCTCAGAGCAAAAAATATTTCTAAAACCTCATCAATATTCTAAGATTGCATGCAAAATGTGAAACCAAAATAACAAGCGGTTATCACGCAAAACTAATTAAGGTGTGATTATGCATTTCTGAACGGACTATAGCAAAAAATTCCTATTGGTCTAGACAATAGTAGCCAAAAAAATCCTATTGGTTTAGACAATACTAGCACAAAATTCCTATTGGTTTAGACAATACTAACAAAAAAATGCTCTTAGTATAAATAGTACTAGCAAAAAAAATCCTATTCGTCTAAATATTCCTAGCAAAAACATCGTATTGGTCTAAACAATACTAGCCAAAAATCATATTGGTTTAAACAATACTATAACTATACGGGGCAACCGAATCACTTAAACAGACAGCTGCCTTCATAAGAGAGTCCGGAATCCTGGTCTGAATGAGACATGATCGCAGAAGAAGAAGAAGAGGAAGAAACAATACTAGCAAAAAAATTCTATTGGTCAAGGTTATTGTTGAGACAATTTTCTGATGGCTGGTGACATTTTACACGATATTTTAAGTCTTTAAAAATAGTGCCAGGATACATGTTGTAGTTGAGGAAGTGCTTGTACGTGACTGAACAAGGCACAAACTTCTGGAGATAAAAACATCTGTTTGTTTTAATATGAAAGTGGCATTTTAGATACAGTCTTGGAAATGTTGCAGAACTTTTGGATGTAGTTGCATGTTTATAATTCCAACGTTGTAGCTATCTGTGTCTGATCTGGACCCAAGATTCAAGAACAATAACAAAAATAACCTATACCGAGATGAAAGCTGTTAGACAAATGAGAGGAAACTGAGAGATAGCTCAGAAATGAAGAACTGAGAACAAAACGGTAGGAATAATTCCCGCCATAGAATATATATTTAAAAAAAATAATTGTTTGGAAACGTGATAACACATAAACACCAAAACACAACATAATAAGCCTCCAATAAACGTTATAACAGAACTAGATGCAAGGGTCGACCACGAAATAGATGGATTGATGGAGAATTAGAAACACTAGGAAACATAACAGCAGCAGAGGCTAACTAGAGCAAAAGATCGAAAATGTTATCTCCCCTCGACCCTGAAAGGCAAATGAGGAAGGAAAAAGAAGTCCTGCCTTTTTCCTCTGTTCTTTTTTTTTTGAATAAAATAAATAGATTAAGACACCGTTGTGACTTGGCTAATTTAGAAGTGTTAGACGCTGATGCCTGTCTAAAGATTGAAGCCCTTGTCCATCTGGATGACGTTGTTACTGCTACTAGTGCTCTACTTACCTCGGCCAGATCTTCGGTGTTGATATTTTGAAACGAGGCTCGCAGTTTCTGAAAAACCAGATCTGACACGTCATCAGACAATTGGACATTGGAAGTCACATGACCACTTGCTAACAGGGATATCTGTAAAGAACCAAGAAAAACATAATAAATTTGAGGAAAGAACCACACTGGATAGAGATTGGTCATAGCTTTACTTCAGCGACAAGAGCCTAGGAAGTCAAGGGGTTAGTGCTAGGATTTTTTATTTTTTTATTTACTAATTTATGTATGTTAGTCTACATAGAAGAAATTCAAACATAACTAATTTATGTATGTTAGTCTACATAGAATAAACTCAAACATAACTAATTTATGTATGTTAGTCTACATAGAAGCAATTCAAACATAACTAATTTATGTATGTTAGTCTACATAGAAGCAATTCAAACATAACTAATTTATGTATGTTAGTCTACATAGAAGAAATTCAACCATAACTAATTCATGTATGTCAGTCTACCCACAAGAAACTCAAACATAACTAATTCACGTATGTCAGCCTCCCCCAGAAGAAACACAAACATCAATAATTCATGTATGTCAGCCCCTCCTTGGATTTCTAACGAGTATTTTCCATGTACTTTGATTCTTATTATTAACGAGTACTCTCTGTGCACAATGATTTGGAATACTAATGAACACTTTACATGTACTTTGATTCTTATTATTCATGAGCACTTTCTGTGCACAATGATTTGGATTACTAACGAATACTCTCTGTGCACAATGATTTGGAATACTAATGAATACTTTACATGTACTTTGATTCTTATTATTCATGAGCACTTTCTGTGCACAATGATTTGGATTACTAACGAGTACTCTCTGTGCACAATGATTTGGAATACTAATGAGTACTTTACATGTACTTTGATTCTTATTATTCATGAGCACTTTCTGTGCACAATGATTTGGATTACTAACGAGTACTCTCTGTGCACAATGATTTGGAATACTAATGAGTACTTTACATGTACTTTGATTCTTATTATTCATGAGCACTTTCTGTGCACAATGATTTGGATTACTAACGAGTACTCTCTGTGCACAATGATTTGGATTACTAATGAGTACTTTCTGTGCACAATGATTTGGGTTACTAATGAGTACTTTCTGTGCACAATGATTTGGGTTACTAATGAGTACTTTCTGTGCACAATGATTTGGATTACTAATGAGTGCTTTCTGTGCACAATGATTTGGGTTACTAATGAGCACTTTCTGTGCACAATGATTTGGGTTACTAATGAGTACATTCTGTGCACAATGATTTGGATTACTAATGAGTACTTTCTGTGCACAATGATTTGGATTACTAATGAGTACTTTCTGTGCACAATGATTTGGGTTACTAATGAGTACTTTCTGTGCACAATGATTTGGGTTACTAACGAGTACTCTCTGTGCACAATGATTTAATTACTAATGAGTACTTTCCAGGTACTTTGACAATAATAGTTTGAAATAGAATTACAGGAATAAGTATGTGACAATGGAAATAACGTCACTCACAGCGGATGTCGGGTTGGCTAAGACATGTCCAACAAGGCGCTCTACGCTCTCAGCGACGGTCAAGCTGACTTGGTAAGATTTCTGAAAGCAAGAATCAGGAACACATCAGTGGACACGAAATAACCAAATAACGGGAAGAAACATTTATCATTTGAGTTATTCTTTCTGTTTATAAAGTAATTTATGAGAATGGATAAGTGTTATAATGATGACATCATCAGTTTGGTTAGTGTGATCAATTTCTAATGGAGAAGTGATTGGGGATTGTTTGTGATAGTGATGTATTGGGGATTATTTATGATAGTGATGTGTTTGTGATAGTTTGGGATATTGATGTGTTGGGGATAATTTATGATAGTGATATGTAGGGGATTGTTTGGGATAGTGATGTGTTTGTGATTGTTTGTGATTGTGATGTGTTTGTGATTGTGATGTGTTTGTGATTGTGATGTGTTTGTGATTGTGATGTGTTTCTGATTGTTTGTGATTGTTTGTGATAGTGATGTGTTTGTGATTGTTTGTGATAGTGATGTGTTTGTGATAGTGATGTATTTGTGGTAGTGATATGTTTGTGATAGTGATGTGTTTGTGATAGTGATGTGTTGGTGATTGTTTGTGATAGTGATGTGTTTGTGATTGTTTGTGATAGTGATGTGTTTGTGATAGTGATGTGTTTGGGATAGTGATGTGTTTGTGATTGTTTGTGATAGTGATGTGTTTGTGATTGTTTGTGATAGTGATGTGTTTGTGATTGTTTGTGATAGTGATGTGTTTGTGATAGTGATGTATTTGTGATATTTATGTGTTTGTGATAGTGATGTGTTTGTGATAGTGATGTGTTTGTTATTGTTTGTGATAGTGATGTGTTGCTGATTGTTTGTGATAGTGATGTGTTTGTGATTGTTTGTGATAGTGATGTGTTTGTGATAGTGATGTGTTTGTGATAGTGATGTGTTTGTGATGTGTTTGTGCTTGTTTGTGATAGTGATGTGTTTGTGATTGTTTGTGATAGTGATGTATTTGTGATTGTTTGTGATAGTGATGTGTTTGTGATTGTTTGTGATAGTGATGTGTTTGTGATTGTTTGTGATAGTGATGTGTTTGTGATTGTTTGTGATAGTGATGTGTTTGTGATTGTTTGGGATAGTGATGTGTTTGTGATTGTTTGTGATAGTGTTGTGTTTGTGCTTGTTTGTGATAGTGATGTGTTGGAGATTGTTTGTGATAGTGATGTGTTGCTGATTGTTTGTGATAGTGATGTGTTGGTGATTGTTTGTGATAGTGATGTGTTTGTGATTGTTTGTGATAGTGATGTGTTGGTGATTGTTTGTGATAGTGATGTGTTGGTGATTGTTTGAGATAGTGATGTGTTGGTGATTGTTTGTGATAGTGATGTGTTTGTGATTGTTTGTGATTGTGATGTTTTGGAGATTGTTTGTGATAGTAATGTGTTGGAGATTATTTGTGATAGTGATGTGTTGGTGATTATTTGGGATAGTGATGTGTTGGTGATTGTTTGGGATAGTGATGTGTTGGTGATTGTTTGGGATAGTGATGTGTTGGTGATTGTTTAGGATAGTGATGTGTTGGTGATTGTTTGTGATAGTGATGTGTTGGTGATTGTTTGTGATAGTGATGTGTTGGTGATTGTTTGTGATGTGATGTGTTGGTGATTGTTTGTGATAGTGATGTGTTTATTGATTGATTGTGATAGTGATGTGTTGGTGATTGTTTGGGATAGTGATGTGTTGGTGATTGTTTGGGATAGTGATGTGTTGGTGATTGTTTGGGATAGTGATGTGTTGGTGATTGTTTGGGATAGTGACGTGTTGGGGATTGTTTGGGATAGTGATGTGTTGGTGATTGTTTGTGATAGTGATGTCTTTGTGATTGTTTGTGATAGTGATGTGTTTGTGATAGTGATGTGTTTGTGATTGTTTGTGATAGTGATGTGTTGGTGATTGTTTGTGATAGTGATGTGTTGCTGATTGTTTGTGATAGTGATGTGTTGGTGATTGTTTGTGATAGTGATGTGTTTGTGATTATTTGGGATAGTGATGTGCTTGTGATTGTTTGTGATGTGATGTGTTGATGATTGTTTGTGATAGTGATGTGTTTATTGATTGATTGTGATAGTGATGTGTTGGTGATTGTTTGGGATAGTGATGTGTTGGTGATTGTTTGGGATAGTGATGTGTTGGTGATTGTTGGGGATAGTGATGTGTTGGTGATTGTTTGGGATAGTGATGTGTTGGTGATTGTTTGGGATAGTGACGTGTTGGGGATTGTTTGGGATAGTGATGTGTTCGTGATTGTTTGGGATAGTGATGTGTTGGTGATTGTTTGGGATAGTGATGTGTTGGTGATTGTTTGGGATAGTGATGTGTTTGTGATTGTTTGGATAGTGATGTGTTTGTGATTGTTTGGGATAGTGATGTGTTGGTGATTGTTTGTGATAGTGATGTGTTGGGGATAATTTATGATAGTGATGTGTTGGTGATTGTTTGTATAGTGATATGTTTGTGATTGTTTGGATAGTGATGTGTTTGTGATAGTGATGTGTTTGTGATTGTTTGTGATAGTGATGTGTTGGGGATAATTTATGATAGTGATATGTTGAATTAAGACCAGTTTGTGACATTGGAATTTTGAGTTAGGGAAATAGTTGCAAAATAACGTGATGAATAGATATAGTTTGCAACAAAGATAATTTTCTTTCTCAAGTAGTTCCCTATACAACCTATACAAACATAGTAATTACACAACTTTCATTCATAGATGATACATTAATCGGACAAACTACGACCGCTCAATTCTCTGTATGAGAAAGCTGTTAACACCCACAGAAGCAGAAACGTTTTCTGGGCACTAACCAGCAACAAGGTACACAGGAATGTCGTGATTTGCTGCTCATCACTGGAACACTCCTCCAGGCTCTCCTTGGCGTCCATCCATTCCTGAAAACAGCAACAGCAAGAATTTATTTTTCAGTTTATACAATGAAAGACAAAGTTCAACAGCAGAATTTATGTTTCTGTTTACACAATAAGGACAAAGTTCAACAGCAAAAATTCATATTTCTGTTTACACAATTAAGGACAAAGTTCAACAGCAAGAATTCATGTTTCTGTTTACACATTTAAGGACAAAGTTCAACATCAAGAATTCATGTTTCTGTTTACACAATAAGGACAAAGTACAACAGCAAGAATTCATGTTCCTGTTTACACAATAAGGACAGAGTTCAACAGCAAGAATTCAAGTTTCTGTTTACACAATAAGGACAAAGTACAACAGCAAGAATTCATGTTTCTGTTTACACAATTAAGGACAAAGTTCAACAGCAAGAATTCAAGTTTCTGTTGAAATCCTCACAGATGTAACGGCCATATTGGCAGGAAGGGAGCGTTGAAAAGATTGAGACAAGGAACTTGGCCGATAAGAGGAAATATGATTGTACATTTATTTGTACTAATAATGTAGTGGAAGAAAAGAAGAAAGGGAATTCGTTGATGATTAAAGGCAAGCAGAACAAAGAGAAAGGTAAAGCTTGTTATCTGTGGAGGTAGAGAGGAATGTACGAGCATGTTATTCCGCTAGCCCAATGAGGTGGAGGAAAAAGAAGATTAAAGTGAAGAAGAATGACCTGAGAAAAAATAACAGAAAAAAATAAGATGATGATGAAAAAGAAGAAAAAAGAAGAAGAGAAATATAAATTACCTGGAAAAAAGCAGGAAAAGAAGAAGTAGAAAATGAAAAAAAAAGAAGAAAATGACAAGAAGAAGATGGTGAACAAAGAAGATGATGATGAAAATAAGAAGAGGAAGAAGAAAATGACCTGAAAAATAAAGCAGAAAAAGATGAAAGAATGACCTGAAAAAAAAAGAACAGGAAAGGAAGAAAATGAAGGAGAAGACGAATGATCTGGAAAAAAAAACAGGAATAGTAGAAAGAAAGAGGAAGAAAAAGAAGATAGAAAAGGAAAAGAAGAAAAGCCAAAGATAAAGAAAAAGATGAAGATAAAAAAGGAGAAGAAGAAAAGCCAAAGATAAAGAAAAAGATGAAGATAAAAAAGGAGAAGAAAAAAAAAGAAGAAGCAGTAGCACAAGAAGATGGAAGAAGGGGAAAGGTACAAATAAAATGTTATCTTTATTTTACACATTCAGAGCAGCTCATAGAAAAGAAAAGTAAACTTTCTCGGCATTATCACATAACTGGAGTCTGCCAGGGTAACAGATAGGAGCGGATAGGAGCGGATAATTAAAGGCTGCTTGTCCTGTGTGCGTGGTGTCAGAGTGTCTTTGTTCATCCAAGATAGACAGAACATGTGCTCCTACTAAGGTTTGAACCGTCGTTCTCCTGGTTTGGAACACGAGAGTTAGAAGTTTGGTCACCCGCTAGTCTCACAGAAGATGAAGATGAAAAGTGTATTTTTAGCGATAGAGTGAATCATCATCAAGTACCGGGCCTAGTGGCGTAGGTGATCATGTCTCTCCACAACTTTCGATCTCGGCAGCTATTTATCATTTCTGTTGTTGACCTTCTGCCAAGCCATTCTCTTAAGCTATCTGTTAATTTTTCTCTTTGCTTCCCTCTATCTCTTCGTCCCTCAATTTTTCCAGTTGTTACAATATATTCAAGTTGTTCTCTTCTCATTACATGGCCAAAAAATGATGATTGTCTCTTCCTAACATTGGAAATTAGCTATCTTTTTGCTTTGACCTCTCTCAGAACCTCTTCATTACTCTTCTTAGCTGTCCATGGTATTCTCAACATTCTTCTGTAAAACCACATTTCTACAGACTCCAGTGATTTTCTTGTCTGTTGTCCTATTGTCCATGACTCGCATCCGTATGTTAAGACTGGCTCTACGTAACATTTAAGAACTCTTTTTCTTGTTTCTATTGTCAAAAATGGATTGCATAGTATCTTCCTCAGATTGAGTGAAACAGGTGAAGAAAACGAAAGATGAAGAAAATAAGAAGAAGATGTGGTGAAGTCAAGGAGAGAGAAGATATTGTATGAACTATATACGGTGAAGTGAAATCTTCACAATGTATAGCGTTTGACGAGGGTGACTCGATAACAACAAAACTAAAGCACAGAGCTGGAATTCAATGAAATGAAATAAAACTTCGAGTGTGCTTTACAATTTAATGAAAGATGAACAACATGGATACTTGTTGCTCTTAATGAAGCAAAGCAACCAAAAAGAGAATGCATGTAATTAATTAACTGAAAAAGAAAACAGCTCACAGATAGTGAATTCTATTATGTGAATACATTAATTCACAGGGTGAATGAAAATAAAATACCTCACATGGAGTGATAATACTTACACAGAGTGCATAAAGAACAACGAAACACGCTATTTTACAATGAGCAGTGATGGAGTGAGGAAGCAAAAATAATAACACACAGAGAGTACAAATTGAATCTTCTTCTTTCTTCTTCCTCTTTTCTCTTTCACTGATACCTAAAAGGTGTCGTGGTTTATATCATTTGTCGTTCTTGTGCTGCTCGAATTGTCTGAATTAGTGATTTTCCTTTGTTGTTACATGTCTCAGTCACTGCATCTATCCATCTTCTTCTTTTCTCTTTCACTGATACCTAAAAGGTGTCGTGGTTTATATCATTTGTCGTTCTTGTGCTGCTCCAACTGTCTGAATTAGTGATTTTCCTTTGTTGTTACATGTCTCTGTCACTGCATCTATCCATCTTCTTCTGAGTCTTCCTCTTGGTCTTTTTCCATGCATTCTCGAGAAGAACGCCCTTGATGGTAATTGGTGAGGATTCATTCTGACCAGGTGGCTAAACCATTTAAGTTGTTGTTGTTCTATATATTCTTGGCAGGGTTTTGTTCCTACCATTTTTCTTATGGTTTCATTTGGTATTCTATCTCTTCTTGTGTTGTTTGTTACTTTTCTCAAGCAACGCATCTCACATGTATTGATCTTTCTTAAATGTGATTTAGAAAGGGTCCATGTTTGACTTTCATAGCACAAAGTTGGTATGAAAATGCTATTTATCATTTGTTGTTTAGCTGGCATAGAGATGTTTGGATGTCTTAGCAATGGTGAAAGCTGGTATGTGACAGCATTTGCTTTTTGTATTCTCATGTCAATTTCTCTGTCTAGTTTTCCATCTTCTGTGAACATTGTGCCTAAATACTTGAATTCCTCTATTTGTTTTATTTCTTTATCTTTGATCTTAATGTTTAATGGGTGTCTTAATTTGCTTATTCTTATAGCCTCTGTTTTTTTCTGTTACAAATTGAATAATGAAATAAAATAACGCATAGAGAGTGTTAATAGAATAATGGAATAAAAATAACATACAGAGAGTACTTACAGAATAATGAAATAGAATAAAACATAAAGTACTAATAGAATAATGGAATAAAATAACAGGAAGAGAGGAGTACTGATGGAATAATGGAAGAAAAATAACATACGGAGAGTACTAAAAGAACACTGAAAAAAATAACACGAAGAGAGTACTAATGGAATAATGGAAGAAAAATAACATACGTAGAGTACTAATAGAACAATAACATAAGAAAAACACAGATAGCACTAACATGAATAAAGGAAAAAAATATTGCTAAGAAAATGTTTTAAAATGTGAAGAGTACCCATCATGCCTTGCTGCGTTTGAGAGAGGAAGTGGGGTGGGAATTATGATAATGTCAGTATTACTTTATGATCGAGGAATAATGTATTGGGGTTTGGTATAACACTTGAGCTACTTTCTCAAAGAAATCGCTGGTACCCATTTTCAGATAGTAACCAAAGTCGAACGAATTGGAAAAAAAATGTTAGCCACTTTTTGAAACTGACGAACATCTGGAGATACAAAGTTCTCAGTAAACGAACACAATTCAGCTTCTCAGTTCAGTGCTAACATATGGATGTGGTACCAGTGCTAATATATGGATGTGGTACCAGTGCTAACATATGGATGTGATACTAGTGCTAACATATGGATGTAAAAGTTGGAAATCCACCCAGACTTTAGATAGGAAATTAATTGCCTTTAGAAACGAATGTCTACTTGGGATCTCAAACATAAGCTGGGAAGAATACATTTCAAACGAACAGATAAGAGAGGAATCAAAGCAAGAATACGTGTCGAGCTTTATAAGAAGGCGTTGGAAATACATCGGTCATGTGATGAGATTGAATGAAAAAAGGACTTCCTCATAGGCATTCATGTGGAAATCTACTAAACAAGGTTATCTAAACAAGGCAGACCAAGAGAATCGCCACGCAGAACAATTACTAGGTAAGACTCAACCATGCGACTAAGAAACAAAGAGAAATGGTAAAAAATGTATACAAAAAAGAGAACAAACGGCATGATTAAAATTGTACGTAATAAGTGGACGACACAAATTAGAACAACGTTTCGGCTCAATAGGTATTCAGCAGGAACAAACATACAACAAACACAGAGATATACATTTAAAATAAAAAAAATAATAGAAAAATAAACAATAATGATTTCGAATAAAATAATTATAATGAACCGAAATTTTTATTATTAATATACAAAATTTACTTATTTATTTATTATTATTTATTATTTTTTGTTCTAAATACACATCTGTGTGTTTGTTGTATGTTTGTTCCTGTTGAAGACCTATTGAGCCGAAACGTTGTTATAATTTGTGTCGTCCACTTATTGCGTAAAGCTGTAATCATAACGTTATATATATATATTTTTTTTTCCATTTCTCCTTACAATTAGCTTTACTGCAGCTTCGCATTTTTATGCATTTCTTTGCTTGGACCCGACTAAGGAACAATCTAGAACTACAAGAACCAGCACTGATCGTCAATCATGGAGAACTATGACTTCCGTCCTATGTGTCGTCTTCCGCTCGAGAGGAAAATGAATGATTGAACTCTTTGGAGCTGAATCCAAATCTGAGCTATAACACCGGACGGGACTTGGACTTTTGACAAGTGACTCATAGCTGACTGTGTGTAAGGATCAGAAGGGGGCCTCGGTAGCCTAGTTGGGAAAATCACCCGACTGGACTACCGACGTTCGGACAACCCGTGTTGGATTCCCACTGGGAGCAGTGTGAGTTGTACTCGTGGTTGGAAAAATACCCCCACGGTCGACCCAGCCGTTGGCAGAAATGGGTAATCAAGGCAGGTTAAATAAAACATACAGAGAGTACTTTCCAGGGTAATACCCTGGGAATGTGAGGAATGTCGCTTTGCATCTGAGTCTCGATGCTCGAGGCGACACTATACAGAAATCTCCGAACATTTCTGGATAGGCGGCCGAGCACATATGGGTGTAAACTCGCGTGCTAAGACGCCGGTTCAAGTCTCGTACTGGATCTTTACCTTTAAGGATAAGAAACAGATTGTCAAGAACATACTCTACCTCTTTCAATGACTCTGGTAACAGACTAACCAGTCTGACTCAGAAAGGATCTAGAGGAAAGGCAACTTGGTACCCAAAAAATGCTTTGATGATTACGGATGTGTTGGGTCGAGAGGCGTAGATGTCGCAATTTGCTGTAAACAACACAGCGTATCTATGCCCACTTAACGACCTAATAGAGGCGGACGATTGTGAGGGATTGTTGTCGGGAGAGCGCAGAAAAAGAGCACGAACCATCTTGTCAGCAGCTCAGTGCGCTAACTACTTCGCCTTTGGATCTTATAGAAAGTGTCCGCCAGTTAAAGAAACAACACACCTTCCCGATATTTCTTTTAAAATTATTTAATTTAAGATCTTACATACAATAGATGTAGATTAATTAAACACCATATGTTACATGCAATAGATGTAGATTAATTAAACACCATATGTTACATACAATAGCTGAAGATTAATTAAACACCATATGTTACATACAATAGCTGAAGATTAATTAAACACCATATGTTACAGACAATAGCTGAAGATTAATTAAACACCATATGTTACAGACAATAGCTGAAGATTAATTAAACACCATATGTTACAGACAATAGCTGAAGATTAATTAAACACCATATGTTACAGACAATAGCTGTAGATTAATTAAACACCATATGTTACAGACAATAGCTGTAGATTAATTAAACACCATATGTTACGGACAATAGCTGAAGATTAATTAAACACCATATGTTACAGACAATAGCTGTAGATTAACTAAACACCATATGTTACAGACAATAGCTGTAGATTAATTAAACAGCATATGTTACAGACAATAGCTGAAGATTAATCAGATCTACTCCAACGCTCCAGGCGACTGGACGCTAACATCAGGTTGGTCTAGACCGGGGTATAATTAGTAACATTCAGGAATGAGACATATTTAGAATAGAACTATATATCTTAGATTACATTAGAGAGGGTAGAATTAAGACGATGAAAGGACGTCAGATATGAAGAGATTGAATCTCAAAGATTATGTTAGGAAGGGTTGCAGGCTCAAAATTAGGTGGTGTTCGATTAGTTAGAAGTAGAGTTTGAATTGAAATAAAAGGTTAATGAGAGAGTGAGAGAGAGAGACAGAGTGTGTGAAAGTGAGAGAGCGAGAGAGAGGGTGTCAGAGAGGGCGAGAGAGAGTGAGAGTAAGAGTGAGTGAGAGTGAGAGAGAGCGAGAGAGAGGGTGTCAGAGAGGGCGAGAGAGAGTGAGTGAGAGAGTGAGAGAGAGAAAGAGAGCGCGAGAGTGAGAGAGAAAGAGTGAGAGAGAGCGAAAGAGAGAGAGAAAGCGAGAGAGAGCGAGAGTGAGAGAAAGAGAGATTGAGAGAGAGTGAGAGAGAGAGCGAGAGGGTGAGAGAGAAAGAGTGAGAGAGAGAGCGAGAGAGAGAAAGAGTGAGAGAGATAGCGAGAGAGTGAGAGAGAAAGAGTGAGAGAGAGAGAGCGAAAGAGAGAAAGCAAGAGAGAGCGAGAAAGAGCGAGAGTGAGAGAGAGAGCGAGAGATAGAGAAAGAGTGAGACAGAGCGAGAGAGAGAGAGAGAGAGAGAGAGAGAGAAAGCGAGAGATCGCAAGAGGGAGAGAGAGCGAGAGAGAGAGAGAGAGAGTATTTCTTTATAATTGTTTGTTGTTTATAAAATTGAGGTGTGGAGCAACCATTTCCCTTCAACTTGATGTGAAGACTGAAGCTCCAACAACGAATTTGTTCACGTCTGAGCTATTGATATGACGAGCGAAATAAGAGAATTGGTTGAAGTTGAGATGGCCAACCACAATAAGTCAAGTAACATCAGATATCAACAGTTCAACTAGTTCACATCTACAAGCTACCTGAGACTCTAGGGTGGTGTAAGCCACAGCGATGTTGCTGGGTCGACACTTCTCACTGATGTTCTCTGTCAACCGGTTGTCGGTTCTCGCCTTTGGTTTGGGGCTGTTGATGTTAGGTTTTGGTGGTGGTGATGGCGCTGGTGCTTGTGGTGGCGCTGGTGTCTGGACAGTTCTGGAAGTTGGGAGAAATGTGGCGTGACAGGTTGGTAGTAGACGTGACAAGTGCCAGAAAGAGCAGGTGTGCGATCTGTAAGTGGGAGAAAAATGAAGTGACAGGAAGAAAACGTGCGCAACAAGTGCTCGACAGAAACGTGCTTAACGTTCAGATTTGAGAGAAATAGAATGATACAGAATTTAGATAAAATGTAAATTAAAAAACAGTAATTTAGAAACATTTTTTACTTCATATCTTGGTCTTCTTAAAGTTCACCCATTATTGTGTTGTGTCGCTAGTTTACGGCAACGCCGCGATATCTCTTTAGGCCCGACATATCCGTCTTCAGCTGTGATGAGTAGATTTAACTTAACAAGTCATGCATTCACAGCGGCCATTTTTTGTGCAATTCTTTTTCATTTTTAATGACAAGGGTTTTTTAACGCGGGAGAGTGCACACGGGACTTTCTGTTTTTTTCGCCGTTATTTTTAGAGAGGCTAGACATCGGATATCACTACCCAGAGAGGGTTAGACATCGGATATCACTACCCAGAGAGGGTTATACATCGGATTTCACTACCCAGAGAGGGTTAGACATCGGATATCACTACCCAGAGAGGGTTAGACAATGGATATCATTACCCAGAGAGGGTTAGACATCGGATATCACTACCCTGAGGGGTTAGACATCGGATATCCCTACCCTGAGGGGTTAGACATCGGATATCACTACCCAGAGAGAGTTAGACATCGGATATCACTACCCAGAGAGGGTTAGACATCGGATATCACTACCCTGAGGGGTTAGACATCGGATATCACTACCCAGAGAGGGCTAGACATCGGATATCACTACCCAGAGAGGGTTAGACATCGGATATCACTACCCAGAGAGGGCTAGACATCGGATATCACTACCCAGAGAGGGCTAGCCATAGAATCTCACTACCCAGAGAGGGCTAGCCATAGGATCTCCCAACCCAGAGAGGGCTAGACATCAGATCTCACTACACAGAGAGGTCTAGACATCGGATATCACTACCCAGAGAGGGCTAGCCATAGGATCTCCCTACCCAGAGAGGGCTAGACATCGGATCTCACTACCCAGAGAGGACATGACATCGGATCTCACTACCCAGAGAGTGCTAGACATCGGATCTCACTACCCAGAGAGGTCCAGACATCGGATATTACTATCCAGAGAGGGATAGACATCGGATCTCACTACCCAGAGAGGGCTAGACATCGGATCTCACTACCCAGAGAGGGCATGACATCGGATCGCACTATCCAGAGAAGGCTACACATCGGATCCCACTACCCAGAGAAGGCTAGACATCGGATCTCACTACCCAGAGAGGGTTAGACATCGGATCTCACTACACAGGGAGGGCTAGACATCGGATCTCACAGCCCAGAGAGAAATAGACATCGGATCTCACTACCCAGAGAGGGCTGGACATCGCATCTCACTACTCAAGGACCTGGTGAGGCTAACGTCACGAAGAAATCAAGGGGTCTATTGTTTATAAAGAGCCTGTGGTGGGGACCGAACTAGGGACATTCTTGTCCAGTGGCCGACGCATTACCTCTAGACCACTTAGTCCTTTGCGCCATATACATTTTCTTTACCATACTTTGATCTGTTTCCTAGGTGGTGGGGAGTGGGGAACGTTATGGTCTCGAGGCAAGACGCCGGTCTCGAGATAGAGAGGTTTTGAGTTCAAATCTCGACTGCACTATTTGAGATTTTTATTTATGATTTCTCTCAGCGACAACCACCCCAGGTCTCAGTACCGAGGCCCGGATTGAAACGTTAGTTACTCATCAATGGAAAAAAAATATGAGTACCTCCGAAGACGGAGTTATGTGCCTGTGCGGCGAGGGACACCTGTGCACACGGCTGCAAAGAAATAACACAAAAAGGGGTTAACACGCAAAATTCAGTTCCTGGTCTCTAGTAACCAGAGATGAAAGAACAAAAAAATCAGCATCCTAAGGTGTGGCATCTAATTCTGTTCCCTATTGACAGTAGTAGGAGGTGGACACAATGGTCTCGCTTTTTTAGTTGACCAAAGAGTAGGAGGAAGGAGGAAAGATTTCCTCCTTCAAGTACAAGAGTTATATAGTAGGATACCACCACTTTCCCATGGTGGAAGGTGGTGGTGGTGGTGGAGCTTCTGTCATGATATATATGTATATATGAATAGGGCTTGTATAGGGCATGAAGAGGGTTGGTGGTTGAGGGGGATTATTACTGACTCATGAGTGATGGACATCAGTTTTTCCCGCCAACGTGACTTCCAATAGGAACAAGTGTGTGTGTATGTTGTCCGGCTATAGACCACGCCAACTCCGGAAGTGAAAGTACCATATTAGGGAGTAGTGATACGTTAGTTATTTCATAGTTATGGTGAGTATATATACATATAATAGTAATAAGTTAATAGTTATTATATCCAAGGGACCGTAAGGGACCGTAATTAAGATAGATACGGACCATAATCAGTGATATTTAATCAGGTATTTCACACTGACGACATGAAAGAACGATAGTCTCCTACCGTGTCACATAATGACCCAATCAATAAACCGCTCCCGTGAGAGTAAAGATTTCTTTTTCCCAAGCGGTCTCGCTGCGTCGCTATGCTGACTGGAATTATCGAATTTATAACATAGGTGTGAGAAATATATTAAGATCAAGCTAAGTCCACTAATAGAGGAGATCGAGAGTGTACCCCAACGAGCTTAGGAGGAAAGATAGGTGTAGTACATGTCAGCTGCCTCACAGAGCATGTATATTTGGGAACAGAGCCCCCCCCCCCCCCCAAAAAAAAAGCCTGTGTGCGTGTTCATGTGTGTGTATGTGCATATTACTCAGAGAGTAAACAAAAGGACCAGTCTTCGGATAGCTTCGCTGACTGATACAAAATGTAATGTTTATTGATGGAGAGGTACCTGTGTTCGTGTGTGGGTCGTAGAACAAGCGGATGAATAGCAGGGTTTGATGGAGAGATGATTGTGTGTTTGTGTGATTCAGTATACAAATAGCTGTATAAATATATATTGAAGTGATAAGTACAGCGATCAATCGCTCACCCAATATGTACATACACATTCGTTACATCACTATAAAGTGGTTATCAATATCAACACACCGTAAGCAATAAGAACCACTAAAAGAATCGACCCCAAAACGCGAACTCCACAAACATCTGTACCTATATGATAGTCGTAACTTACCGTTAATGTTATTAATAAAGGTGACGCATACGTGATGTATAACTAAGAGGTCTGCCCTATAGTGGTAGTAAGAGGAATATTATAGATAATCATAGTTGAGCGACGGTATTACGCTAACAAAGGTAAAATGACCGACCTTTCGTATGGTGTACACCGTAACACCCCTACATCTTATACAGTCTGTCATGGTAATGTGATAGAAGAAGAAACTGATGTTTAGGGGTAAGTCCCAAACATATTTTTTGTATTTTCATCATCTAAATAATCGTTTTTAAACCCGGAATTATTATCAGATAGAACGACACATGATAGTGATGGTTAGCTTATTTTTTATTCACATATAGTCGAGTTTGGACTCGTTGTAAAGATAATTTTAAGAGTAGTTATATGTTTAATGTTTAGTTCCTTTAAAAAAAAACAATAAAGCTACTATACTTGTAACTAATCCTGTTTAACATTAAAATAAATACCCCATATTAACAGTATCCAATAGAGCACCCCAGAATGAAACTGTACTAGTACGCTCCAGTGGCCGAAAGAAGGCTATTGTTCCCCACGCGTCCCGGGGATAATTGATATAATTGCTCTCTCGCGAGTGGCGTGTGGCATTGTATAGCACTTGAGGGTTTATTGTGCGTGCACTAAAAAGATGAACACATAGGCGCGTTACTAAATAAACAAGTAATTTACTACTAATAAAATATATATATATATATATATATATAATATACGTTATTTATTTTTAAATCCTTCATCTCGAGACACGCAAATAGATACCAAACAAGATATAGTTTTTAGTATAACAAGTTATTTTCTTTCATCAATGTGCCGGCTTCGTAACTAAGGTATATTTCTGTCTCGCTCTCTCTCTCTCTGTCTGTTTGTGAGTGTATGTATGTGTGTGTGTATGTATGTATAGCTGTATGTTTATAGATTATTCACTCTAGTTCGCTGTTTGTCTAAACCTATGTTATTAGTATAGGATACAAGTCAACAGACTAATAGAACGAATATCTTAATACCTTTTACAGCTCGATGATTAATGACAACGCTGAAAGACACACACAAAAAAAAAACAAGGCGACCCGGTTAGTTTTAGTCATATTTAGACGTAATCTATATCAAAATATGCGTATTTTAAACCGGTTTTATACTAAAGCAGTTATTTTATAAATAACATTACAGTGTAAACGTTCAGCCGAGGACATATTTTTGTCTTCTTATATATATATATATATATAAAAGGCGAACTAAAAATCCTAAAAAGCTACTTACATAGTCATTATAGTTAGACACACCGAGCAGGAATTTAGATTCAATGTCCAAAAAGTTAGACCAAATCGCAAAATGTTAGCACCAGAACACAACAATTTAGGCTCATAAGCAAAAAGTCGAGCTGAAAACCTTACAAACCTACTCATATAGGCGTAATAGTTAGACACAATGAACAGGAAGTAATAACAAAAATCCCAAAAGTTACGCCTAAGCGCAAAAAATGTTACCCCAGAACACAAAATATAGGCTCGTATTAAAAAAGTCGACCTAAAAAGCTTAAAATTCTACACACATAGTCATAATAGTTAGATACACCGAGCAGGAATATAGATTCAATGCCCAAAAAGTTAGACCAAATCGCAAAATTTTATCACCAGAACACAAAATTTAGGCTCATAAGCAAAAATCCGATTTGAAAACCATACAAACCTACTTATATTGGCATAATAGTTAGACACAACGAGCAGGAAGGTATATCCAAAAGCCCAAAAGTTACGCCAAATCGCAAAAAAAAAGGTTACCCCTAGAACACAAAAATATAGGTTCGTATTAAAAAAGTCGACCTAAAAAGCCTAAAAATCTACGCACATAGTCATAATAGTTAGACACAACGAGTAGAAAGTTATAGTCAAGGTCCAAAAAGTTAGGCAAAATCGCAAAATTTTACCACCAAAACACAAAAAAAATTTAGGCTCATAAGCAAAGAGTCGATCTCAAACCCTAAAAGCTACCCCCATACTCATACTAGTTAGACGCATCGAACAGATAGTTATATCCAAAGTCCCAAAAGTTACGCCAAAGCGCAAAATATTTACCCTCAGAACACAAAAAATGTAGTCTCATATTCAAAAAGGCGAAGTAAAAAGCTACTCACATAGTCATAATAGTTAGACACAACGACCAGGAATTTAGATTCAATGTCCAAAAAATTAGAACAAAGCGCAAAATTTTAGCACCAGAACACACAAATTTAGGCTCATAACCAAAAAGTCGATCTGAAAACCCTACAAATCTACTCCCATACTCATACTAGTTAGACGTGTCGAACAGATAGTTATATCCGAAGTCCAAAAAGTTAGGCCAAAGCGCTAACATTTTACCACCAGAACACACACAAAAATGTAGACGCATATTCAAAAAGTCGACCTAAAAACCCTAAAATGCTACTCATATAGTCATAATTGTAAGACACAAAGAGCAGGAAGTTATATCCAAAGTCCCAAAAGTTACGCCAAAGCACAAAAATGTTACCCCCAGAACACAAAAATGTAGGTTCGTATTAAAAAAGTCGACCTAAAAGCCCTAAAAATCTACGCACATAGTCATAATAGTTACACACAACGAGTAGAAAATTATAGTCAAAGTCCAAAAAGTTAGGCCAAATCGCAAAATGTTAGCACCAAAACAGAAAAAAATTTAGGCGCATAAGCATAAAGTCGAGCTGAAAACCATACAAAGCTACTCCCATACTCATACTAGTTAGACACAACGAGTAGAAAGTTATATCCAAAGTCACAAAAGTTAGACCATATCGCAAAATTTTAGCACCAGAACAAATAAAATTTAGGCTCGTATTAAAAAAGTCGATCTGAAAATCTAAAAAACTACTCATATAGTCATAATAGTTAGACACAAGAGTAGGAAGTTATATCCAAAGTCCCAAAAGTTACACCAAATCGCAAAATGTTAGCACCAAAACAGAAAAAAATTTAGGCGCATAAGCATGAAGTTGAACTGAAAACCCTACAAAGCTACTCCCATACTCATACTAGTTAGGCACAACGAGTAGAAAGTTATAGTCAAGGTCCAAAAAGTTAGGCCAAAACGCAAAATTTTAGCACCAAAACACAAAAAATTTAGGCTCATAAGCATAAAGTCGATCTGAAAACCATACAAAGCTACTCCCATACTCACACTAGTTAGACACAACGAGTAGAAAGTTATATCCAAAGTCACAAAAGTTAGACCATATCGCAAAATTTTAGCACCAGAACAAAAAAAAAATTTAGGCTCGTATTAAAAAAGTCGATCTGAAAATCCTAAAAAGCTACTCATATAGTCATAATAGTTAGACACAAGAGTAGGAAGTTATATCCAAAGGCCCAAAAGTTACATCAAATCGCAAAATGTTAGCACCAAAACACACACACAAAAAAAAATTTAGGCTCATAACCAAAGAGTCGATCTCAAACCCTACAAAGCTACTCCCAAACTCATACTAGTTAGACGCGTCGAACAGATAGTTATATCCAAAGTCCCAAAGGTTACGCTAAATCGCAAAAAATTTTACCCTCATAACACAAAAAATGTAGGCTCATATAAAAAAAGCGATCTAAACAGCAACTCACATAGTCATAATAGTTAGACACAAGGACCAGGAATTTAGATTCAATGTCCAAAAAGTTAGAACAAATCGCAAAATCTTAGCACCAGAATACACAAATTTAGACCCATAAGTAAAAAGTCGATCTGAAAACCCTACAAATCTACTCCCAAACTCATACTAGTTAGAAACATCGAAAAGATAGTTATATCCAAAGACCAAAAAGTTAGGTCAAAGCGAAAACATTGTACCACCAGAACACAAAAAATGTAGGCACATATTCAAAAAGTCGACCTAAAAACCCTACAAACCTACTCACATTGGCATAATAGTTAGACACAACGAGCAGGAAGGTATATCCAAAATCCCAAAACTTACGCCAAATAGCAAAATTTTAGCACTAGAACACAAGAATGTAGGCTCGTATTAAAAAAGTCGACATAAAAAGCCTAAAGATCGACGCACATAGTCATAATAGTTAGACACAGCGAGTAGAAAGTTATAGTCAAGGCCCAAAAAGTTAGGCCAAATCGCAACATTTTAGCACCAACACACACACAAAATTTAGGATCATAAGCATAAGTCGATCTGAAAACCCTACAAAGCTACTCCCATACTCATACTAGTTAGACACAACGAGTAGAAAGTTATATCCAAAGTCCCAAAAGTTAGGCCAAATCGCAACATTTTAGCACCAACACACACACAAAATTTAGGATCATAAGCATAAGTCGAGCTGAAAACCATACAAAGCTACTCCCATACTCATACTAGTTAGACACAACGAGTAGAAAGTTATATCCAAAGTCACAAAAGTTAGACCATATCGCACAATTTTAGCACCAGAACAAATAAAATTTAGGCTCGTATTAAAAAAGTCGATCTGAAAATCTAAAAAACTACTCATATAGTCATAATAGTTAGACACAAGAGTAGGAAGTTATATCCAAAGTCCCAAAAGTTACACCAAATCGCAAAATGTTAGCACCAAAACAGAAAAAAATTTAGGCGCATAAGCATGAAGTTGAACTGAAAACCCTACAAAGCTACTCCCATACTCATACTAGTTAGGCACAACGAGTAGAAAGTTATAGTCAAGGTCCAAAAAGTTAGGCCAAAACGCAAAATTTTAGCACCAAAACACAAAAAATTTAGGCTCATAAGCATAAAGTCGATCTGAAAACCATACAAAGCTACTCCCATACTCACACTAGTTAGACACAACGAGTAGAAAGTTATATCCAAAGTCACAAAAGTTAGACCATATCGCAAAATTTTAGCACCAGAACAAAAAAAAAATTTAGGCTCGTATTAAAAAAGTCGATCTGAAAATCCTAAAAAGCTACTCATATAGTCATAATAGTTAGACACAAGAGTAGGAAGTTATATCCAAAGGCCCAAAAGTTACATCAAATCGCAAAATGTTAGCACCAAAACACACACACAAAAAAAAATTTAGGCTCATAACCAAAGAGTCGATCTCAAACCCTACAAAGCTACTCCCAAACTCATACTAGTTAGACACGTCGAACAGATAGTTATATCCAAAGTCCCAAAGGTTACGCTAAATCGCAAAAAATTTTACCCTCATAACACAAAAAATGTAGGCTCATATAAAAAAAGCGATCTAAACAGCAACTCACATAGTCATAATAGTTAGACACAACGACCAGGAATTTAGATTCAATGTCCAAAAAGTTAGAACAAATCGCAAAATCTTAGCACCAGAATACACAAATTTAGACCCATAAGTAAAAAGTCGATCTGAAAACCCTACAAATCTACTCCCAAACTCATACTAGTTAGAAACATCGAAAAGATAGTTATATCCAAAGACCAAAAAGTTAGGTCAAAGCGAAAACATTGTACCACCAGAACACAAAAAATGTAGGCACATATTCAAAAAGTCGACCTAAAAACCCTACAAACCTACTCACATTGGCATAATAGTTAGACACAACGAGCAGGAAGGTATATCCAAAATCCCAAAACTTACGCCAAATAGCAAAATTTTAGCACTAGAACACAAGAATGTAGGCTCGTATTAAAAAAGTCGACATAAAAAGCCTAAAGATCGACGCACATAGTCATAATAGTTAGACACAGCGAGTAGAAAGTTATAGTCAAGGCCCAAAAAGTTAGGCCAAATCGCAACATTTTAGCACCAACACACACACAAAATTTAGGATCATAAGCATAAGTCGATCTGAAAACCCTACAAAGCTACTCCCATACTCATACTAGTTAGACACAACGAGTAGAAAGTTATATCCAAAGTCCCAAAAGTTAGGCCAAATCGCAACATTTTAGCACCAACACACACACAAAATTTAGGATCATAAGCATAAGTCGATCTGAAAACCCTACAAAGCTACTCCCATACTCATACTAGTTAGACACAACGAGTAGAAAGTTATATCCAAAGTCCCAAAAGTTAGGCCAAATCGCAACATTTTAACACCAAAACACAAAAATTTAGGGTTCATAAGCATAAAGTCGATCTGAAAACCCTACAAAGCTACTCCCATACTCATACTAGTTAGACACAACGAGTAGAAAGTTATATCCAAAGTCCCAAAAGTTAGACCATATCACAAACTTTTAGCACCAGAACACAAAAATTTAGGCTCGTATTAAAAAAGTCGATCTGAAAATCCTTAAAAGCTACTCATATAGTCATAATAGTTAGACACAAAGAGTAGGAAGTTATATCCAAAGTCCCAAAAGTTACACCAAATCGCAAAAATGTTACCCCCAGAACACAAAAATGTAGGCTCGTATTAAAAAAGTCGACCTAAAAAGCTTAAAAATCTACCCACATAGTCATAATAGTTAGACACAACGAGTAGAAAGTTATAGTCAAGGTCCAAAAGGTTAGCCACGCTATGTTGAATCATATTCAGGGCGCGTAGACATTACCCTGTTCAATAGACCCACTACTAACTGGATAGTGGAGAACTTTCCCACCCCAAGATTTTTATTTATTTCACCTACATGGCTTCTCGGTTGTCTGTCCTTTGTTAAAGTGACAAAGATATTGAATTCCAAAGAGGTTAGGATAAGTACAAGAATAAAAATTTCCAACGCGCTTGTTAAGTCAGTCCCATAAAACTCGGCCTCTGCTATTTCAAAACTAACTTGAAAGTTGTCCTCTACTATTTCAAAAGTTGTCCTTCTCGATTCAAAAGTTGTCTTTGTCAAATCAAAAGTTGTCCTCTACTATTTCAAAAATTGTCCTATACTATTTCAAAAGTTGTCCTTTCCAATTCAAAAGTCGACCTTTACTATTTCAAAAGTTGTCCTTCTCGATTCAAAAGTTGTCTTTGTCAAAGCAAAAGTTGTCCTCTACTATTTCAAAAGTTGTCCTCTACTATTTCAAAAGTTGTCCGCTACTATTTCAAAACTTGTCCTCGGCTAAACCAAACACATCATCTAACAACTTCCACTAGTACTACTACTACTACTACAACTTCTACAACTACTTCGTCTACAACTTCCACAACCAACTACTACTACAACTATTACAACTTCCACAAACAACTACTACTACTACTACTACACCTACTACGGCTACAACAACAACTACTGCTACTACAAAAAGCGTACACCAAACGAACACCAGGGCTTTTTAAACTGGGTAGAATTGGATGGAAGGAAAAGAAAACAAACGAGGATGTCTTAAAACAAGACAGCACCTATTAACATGCTCCAAAAATTTCATTTGTCTTGTTTTAAGACATCCTCGTTTGTTTTCTTTTCCTTCCATCCAATTCTACCCAGTTTAAAAAGCCCTGGTGTTCGTTTGGTGTACGCTTTTTGTAGTAGCAGTAGTTGTTGTTGTAGCCGTAGTAGGTGTAGTAGTAGTTGTTTGTGGAAGTTGTAATAGTTGTAGTAGTAGTTGGTTGTGGAAGTTGTAGACGAAGTAGTTGTAGAAGTTGTAGTAGTAGTAGTAGTACTAGTGGAAGTTGTTAGATGATGTGTTTGGTTTAGCCGAGGACAAGTTTTGAAATAGTAGCGGACAACTTTTGAAATAGTAGAGGACAACTTTTGAAATAGTAGAGGACAACTTTTGCTTTGACAAAGACAACTTTTGAATCGAGAAGGACAACTTTTGAAATAGTAAAGGTCGACTTTTGAATTGGAAAGGACAACTTTTGAAATAGTATAGGACAATTTTTGAAATAGTAGAGGACAACTTTTGATTTGACAAAGACAACTTTTGAATCGAGAAGGACAACTTTTGAAATAGTAGAGGACAACTTTCAAGTTAGTTTTGAAATAGCAGAGGCCGAGTTTTATGGGACTGACTTAACAAGCGCGTTGGAAATTTTTATTCTTGTACTTATCCTAACCTCTTTGGAATTCAATATCTTTGTCACTTTAACAAAGGACAGACAACCGAGAAGCCATGTAGGTGAAATAAATAAAAATCTTGGGGTGGGAAAGTTCTCCACTATCCAGTTAGTAGTGGGTCTATTGAACAGGGTAATGTCTACGCGCCCTGAATATGATTCAACATAGCGTGGCTAACCTTTTGGACCTTGACTATAACTTTCTACTCGTTGTGTCTAACTATTATGACTATGTGGGTAGATTTTTAAGCTTTTTAGGTCGACTTTTTTAATACGAGCCTACATTTTTGTGTTCTGGGGGTAACATTTTTGCGATTTGGTGTAACTTTTGGGACTTTGGATATAACTTCCTACTCTTTGTGTCTAACTATTATGACTATATGAGTAGCTTTTAAGGATTTTCAGATCGACTTTTTTAATACGAGCCTAAATTTTTGTGTTCTGGTGCTAAAAGTTTGTGATATGGTCTAACTTTTGGGACTTTGGATATAACTTTCTACTCGTTGTGTCTAACTAGTATGAGTATGGGAGTAGCTTTGTAGGGTTTTCAGATCGACTTTATGCTTATGAACCCTAAATTTTTGTGTTTTGGTGTTAAAATGTTGCGATTTGGCCTAACTTTTGGGACTTTGGATATAACTTTCTACTCGTTGTGTCTAACTAGTATGAGTATGGGAGTAGCTTTGTAGGGTTTTCAGATCGACTTATGCTTATGATCCTAAATTTTGTGTGTGTGTTGGTGCTAAAATGTTGCGATTTGGCCTAACTTTTTGGGCCTTGACTATAACTTTCTACTCGCTGTGTCTAACTATTATGACTATGTGCGTCGATCTTTAGGCTTTTTATGTCGACTTTTTTAATACGAGCCTACATTCTTGTGTTCTAGTGCTAAAATTTTGCTATTTGGCGTAAGTTTTGGGATTTTGGATATACCTTCCTGCTCGTTGTGTCTAACTATTATGCCAATGTGAGTAGGTTTGTAGGGTTTTTAGGTCGACTTTTTGAATATGTGCCTACATTTTTTGTGTTCTGGTGGTACAATGTTTTCGCTTTGACCTAACTTTTTGGTCTTTGGATATAACTATCTTTTCGATGTTTCTAACTAGTATGAGTTTGGGAGTAGATTTGTAGGGTTTTCAGATCGACTTTTTACTTATGGGTCTAAATTTGTGTATTCTGGTGCTAAGATTTTGCGATTTGTTCTAACTTTTTGGACATTGAATCTAAATTCCTGGTCGTTGTGTCTAACTATTATGACTATGTGAGTAGCTGTTTAGATCGCTTTTTTTATATGAGCCTACATTTTTTGTGTTATGAGGGTAAAATTTTTTGCGATTTAGCGTAACCTTTGGGGCTTTGGATATAACTATCTGTTCGACGCGTCTAACTAGTATGAGTTTGGGAGTAGCTTTGTAGGGTTTGAGATCGACTCTTTGGTTATGAGCCTAAATTTGTGTGTGTGTGTGTGTTTTGGTGCTAACATTTTGCGATTTGATGTAACTTTTGGGCCTTTGGATATAACTTCCTACTCTTGTGTCTAACTATTATGACTATATGAGTAGCTTTTTAGGATTTTCAGATCGACTTTTTTAATACGAGCCTAAATTTTTTTTTTGTTCTGGTGCTAAAATTTTGCGATATGGTCTAACTTTTGTGACTTTGGATATAACTTTCTACTCGTTGTGTCTAACTAGTGTGAGTATGGGAGTAGCTTTGTATGGTTTTCAGATCGACTTTATGCTTATGAGCCTAAATTTTTTGTGTTTTGGTGCTAAAATTTTGCGTTTTGGCCTAACTTTTTGGACCTTGACTATAACTTTCTACTCGTTGTGCCTAACTAGTATGAGTATGGGAGTAGCTTTGTAGGGTTTTCAGTTCAACTTCATGCTTATGCGCCTAAATTTTTTTCTGTTTTGGTGCTAACATTTTGCGATTTGGTGTAACTTTTGGGACTTTGGATATAACTTCCTACTCTTGTGTCTAACTATTATGACTATATGAGTAGTTTTTTAGATTTTCAGATCGACTTTTTTAATACGAGCCTAAATTTTATTTGTTCTGGTGCTAAAATTTTGCGATATGGTCTAACTATTGTGACTTTGGATATAACTTTCCTACTCGTTGTGTCTAACTAGTATGAGTATGGGAGTAGCTTTGTATGGTTTTCAGATCGACTTTATGGTTATGAGCCTAATTTTTTGTGTTTTGGTGCTAAAATTTTGCGCTTTGGCCTAACTTTTTGGATCTTGACTATAAATTTCTACTCGTTGTGTCTAACTAGTATGAGTATGGGAGTAGCTTTGTAGGGTTTTCAGCTCGACTTTATGCTTATGCGCCTAAATTTTTTTCTGTTTTGGTGCTAACATTTTGCGATTTGGCCTAACTTTTTGGACTTTGACTATAATTTTCTACTCGTTGTGTGTAACTATTATGACTATGTGCGTAGATTTTTAGGGCTTTTAGGTCGACTTTTTTAATACGAACCTACATTTTTGTGTTCTGGGGGTAACATTTTTGTGCTTTGGCGTAACTTTTGGGACTTTGGATATAACTTCCTGCTCTTTGTGTCTTACAATTATGACTATATGTGTAGCATTTTAGGGTTTTTAGGTCGACTTTTTGAATATGCGTCTACATTTTTTTGTGTGTTCTGGTGGTAAAATGTTAGCGCTTTGGCCTAACTTTTTGGACTTCGGATATAACTATCTGTTCGACACGTCTAACTAGTATGAGTATGGGAGTAGATTTGTAGGGTTTTCAGATCGACTTTTTGGTTATGAGCCTAAATTTGTGTGTTCTGGTGCTAAAATTTTGCGCTTTGTTCTAATTTTTTGGACATTGAATCTAAATTCCTGGTCGTTGTGTCTAACTATTATGACTATGTGAGTAGCTTTTTACTTCGCCTTTTTGAATATGAGACTACATTTTTTGTGTTCTGAGGGTAAATATTTTGCGCTTTGGCGTAACTTTTGGGACTTTGGATATAACTATCTGTTCGATGCGTCTAACTAGTATGAGTATGGGGGTAGCTTTTAGGGTTTGAGATCGACTCTTTGCTTATGAGCCTAAATTTTTTTTGTGTTTTGGTGGTAAAATTTTGCGATTTTGCCTAACTTTTTGGACCTTGACTATAACTTTCTACTCGTTGTGTCTAACTATTATGACTATGTGCGTAGATTTTTAGGCTTTTTAGGTCGACTTTTTTAATACGAACCTATATTTTTGTGTTCTAGGGGTAACCTTTTTTTTTGCGATTTGGCGTAACTTTTGGGCTTTTGGATATACCTTCCTGCTCGTTGTGTCTAACTATTATGCCAATATAAGTAGGTTTGTATGGTTTTCAAATCGGATTTTTGCTTATGAGCCTAAATTTTGTGTTCTGGTGATAAAATTTTGCGATTTGGTCTAACTTTTTGGGCATTGAATCTATATTCCTGCTCGGTGTATCTAACTATTATGACTATGTGTGTAGAATTTTAAGCTTTTTAGGTCGACTTTTTTAATACGAGCCTATATTTTGTGTTCTGGGGTAACATTTTTTGCGCTTAGGCGTAACTTTTGGGATTTTTGTTATTACTTCCTGTTCATTGTGTCTAACTATTACGCCTATATGAGTAGGTTTGTAAGGTTTTCAGCTCGACTTTTTGCTTATGAGCCTAAATTGTTGTGTTCTGGTGCTAACATTTTGCGATTTGGTCTAACTTTTTGGACATTGAATCTAAATTCCTGCTCGGTGTGTCTAACTATAATGACTATGTAAGTAGCTTTTTAGGCTTTTTAGTTCGCCTTTTATATATATATATATATATATATAAGAAGACAAAAATATGTACTCGGCTGAACGTTTACACTGTAATGTTATTTATAAAATAACTGCTTTAGTATAAAACCGGTTTAAAATACGCATATTTTGATATAGATTACGTCTAAATATGACTAAAACTAACCGGGTCGCCTTGTTTTTTTTTTTTTTTTGTGTGTCTTTCAGCGTTGTCATTAATCATCGAGCTGTAAAAGGTATTAAGATATTCGTTCTATTAGTCTGTTGACTTGTATCCTATACTAATAACATAGGTTTAGACAAACAGCGAACTAGAGTGAATAATCTATAAACATACAGCTATACATACATACACACACACATACATACACTCACAAACAGACAGAGAGAGAGAGAGCGAGACAGAAATATACCTTAGTTACGAAGCCGGCACATTGATGAAAGAAAATAACTTGTTATACTAAAAACTATATCTTGTTTGGTATCTATTTGCGTGTCTCGAGATGAAGGATTTAAAAATAAATAACGTATATTATATATATATATATATATATATATATATTTTATTAGTAGTAAATTACTTGTTTATTTAGTAACGCGCCTATGTGTTCATCTTTTTAGTGCACGCACAATAAACCCTCAAGTGCTATACAATGCCACACGCCACTCGCGAGAGAGCAATTATATCAATTATCCCCGGGACGCGTGGGGAACAATAGCCTTCTTTCGGCCACTGGAGCGTACTAGTACAGTTTCATTCTGGGTGCTCTATTGGATACTGTTAATATGGGGTATTTATTTTAATGTTAAACAGGATTAGTTACAAGTATAGTAGCTTTATTGTTTTTTTTTTTAAAGGAACTAAACATTAAACATATAACTACTCTTAAAATTATCTTTACAACGAGTCCAAACTCGACTATATGTGAATAAAAAATAAGCTAACCATCACTATCATGTGTCGTTCTATCTGATAATAATTCCGGGTTTAAAAACGATTATTTAGATGATGAAAATACAAAAAATATGTTTGGGACTTACCCCTAAACATCAGTTTCTTCTTCTATCACATTACCATGACAGACTGTATAAGATGTAGGGGTGTTACGGTGTACACCATACGAAAGGTCGGTCATTTTACCTTTGTTAGCGTAATACCGTCGCTCAACTATGATTATCTATAATATTCCTCTTACTACCACTATAGGGCAGACCTCTTAGTTATACATCACGTATGCGTCACCTTTATTAATAACATTAACGGTAAGTTACGACTATCATATAGGTACAGATGTTTGTGGAGTTCGCGTTTTGGGGTCGATTCTTTTAGTGGTTCTTATTGCTTACGGTGTGTTGATATTGATAACCACTTTATAGTGATGTAACGAATGTGTATGTACATATTGGGTGAGCGATTGATCGCTGTACTTATCACTTCAATATATATTTATACAGCTATTTGTATACTGAATCACACAAACACACAATCATCTCTCCATCAAACCCTGCTATTCATCCGCTTGTTCTACGACCCACACACGAACACAGGTACCTCTCCATCAATAAACATTACATTTTGTATCAGTCAGCGAAGCTATCCGAAGACTGGTCCTTTTGTTTACTCTCTGAGTAATATGCACATACACACACATGAACACGCACACAGGCTTTTTTTTTTGGGGGGGGGGCTCTGTTCCCAAATATACATGCTCTGTGAGGCAGCTGACATGTACTACACCTATCTTTCCTCCTAAGCTCGTTGGGGTACACTCTCGATCTCCTCTATTAGTGGACTTAGCTTGATCTTAATATATTTCTCACACCTATGTTATAAATTCGATAATTCCAGTCAGCATAGCGACGCAGCGAGACCGCTTGGGAAAAAGAAATCTTTACTCTCACGGGAGCGGTTTATTGATTGGGTCATTATGTGACACGGTAGGAGACTATCGTTCTTTCATGTCGTCAGTGTGAAATACCTGATTAAATATCACTGATTATGGTCCGTATCTATCTTAATTACGGTCCCTTACGGTCCCTTGGATATAATAACTATTAACTTATTACTATTATATGTATATATACTCACCATAACTATGAAATAACTAACGTATCACTACTCCCTAATATGGTACTTTCACTTCCGGAGTTGGCGTGGTCTATAGCCGGACAACATACACACACACTTGTTCCTATTGGAAGTCACGTTGGCGGGAAAAACTGATGTCCATCACTCATGAGTCAGTAATAATCCCCCTCAACCACCAACCCTCTTCATGCCCTATACAAGCCCTATTCATATATACATATATATCATGACAGAAGCTCCACCACCACCACCACCTTCCACCATGGGAAAGTGGTGGTATCCTACTATATAACTCTTGTACTTAAAGGAGGAAATCTTTCCTCCTTCCTCCTACTCTTTGGTCAACTAAAAAAGCGAGACCATTGTGTCCACCTCCTACTACTATTGACATCCTTTGCCTTGCTCTTTGTCTGTTTCGTCTGAATTTTCCAAGTCACGTGATGATCAAAGGTATTTTAGATTATTATTCACATACATTTTTCCCATTTAATTGTTACTGTGTAAAATAAATATACAATGGTATGGAGCAGCTACACTGATAGAAAGACAAGACAAGCTGCAGCGTTTCGGCAACAGACTTCATCATGTATAACGAACAAACTAATTCAATAAAACAAATTAAACAATTAAATCTAAACCAGAAAATACAACACAGGTCTAAAAAAATATCGTGGCCATGAATAGTATTTAATATTTTGTATATTTGATACTTGTGCTTATCTTTAATTTCAGCGTAGAATTATATTGTTTGTCTGAGCGGGAGAATTCTGTTTGTTTGAGCTGGAATATTCTGTTGTTTGTCTGAACAGGATAATTATGTTGTTTGTCTGAGCAGGATAATTATGTTGTTTGTCTGAGCAGGATAATTATGTTGTTTGTCTGAGCGGGAGAATTCTGTTGTTTGTCTGAGCGGGAGAATTCTGTTGTTTGTCTGAGCGGGAGAGTTATGTTGTTTGTCTGAGCGGGAGAATTCTGTTGTTTGTCTGAGCTGGAGAATTCTGTTGTTTGTCTGAGCAGGAGAGTTCTGTTGTTTGTCTGAGCGGGAGAATTCTGTTGTTTGTCTGAGCAGGAGAGTTCTGTTGTTTGTCTGAGCGGGAGAATTCTGTTGTTTGTCTGAGCGGGAGAATTCTGTTGTTTGTCTGAGCGGGAGAATTCTGTTGTTTGTCTGAGCTGGAGAATTCTGTTGTTTGTCTGAGCAGGAGAGTTCTGTTGTTTGTCTGAGCGGGAGAATTCTGTTGATTGTCTGAGCGGGAGAATTCTGTTGTTTGTCTGAGCAGGAGAGTTCTGTTGTTTGTCTGAGCGGGAGAATTCTGTTGTTTGTCTGAGCGGGAGAATTCCTGCTCAAACAGGAGAATTCTGTTGTTTGTCTGAGCAGGAGAATTCTGTTGTTTGTCTGAGTGGGACAATTCTGTTGTTTGTCTGAGTGGGACAATTCTGTTTATTTGAGCGGAGGAAATTCTGTTGTTTGTCTGAGCGGGAGAATTCTGTTGTTTGTTTGAGCGGGAGAATTATGTTGTTTGTCTGAGCGGGAGAATTCTGTTGTTTGTCTGAGCAGGAGAATTCTGTTGCTTGTCTGAGCACGAGAATTCTGTTGTTTGTTTCAGCGGGGGAATTCTGTTGTTTGTCTGAGCGGGAGAATTTCATGTTCAATGAATGTTCATTTTTTTCCCCTTATTTATTATAACAAGACATTAAAGTGCTCATATAATGCGCGTTTGCACATCGCGTGTTGAGATTTACCTCATTCACACATTCGCACAGTGAGATGGGATACACCGATGTGGGAATCGCTGTTTTAAAACTTTACATTACAATATCATCATGATTTATCTATAACATTACATTATTGACGTTTGTGTGTTTCAAGCTAAAGATGTTTACCAAATAGGCGGATATTCTTCTAACCATGTGGTCACCGCTTTGTTTCTCTTTTACGTACGACACATTAAAATGCGAATCCTGGTAGGGCTGAGGTTTAATTAATTACATGTATTTTAATATAACATTGAGAGATTAACTGTAACGTTTGCAATGATTTAATTGTTACGAGCACCGTTTCCCGTGTGACTGGCTCCCATATTCACCACCATTCTATTCTATTAATTCATTTCATCGCCACCATTCTGTTCTGTTAATTCATTTCATCGCCAACATTCTGTTCTGTTAATTCATTTCATCGCCACCATTCTGTTCTGTTAATTCATTTCATCGCCACCATTCTATTCTGTTAATTCATTTCATCGCCACCATTCTGTTCTGTTAATTCATTTCATCGCCACCATTCTGTTCTGTTAATTCATTTCATCACCACCAATCTATTCTGTTAATTCATTTCATCACCACCAATCTATTCTGTTAATTCATTTCATCACCACCAATCTATTCTGTTAATTCATTTCATCGCCACCAATCTATTCTGTTAATTCATTTCATCACCGCCAATCTATTCTGTTAATTCATTTCATCACCACCAATCTATTCTGTTAATTCATTTCATCGCCACCAATCTATTCTGTTAATTCATCTCATTTGCCAAATCGTTACAGTGGTTCTGGTTTGTTCTTTGGCTAATGAATTGTTAGTTCGTTTCGTAACCAAGGAACCATGACAATCACGGTGATGGGGCGTCTACAGAAGGCGGGTGTGTTTGAAAGGGCAAGGGTATAGCTATATAAACGGCTCACACGCGCCTTTGTTAATTCTTGCTTTTTTAATTTGTTCGACAGAAAATAATGGTGGATTCATATAGCGGGTATATTGATTTATGACGTCTTGGTTGGTGTTAGGAAGTTAGTGCAGCATAATGAGATCTGTTGATGTAAAGAAGTTAGTGCAGCATAATGAGATCTGTTGATGTAAAGAAGTTAGTGCAGCATAATGAGATCTGTTGATGTAAAGAAGTTAGTTCAGCAAAATGAGATCTGTTGATGTAAAGAAGTTAGTTCAGCAAAATGAGATCTGTTGATGTAAAGAAGTTAGTTCAGCAAAATGAGATCTGTTGATGTAAAGAAGTTAGTTCAGCAAAATGAGATCTGTTGATGTAAAGAAGTTAGTGCAGCAAAATGAGATCTGTTGATGTAAAGAAGTTAGTTCAGCAAAATGAGATCTGTTGATGTAAAGAAGTTAGTTCAGCAAAATGAGATCTGTTGATGTAAAGAAGTTAGTTCAGCAAAATGAGATCTGTTGATGTAAAGAAGTTAGTGCAGCATAATGAGATATGTTGGTGTAAAGAAGTTAGTGCAGCATAATGAGATATATTGATGTAAAGAAGTTAGTGCAGCAAAATGAGATCTGTTGGTGTAAAGAAGTTAGTGCAACATAATGAGATCTGTTGAAGTAAAGAAGTTAGTGCAGCATAATGAGATATGTTGGTGTAAAGAAGTTAGTGCAACATAATGAGATCTGTTGAAGTAAAGAAGTTAGTGCAACATAATGAGATATGTTGGTGTAAAGAAGTTAGTGCAGCATAATGAGATCTATTGATGTAAAGAAGTTAGTGCAGCATAATGAGATCTGTTGAAGTAAAGAAGTTAGTGCAGCATAATGAGATATGTTGGTTATATTGTATGCATATTATATATATTATATGTGTGTTATATACTGTATGTATATTCATCATCATCATTGAGTGCCGTCTCCGCATCGAAGGTTGGCTACCATGGAGCGCCATCCCACTCTGTCTCTTGCTTTGATGGTGCCGATTGTCATAACCTGACTTGTCCATCTTTTGATGTTACTCGTCCATGTTAGTCTTGGTCTGCCTCTGCCTCTTTTACCTTGTATTTTCCCTTCCAATATTACTTTTATGTATGTATATTATATATATTATAGGTGTGTTATATATCATATGTATATTATATATAGTATATGTATGTTAACGTCCTTGTTTTCTTAACGATCAACAACATAATTTATGAATATTGTGGTCGACACCACACCAAGCCGCTCTAATTAAAAAAAAAAAAACCAGAACCTATGCCTGATTGGGTGAACTTCTAAGTCATTCGTTGAGATCGAACCCGATCCCTTGTATTTAGCAGCCCAGTGCACTAACTGGAGAGCAACAGAGACTGTCTACATATATAAGAAGATGGGCCGTAACTGTGTCAGTTTACTTGGGAGGATCGTTCTATGGTGCCGAGGATGAATTTATGTACATGTGTGAGACGAACTAGTGTGTACATGTGTGAGGCGAGATAATATGTACATGTATGAAGTGAACTATTAGTGTGTACATGTGTGAGGTAAACTAGTATGTACATGCGTAAGGTTGAACTGGTGTATACATGTGTGAGGTGAACTAGTGTATAAATGTTTAAGTGAACTGATGTGTACATGTGTGTGGTGAACTAGTATGTACATGCGTGAGGTGAACTAATATGTACATGTGTGAGGTGAACTTGTGTGTAAATATGTGAGGTGAACTAGTATGTACATGTGTAAGGTGAACACGTATGTATATGTGTGTGGTGAACAAGTGTGTACATGTATGTGGTGAACTAGCGTTAGCGAGTACGTGTATGTGGTGAACTAGCATGTATATGTGTCATGTGAACTAGTATGTACATGTGTGAGGTGAACTAGTGTGTATATGTATGAGACGAACTAGTGTGTACATGTATGAGGCGAATTAGTGTTTACATGTATGAGGTAATTTTAGTATTTACATGTGTGAGGTGAACTAGTATGTACATATGTGAGATGAACTATAATGTACATGTGTGAGATGAGTTAGTGTGTACATGTGTGAGGTGAACTATTATGTACACAATGTGAGGCGAACTTGTGTGTACATGTGCCAGATGAACTAGCGTGTGCTTGTGTGATGAGAGATATGTATGTACATGTGTGTAAATGTGTGTAATTAATTTGGGTGAAAGACATGTACACAGAGAGATATGTGTAAATGCAGGTATTTGATGTGCTTTTTGTACATACCTGTAGAGCTATGTACATGGTTATATATTCCAATACATTAGGTATGAGAGATGTGTACACGAGCTAAGTTACTATGTAATTATGTAATTATGTAGACAGTTATAATTTGATGCACACGAGATCATACAAGACTTACTTGTGTTTCAGAGACTCGTTCTCAGACTTCAAAGCTTGTAATCTCGACTCCATCTTCTTTGTCTCCTCCCTGGCCTTCATTGCAGACTTCTGTGCCGCCTCCAGGGCGACTCTCAGCCTCTTGTACTCATCCTGGAGGGTGGTGTTCACCACCTGATGTTCCTTCACCGACTTCTGCAACTTCTCGACCTGTCCTTTCAGCGACTCATTCTCGCTCTTAAAGCGTTGAAGGTCAGAGGTCAAGGTCTCTGAATGACCTGGCTGCAAAAAATACGAAAAAAAAATTGCAAAAAGGCTAAATTGTTGGTACAGTTTAATGCGTTTTGTACTCTATATTTTTAACAATGAGCCGCTCGTTAACCGCACACATGTATGTCTTTGTGGATGTATTAGGGCAGCGCTTCTCAAACTCTGACACGCGGACCCCACGGGGTTCTCATTGCGGTCACAGGGGTGCCCGCGAAGGCTTGACGAATAGTACAATAATTTTGCAGCTGGATGGAAAGAGAGATTAAATGAATCTGCTTCTTCTTCTTTCCTTCCTCATTTGTCTTTCAGTGTCGAGAGGAGATATAATCTACAATCTTTTGCTCTTCTGTTCGCCTTTGTTGATTTTATGTTTCCTAGTGTTTCCATTATTCCGTAAATCCATCTTCTTTGTGGTCGGCCATTGGATGAGTCTGGTGTTCTCGCAACGTTTATTAAAGGCTCGCTGTGTTGTGTTTTGATCTTTCTGCCTTGTCACGTGGCCAAACTATTTTATTTGTTGTTTCATTATATATTCTACGGCGGGGGGCTATTCCTAGCTTTTTTCTCAGTTCTTCATTTCTGATCTTGTCTCTCAGACTGTTTCCTGTCATTCGTCTGACACATTTAATCTCTGTAGAGGTTATTTTTCTTATTGTTCTTGCATCTAGGGTGACTGGCAATGGTAGCACAACGCTGGGATGAAGATTGTATAGTAGAGAGCCTGTTTTGCCTCCAGAGTTATTTCCGTGTTGGACAATAGTGGTGATAACTGTCCGATGATTTGACAAGCTTTGCTCCATCTTGATTCTATCTCTGCTGTTTGTGAATTATCGTTTGTCATTAGATTTCCTATGTATTTAAATTCTTCAACTTGTTTTAGTTGTCTGTCGTCTATAGTTATATGCTGATCTTCTGTTTTTCCTTTGCGATATTTCTGACTTCTGTTTTGTTGATGCTGATTTTCATGTTGCATTTTGTGCCTGTGCCGTTGAGTTTATTTAAGTGTTTTTGTAGGTCCCCCCCCCCTCTCCTCCTCAAATGTAATATTGCCTGATTGTCTGCAAATAGAAGCTCGTTGATCTCCTCTGTCTCTGATGGGTTAGCTAACTTGCATATATAGTCCACGTATGTAATAACCAGTAGGGGGATAGTACGCACCCCTGTCTTTCACCTGATCTAACTTCGAAGTGGTCTGTGTAGCCTGCTGCTGTTCTGACCCTGCAGCTGCTGTTGATGTAGAGATTTTTAATTGCGTTGGTTAGATGTTGGCTTATTCTGTATGTTGTTAGTATCTCCCACAGTTGTTCTCTGTTTGATTGCTCGAATGCTTTTTCTTAGTCAATGAAACTATGTACATATTTTGATTGTGTTTTGTCGCGTTTTCTGCTAGCTGTTTTAGGGTGAATAACCAATATAAATAATAAATAGATAAATACAATCCAAATGTGTGCAATGAATAAATGAAAGCACAAATAAAATGGTTGATGCACCTTGGGAAATCCTGATTTGAAGTTTAATCGTGATGATCAACGGCTACAAAACGTATTTAACGGGGAACCGCGGTATTAGAGCATATCTACCATGATACATTGAAGAGTGCCAGCTGTATTAGAGCATATCTACCATGATACATTGGAGAGTGCCAGCTGTATTAGAGCATATCTACCTTGATACATTGAAGAGTGCCAGATGTATTAGAGCATATCTACCATGATACATTGGAGAGTGCCAGCTGTATTAGAGCATATCTACCATGATACATTGGAGAGTGCCAGCTGTATTAGAGCATATCTACCATGATACATTGGAGAGTGCCAGCTGTATTAGAGCATATCTACCATGATACATTGGAGAGTGCCAGCTGTATTAGAGCACATCTACCATGATACATTGGAGAGTGCCAGCTGTATTAGAGCACATCTACCATGATACATTGGAGAGTGCCAGCTCTATTAGAGCATATCTACCATCATACATTGAAGAGTGCCAGCTGTATTAGAGCATATCTACCATTATACATTGGAGAGTGCCAGCTCTATTAGAGCATACCTACCATCATACATTGGAGAGTGCCAGCTGTATTAGAGCATATCTACCATCATACATTGGAGAATGACATCTGTATTAGAGCATATCTACCATCATACATTGGAGAGGTCCAGCTGTATTAGAGCACATCTACCATCATACATTGGAGAGTGCCAGCTGTATTCCATATCTACCATTATACATTGGAGAGGTCCAGCTGTATTAGAGCACATCTACCATCATACATTGGAGAATGCCAGCTGTATTGCATATCTACCATGATACATTGGAGAGTGCCAGCTGTATTAGAGCATATCTACCATCATACATTGGAGAGTGCCAGCTGTATTAGAGCATATCTACCATGATACATTGGAGAGTGCCAGCTGTATTAGAGCACATCTACCATCATACATTGGAGAGTGCCAGCTGTATTGCATATCTACCATTATACATTGGAGAGGTCCAGCTGTATTAGAGCATATCTACCATCATACATTGGAGAGTGTCAGCTGTATTAGAGCATATCTACCATCATACATTGGAGAGTGCCAGCTGTATTAGAGCACATCTACCATGATACATTGGAGAGGTCCAGCTGTATTAGAGCATATCTACCATCATACATTGGAGAGGTCCAGCTGTATTAGAGCATATCTACCATCATACATTGGAGAGTGCCAGCTGTATTAGAGCACATCTACCATCATACATTGGAGAGTGCCAGCTGTATTAGAGCACATCTACCATCATACATTGGAGAGGTCCAGCTGTATTAGAGCATATCTACCATCATACATTGGAGTGTGCCAGCTGTATTAGAGCACATCTACCATCATACATTGGAGAGTGCCAGCTGTATTAGAGCACATCTACCATCATACATTGGAGAGAGCCAGCTGTATTAGAGCACATCTACCATCATACATTGGAGAGGGCCAGCTGTATTAGAGCATATCTACCATTATACTAGGTAGTGTTCGATCCTGATCGACGGCTTCTGGATTCACCCAGGTTTAAATGGGTACCTGACGTTTTTTTCTGGGAAGGTAAAGTTGCACGGGCGTAATACCGACCACATTACCCCAAAAATCATGTGCCGAAGGTCTATAAAAATTATGGTCACTAACACCACATTCCCTGTACGCCACTTGGCGTGACGGGGCTCTTTAATTTACGTTTTACCTACCTCTGAAGTAGGAGAATGTCTGCCTATATGGCGGGGACACCTGCACACATGGCCGCCGGTGTGAACAATAGTAAATAAAAAAATATTTATATTTACACAAATTTCAATTCCTCGGGACATCCCTAGAGATATAAAGCTGGCGAACGACATAGCAACAACATAATATGTATATAAGATGTACCTTACATATAGTCTGTTTGGTAAACTCTTTCTGTCAAGATATATTATTTCTAACTTTGACTCCAGCTACCTCCCCATAACTTACCAGCGCGTGCGTCTTTGGTGACTTGGGAGACTTCGGAGAGCCGGCCTTGTCCTCAGATGACCTTGCCCTTTGACGCTTGAGGTCATCATTCTCTCGCTTGAGCTCGTCCAGCTTGACCCAAAGCTGACCCATGCTGGCCGCGCCACCTCTCGCGATCCTGGGTGGGGGCGTAGCCGGGGCCTGACGTGTTGGGGTCTCCGCAAGAAGTCCATCGATGAGTTGCTTAGGAAAATATAACAGAGAACATAACTGAGAACATAACTGAGAACATAACAGAGAACATAACTGTTCTCGTTGCTACGACATCCTTTTCTTATTCCTCTTCTTCTTCTGCTTCTTCTTCTTCTACCTTCAGCTCCATGTGGAGCATAGGTCTTCAACAAACACTTTCCAAGCCGTTGTGTTTCTTCCCATTCTTTTAAGATTATTCCATGTCTTCCTCATCATTTTTATCTCTGTTTCCATAAGTCTTCTCCAAGAATAATTTGGGCTTCCTCTTTGTCTTTTTCTTGGGGAATCCAAAAAAAGAGATTGTTGTGTAATATACTAAATTGGCTTCGGGCGTGTCCTATCCAATGCCATCGGCTTCGTTGTATTTTCTTTATATCCACAGGTATTTGACTGGTACATTTTCACAACTCTATGTTACTGATTTTGTTCTGCTATTTCCATCCTTTTAGTCTGAACATCGTTATCACTTAGCTAAAATAACAACAGTTACTGCGTTATAACAATCTCGCATCGGCTGCCTGGAAACGTGTTTACTCTAGCAAGCTAATCTTTCGCCTAGAAGATGGACCACAACGTTCATAATTAGGTGAAGCAGAAAACTGTTTGGAGTCTCAATGTTGTCTCAAAAGAAAAGGAAAAGAAGAAATGCACACATACACAGACACACATACACATACACAAACTTGAGAACCTTTAACACTCATTGTCATCAGGTCGCGTGTCTTTTGCAGAAAGTTGCATTTATCAAAGCCCGTCTGAAAGAACGTCTGTCTCTAGCCAGATCTCCCACACAACGTTGCATTCACTACAGCCCGTCTGAAAGAATCTCTGTCTCTAGCCAGATCTCCCACACAACGTTGCATTCACTACAGCCCGTCTGAAAGAATCTCTGTCTCTAGCCAGATCTCCCACACAACGTTGCATTCACTACAGCCCGTCTGAAAGAATCTCTGTCTCTAGCCAGATCTCCCACACAACGTTGCATTCACTACAGCCCACCTGAAAGAATCTATGTCTCTATCCAGATCTCCCACACAACGTTGCATTCACTACAGCCCGTCTGAAAGAATCTCTGTCTCTAGCCAGATCTCCCACACAACGTTGCATTCACTACAGCCCACCTGAAAGAATCTATGTCTCTAGCCAGATCTCCCACACAACGTTGCATTCACTACAGCCCGTCTGAAAGAATCTCTGTCTCTAGCCAGATCTCCCACACAACGTTGCATTCACTACAGCCCGTCTGAAAGAATCTCTGTCTCTAGCCAGATCTCCCACACAACGTTGCATTCACTACAGCCCGTCTGAAAGAATCTCTGTCTCTAGCCAGATCTCCCACACAACGTTGCATTCACTACAGCCCGTCTGAAAGAATCTCTGTCTCTAGCCAGATCTCCCACACAACGTTGCATTCACTACAGCCCGTCTGAAAGAATCTCTGTCTCTAGCCAGATCTCCCACACAACGTTGCATTCACTACAGCCCGTCTGAAAGAATCTCTGTCTCTAGCCAGATCTCCCACACAACGTTGCATTCACTACAGCCCGTCTGAAAGAATCTCTGTCTCTAGCCAGATCTCCCACACAACGTTGCATTCACTACAGCCCGTCTGAAAGAATCTCTGTCTCTATCCAGATCTCCCACACAACGTTGCATTCACTACAGCCCACCTGAAAGAATCTCTGTCTCTAGCCAGATCTCCCACACAACGTTGCATTCACTACAGCCCGTCTGAAAGAATCTCTGTCTCTAGCCAGTTCTCCCACACAACGTTGCATTCACTACAACCCGTCTGAAAGAATCTCTGTCTCTAGCCAGATCTCCCACACAACGTTGCATTCACTACAGCCCGTCTGAAAGAATCTCTGTCTCTAGCCAGATCTCCCACACAACGTTGCATTCACTACAGCCCGTCTGAAAGAATCTCTGTCTCTAGCCAGATCTCCCACACAACGTTGCATTCACTACAGCCCACCTGAAAGAATCTCTGTCTCTAGCCAGATCTCCCACACAACGTTGCATTCACTACAGCCCGTCTGAAAGAATCTCTGTCTCTAGCCAGATCTCCCACACAACGTTGCATTCACTACAGCCCACCTGAAAGAATCTCTGTCTCTAGCCAGATCTCCCACACAACGTTGCATTCACTACAGCCCACCTGAAAGAATCTCTGTCTCTAGCCAGATCTCCCACACAACGTTGCATTCACTACAGCCCACCTGAAAGAATCTCTGTCTCTAGCCAGATCTCCCACACAACGTTGCATTCACTACAGCCCACCTGAAAGAATCTCTGTCTCTAGCCAGATCTCCCACACAACGTTGCATTCACTACAGCCCACCTGAAAGAATCTCTGTCTCTAGCCAGATCTCCCACACAACGTTGCATTCACCACAGCCCGTCTGAAAGAATCTCTGTCTCTAGCCAGATCTCCCACACAACGTTGCATTCACTACAGCCCACCTGAAAGAATCTCTGTCTCTATCCAGATCTCCCACACAACGTTGCATTCACTACAGCCCACCTGAAAGAATCTCTGTCTCTAGCCAGATCTCCCACACATCGTTGCATTCACTACAGCCCGTCTGAAAGAATCTCTGTCTCTAGCCAGATCTCCCACACAACGTTGCATTCACTACAGCCCACCTGAAAGAATCTCTGTCTCTATCCAGATCTCCCACACAACGTTGCATTCACTACAGCCCACCTGAAAGAATCTCTGTCTCTAGCCAGATCTCCCACACAACGTTGCATTCACTACAGCCCACCTGAAAGAATCTCTGTCTCTATCCAGATCTCCCACACAACGTTGCATTCACTACAGCCCGTCTGAAAGAATCTCTGTCTCTAGCCAGATCTCCCACACAACGTTGCATTCACTACAGCCCATCTGAAAGAATCTCTGTCTCTAGCCAGATCCCCCACACAACGTTGCATTCACTACAGCCCGTCTGAAAGAATATCTGTCTCTCCCACTTTATCTGTTGTCATGTTCAAGGTCTCCTCGATGTATTGAAACCACCTTCTTCTTGGTCTGCCCCTGATGCGTCGCCTACGAACCATACCTTCCAATATTGTTCTTTCCAGACTGTTGTGTCTTTTGACGAAGCCATATTATTTTAATTTCCCCTGTAGAACAGTTTTTATAAATTATTTCTTTTTAATGTTTAAATCTTTCAATATGTCTTCATTGCTATTTTTAATTATCCAATGTATTTTAAGAATTTATTGTACAGTATTTTGTTTATCTAAATAATAGATTTTCTTCATTGATGCTTGAAAGACTGTCTATGATTCACAACTATATGTTGCTATCGGGAAGAAACATGTCCTTAGTAATTTTCATTTTACTGCCATGCAGGTATTGTGGCATATGTTCATGGCGTTTAATGTTTGTGTTGCTATTGCTAATCTTCATCTGATCGCTTTCTGACAGTCTCCATTGTTAGTTACTGACAGTCTCCATTGTTAGTTACTGACAGTCTCCATTGTTATTTACTGACAGTCTCCATTGTTAGTTACTGACAGTCTCCATTGTTAGTTACTGACAGTCTCCATTGTTAGTTACTGACAGTCTCCATTGTTAGTTACTGACAGTCTCCATTGTTAGTTACTGACAGTCTCCATTGTTAGTTACTGACAGTCTCCATTGTTAGTTACTGACAGTCTCCATTGTTAGTTACTGACAGTCTCCATTGTTAGTTACTGACAGTCTCCATTGTTAGTTACTGACAGTCTCCATTGTTAGTTACTGACAGTCTCCATTGTTAGTTACTGACAGTCTCCATTGTTAGTTACTGACAGTCTCCATTGTTAGTTACTGACAGTCTCCATTGTTAGTTACTGACAGTCTCCATTGTTAGTTACTACAGATCACAGATATTCATAGTTTGTTACAATTTCAAGTTCTTCACTGCTGACGAAGATTGCGGGTTCTTTTACCTTTCAGCTTCCTTTGGAGTATAGGTCTTCATTCAACAAACACTTTCTAAGCCGTTCTATTTCTTGCCATTCTTTTAAGATCATTCCATGTCTTCTCCATCATCTTAATCTCTGATTCCATCTGTCTTCTCTAATAATATTTTGGTTTTCCTCTTTGTCTTTTTCCTTGGCGATTCCAAAAAATGCCTTGTGTGTAATAATCTCAGCTGGCTTTCGCTGTGCGTGTCCTATCTAACGGTTCGCTTTTTTAAACACTTACTAATAAAATACAAATACATACACACACAAGCACACACACATACCTGGGCCTTCTCCAACAGATTCTTGGACTGCGGGTCCCTCTTCTTCACGAGGTATACGCTGGTCAAGGTGGCGCTGAAATTTCTGGCCTCGGAGCGGATGTCTTTCTTGATGTCTCCCGACATGACCTGAGCTTGGCCTATTATTATTTGCTCAAGATAAACGTAGGTCTCGCCTCTAACTATTTGCTCAGGATAAACGTAGGTCTTTTCTCTAGCCTATTTGCTCAAGATAAACGTAGGTCTTGCCTCTAACAATTTGCTCAAGATAAACGTAGGTCTTGCCTCTAACTATTTGCTCAAGATAAACGTAGGTCTTGCCTCTAACAATTTGCTCAAGATAAACGTAGGTCTTGCCTCTAACTATTTGCTCAAGATAAACGTAGGTCTTGCCTCTAACTATTTGCTCAAGATAAACGTAGGTCTCGCCTCTAACTATTTGCTCAAGATAAACGTAGGTCTCGCCTCTAACTATTTGCTCAAGATAAACGTAGGTCTCGCCTCTAGCCTATTTGCTCAAGATAAACGTAGATCTCGCCTATAACTATTTGCTCAAGATAAACGTAGGTCTCGCCTCTAACTATTTGCTCAAAATAAACGTAGGTCTCGCCTCTAACTATTTGCTCAAGATAAACGTAGGTCTTGCGTCTAGCCTATTTGCTCAAGATAAACGTAGGTCTTGCCTCTATTTGCTCACAGTTTGACTTATAAATTGTTTCACGTATACTCGATTTACATTCTGTTATTCGTTTAAGGTCAATTCAGATTTAAATTGTTTTAGGTAAACTCTGGTTTGATCTACTCGTTGTTAGAGAATAACTCAGGTCTGACCTATTAGTTGTTAGAGAATAGCTCAGGCCTGACCTATTAGTTGTTCTAGACTAAGGCAGGTTTGACCTATTAGTTGTTACAGATAACCCAGGTCTGACCTATTAGTTGTTAGAGAATGATTCAGGTCTGACCTATTAGTTGTCCTAAAGTAAGGCAAGTCTGACCTATTAGTTGTTCTAGAGTAAGGCAGGTTTGACCTATTAGTTGTTCTAGAGTAAGGCAGGTTTGATCTATTGATCGGATATTAATAAGCAAAGCTAATTGTAGTCTATCATTAGTTGTGACAGTACTCAACATTGCTCAATGAGTAGTAGCTGGTCACTGTTGAACTTAACTGTTGCTTTGTTAATACCTGCTCGTATATAAACTCAGCATTGTTCAACAGTTACTAGTTGAAAGTAACAAATATCACTTTCTGTTTATCATTAGGTGTAGATAATTACAATAAAATTTGGTTTATTGTTCGCTGACCGAAATTGCTCACAGGTAGTTTCAGTATTGATCTATTGCTAATTATCACTTCTTGTTCACAGGTAGTTTCAGTATTGATCTATCGCTAATTATCACTTCTTGTTCACAGGTAGTTTCAGTATTGATCTATTGCTAATTATCACTTCTTGTTCACAGGTAGTTTCAGTATTGATCTATTGCTAATTATCACTTCTTGTTCACAGGTAGAATACTGTTTATCTATTATTACGGTTTCTGTCAGCCTTCTTTTTAAACATAATTGTAATGTCTAAGGATGGACTTAAGTTTGTATTACTTAGATTTCTTCAGGCTAAAAGTAATCTGAATATTAAAAATATAAAATATAATAATAGTAATTAGTGTACAGATAAGCCTGTGCTTGTAAGATTAATTTATATAATGTATTTGAAGTATTTCTATCTTCTTGGCTATAACTGACAGGGAAGTCATAAATAAACAAGGAATCAGTGTCCAGTCACATCGACTTCACACACTACCGGGAACAGGTCCCCAAGGACAGCCACATCACACCAGCTTCTACTTGCTGTACAAATTCTTGATCACATCGCCTATGCAGATGTACATTTGTTATGTGCATCACTTTGTTGGTTGATTTATCACTTGAATCGATTGTTTGTTTATTGGGCACTGCTTGGCTTGATCAGGTCCGGTAATCCGACTTTCTTGACTAGTAAATGTTATTACCTCCCATTGGCAGGGTACTCTGAGAATTAGAGTAGAACAAATGGTAAAAATACAATAAAGAATGAGTGTTTGACGTTTGTTGAGATGAGATTTGTTGATTAGAGAAACAAAAATAGATAAGAAAGTTGATTTTTGTTAAGTGGAGTTCTGCTGAGTGGGATTGTATTGAGAAAGATTTGATTTTTGTTAAGTGGAGTTCTGTTGAGTGGGATTGTATTGAGAATGATTTGATTTTTGTGGAGGCTTTTCTTCTTTTACTCCATCGCGATCATCATCATCATCATCATTATCATTATCATCATTATCTTCCTCTTCTTCTAAATCTACTTCATCTTCTACTTTTCTTCTTCTTCTTCCTTTCCTTCTTCTTCTTCTTCGTTCAATGCCCTATGCTCAACAGATTGCCGAGAAAGGTGAATCGCCTTCACAAACCTACATCTCTTGATATCAGAATGAAGTCCTAAGCTCTCTACACAGTTCACGTGCTTGAAGAACATATTCTGGAGCCTAGAGAAGTCGAGTGAAATGAAATAGAGAGAGAGAGAGAGTGAGAGAGAGAGAGAGAGAGGAGGTTGAAAGAGAAAGAAAGAGACATAAAGAAAGAGAGAAAAAGAGAAATACAGAGAGAGAAACATAGAGAAAATGGAAGAGAGAGAAAGAGGGAGAAGGTATAGAACGAAAGAAATAGAGAGACAGAGAGAGCGAGAGAGAAGGAGTATGAAAAAACCTTACAGAGATAACGTTTTGTTATGATTTAACTACATCGTCGGTGATGAACTTGACAAATGTAGCAAGTTATCAAAATAATAAAAAAACAACGAAGATTGTCACAGAGAAACAAACAATAAAAACTAGTATCAGCAATACATCAATTAAATACCACAAACATATCTCACAATACCCGCAAATCACTAAAACAAACTTCCAAGGACATGAACCCATCCGATAACAACATGATTGTTGCAAATCATGGACACTAACGCAAATAATACAGAGGCAAATTAATTAATTCTAAGAAAAATGCTGAAGAATATCTTGGATTAAAAAAAAAATTTAATAATGAAGACAATAATAGATGTGAATATTAAAGAGAAGTGACATATAAAGGATATATTACACAGAAAATGGCATATTTGGGTCATATTAAAATACATGTATCTACATGAATAAGTAGAATTGGATGGAAAGAAAAGAAAACAAACAATGAAGTCTTAAAACAACTAAAAATGACAAGAGAACTACTAAATACAATTCAAACAAGACACATTAAAATTATGGAGCATGTTAAAAGACACAGCAGCATACTAAAAGTAATATTGGATGGGAAAATACAAGGTAAAAGAGGCAGAGACAGACCAAGACTAACATGGACGAGTAACATCAAAAGATGGACAAGTCAGCCTATGATAACCTGCACATCAAAAAAAGAGACATAACGGAAAGGTGCTCCATGGTAGCCACCTTCGATGCGGAGACGGCACTCAGTGATGAAAATACATGTGGTCCCGAAAGTGCAGCAATGGAGGGCATGGTTCGAGGAATACTAGAATGGTGTAGGTCAGGAAGAAGGTGGTTCAAAGATATCAAGGAGATCTTGTACCTATACAGAACAGGAATAGATGAGGTAGGAGATACGACTACAGACAGATTTGTTGAGACGGGATGTGATGAGTGGAACGGAGATCTGGCCAGAGACAGAGACTCTTTCGCATGAACTGTGATGAGAACTCGTTCTGTGGAATATTTGGCTAGAGACAGAGGTTCTTTCAGACATACTGTGATAAGAACAATTTTCTTTTTGTACTTAATACTATACTAAGTGCTAATAAAATAAACAATTATTTTTGCTTTCTTTAGAACATACTGTGATCATAACAACGTTCTGTGGGAGATCTGGCTGCAAACAGAGATTCTTTCAGACGGATTTTGGTACGAGCAACGTTCTGTGGGAGATCTGGCTGCAGACAGAGTTTCTTTAGAACATACTGTGATCATAACAACGTTCTGTGGGAGATCTGGCTGCAGACAGATTTTCTTTCCGACGGCCTGTGGTGAGAACAACGCTTAGTAAAGGGCTTGCAACTAGACAATATCATAGAAAAGATAATATTGAAACTATTTGAAACCTCAATGGCGACATTCTTACTTACCACGTGGTCTGATTTAACTCCCAAATGTGACAAATGTAATCGGACAGACACAACCTAGTCCTTCAACTGCCTCACAAATAGGCGTCTACCGTAGCACTGGCCTTTCAACTGCCTCACAAATAGGCGTCTACTGTAACACTGGCCTTTCAACTGCCTTACAAATAGGCGCCTACTGTAGCACTGGCCTTTCAACTGCCTCACAAATAGGCGCCTACTGTAGCACTGGCCACGTAGCCTATAAATAACCGGAAGGTTGTATTAACAACGTGGCTATATAATAAATACTACATTAACCAAACGTTAAATTCATGTTTATTTTTTATTCTAGAAATTATCTTTACCGGAAACTTAAAGTCCTCGAAAGACAAAAATTACTTTCTTATCTAAATTGCTATACTATCAATTATTACACAAATTCAAAAAAGTTGTACAGCACTTGTGTCCGCTGGTGTGCTTGCCGCCTCACTGTGAAGATAACGTCCTTAAAGGTACTTTGAATCGCGAATTATTGCATGCCCGGGCGGTATTTATGTATTTTAACAAAAACCTTCCCACTGATGCTTATTTTAACGTCAATATGAGAACTACCAACACAGAGCCACGACAGCTTGCTCGATACGAACCCAGCTACAGCACAACGAATCCAGTACACGATAGAGAAGTCAAATGTAACAGGTCAAGATTGAAGAAGCAAGGTTAGTTTGTAGATGACACGCACTTTACAGAGTTGGCGAAATTGACAATGTTCATTATCTCGTGTGAGGTAGGGCAGTTTGTAATAGAGCACCGGAAATTGACAATGTTCATTATCTCGTGTGAGGTAGGGCAGTTTGTAATAGAGCACCGGAAATTGACAATGTTCATTATCTCGTGTGAGGTAGGGCAGTTTGTAATAGAGCACCGGAAATTGACAATGTTCATTATCTCGTGTGAGGTAGGGCAGTTTGTAATAGAGCACCGGAAATTGACAATGTTCATTATCTCGTGTGAGGTAGGGCAGTTTGTAATAGAGAGCCAAGGGTTGATATTTTACGGTTCTTTTTTTTTCTTTCTTTTTTCTGGAAAGCGACGTTTTCAGCTGTACTTATATGGACAGTCAGTGATATTATTACTATTAGACACAGATTTTATTACTATTAGACAGTGATATTATTAATTTTGGACAATGATATTATTACTTTTAGACATTGATATTATTACTATTAGACTGATATTAATACTATTAGACATTGATATTATACTATTAGGCAATGATATTATTACTATTAGACATTGATATTATTACTACTAGACATTGATATTATTACTATTAGATATTTATATTATTACTATCAGACAATGATATTATTTCTATTAGACATTGATATTATTACTATTAGACATTGATATTATTACTATTAGACATTGATATTATTACTATTGGACATTGATATTATTACTATTAGACATTGATATTATTACTATTGGACATTGATATTATTACTACTAGACAGTGATATTATTAATATTAGACATTGATATTATTACTACTAGACATTGATATTATTACTATTAGATATTTATATTATTACTATCAGACAATGATATTATTTCTATTAGACATTGATATTATTACTATTAGACATTGATATTATTACTATTAGACATTGATATTATTACTATTGGACATTGATATTATTACTACTAGACAGTGATATTATTAATATTAGACATTGATATTATTACTACTAGACAGTGATATTATTACTATTAGACAGTGATATTATTACTATTAGACAGTAATATTATTACTATTCGACAGTGATATTATTACTATTAGACAGTGATATTAATACTATTAGACATTGATATTATTACTATTAGGCAGTGATATTATTACAATTGGACATTGATATTATTACTATTGGACATTGATATTATTACTATTAGACAGTGATATTATTACTACTAGACTGTGATATTATTACTATTAGACAGTGATATTATTACTATTAGACAGTGATATTAATACTATTAGACATTGATATTATTATTATTAGGCAGTGATATTATTACAATTGGACATTGATATTATTACTATTGGACATTGATATTATTACTATTGGACATTGATATTATTACTATTAGACAGTGATATTATTACTACTAGATTGTGATATTATTACTATTAGACAGTAATATTATTACTATTAGACAGTGATATTAATACTATTAGACATTGATATTATTATTATTAGGCAGTGATATTATTACAATTGGACATTGATATTATTACTATTGGACATTGATTTTATTACTATTAGACAGTGATATTATTACTACTAGACTGTGATATTATTGCTATTGGACAGTGATATTATTACTATTGGACAGTGATATTATTACTATTTGACAGTGATATTATTACTATTGGACAGTGATAATATTAATATTGGACAGTGATATTATTACTATTAGGCAGTGATATTATTACTATTAGGCAGTGATATTATTACTATTGGACAGTGATATTATGACTATAAGACATTGATATTATTACTATTGGACATTGATATTATTACTATTAGGCAGTGATATTATTACTATTGGACAGTGATATTATCGCTATTAGGCAGTGATATTATTACTATTAGGCAGTGATATTATTACTATTGAACAGTGATATTATTACTATTGGACAGTGATATTATTGCTATTGGACAGTGATATTATTACTATTAGACAGTGATATTATTAATATTGGACAGTGATATTATTACTATTAGGCAGTGATATTATTACTATTGGACAATGATATTATTACTTTTAGACATTGATATTATTACTATTAGACTGATATTAATACTATTATACATTGATATTATACTATTAGGCAGTGATATTATTACTATTAGATATTGATATTATTACTACTAGACATTGATATTATTACTATTAGCCAGTGATATTATTACAATTGGATATTGATATTATTACTATTGGACATTGATATTATTACTATTAGACAGTGATATTATTACTACTAGACTGTGATGTTATTACTATTGGACAGTGATATTATTACTATTGGACAGTGATATTATTACTATTTGACAGTGATATTATTACTATTGGACAGTGATAATATTAATATTGGACAGTGATATTATTACTATTAGGCAGTGATATTATTACTATTGGACAGTGATATTATGACTATAAGACATTGATATTATTACTATTGGACAGTGATATTATTACTATTAGGCAGTGATATTATTACTATTGGACAGTGATATTATCGCTATTAGGCAGTGATATTATTACTATTGGACAGTGATATAACTATAAGACAGTGATAATATTAATATTGGACAGTGATATTATTACTATTGGACAGTGATATTATCGTTATTAGGCAGTGATATTATTACTATTGGACAGTGATATTATTACTATTGGACAGTGATATTATTGCTATTGGACAGTGATATTATTACTATTGGACAGTGATAATATTAATATTGGACAGTGATATTATTACTATTAGGCAGTGATATTATTACTATTGGACAGTGATATTATTACTATTGGACAGTGATATTATTACTATTGGACAGTGATGTTATTACTATTAAGCAGTGATATTATTACTATTAGGCAGTGATATTATTACTATTGGACAGTGATATTATCGCTATTAGGCAGTGATATTATTACTATTGGACAGTGATATTATTACTATTGGACAGTGATATTATTATTATTTGACAGTGATATTATTACTATTGGACAGCGATATTATTACTATTGGACATCGATATTATTACTATTGGACAGCGATATTATTACTATTGGACAGTGATATTATTACTAATAGACAGTGATATTAGTACTATTGGACAGTGATATTATTACTATTGGACAGTGATATTATTGCTAATAGACAGTGATATTATTACTATTGGACAGTGATATTATTACTAATAGACAGTGATATTATTACTAATAGACAGTGATATTATTAGTATTGGACAGCGATATTATTGCTATTGGACAGTGATATTATTACTTTTGGACAGTGATATTATTACTATTGGACAGTGGTATTATTACTATTGGACAGTGGTATTATTACTATTGGACAGTGATATTATTACTATTGGAAGCGATATTATTACTATTGGACAGTGATATTATTACTATTGGACAGTGATATTATTGCTAATAGACAGTGATATTATTACTATTGGACAGTGATATTATTACTAATAGACAGTGATATTATTACTAATAGACAGTGATATTATTAGTATTGGACAGCGATATTATTACTATTGGAAGCGATATTATTACTATTGGACAGTGATATTATTACTATTGGACAGTGATATTATTACTATTGGACAGTGATATTATTACTATTGGACAGTGATATTATTACTATTGGACAGTGATATTAATACTATTGGACAGTGATATTATTACTATTGGACAGTGATATTATTACTATTGGACAGTGATATTATTACTATTGGACAGTGATATTATTACTATTGGACAGTGATATTATTACTATTGGACAGCGATATTATTACTATTGGACAGTGATATTATTACTATTGGACAGTGATATTATTACTATTGGACAGCGATATTATTACTATTGGAAGCGATATTATTACTATTGGACAGTGATATTATTACTATTGGACAGTGATATTATTACTATTGGACAGTGATATTAATACTATTGGACAGTGATATTATTACTATTGGACAGGGATATTATTACTATTGGACAGTGATATTATTACTATTGGACAGTGATATTATTACTATTGGACAGTGATATTAATACTATTGGACAGTGATATTATTACTATTGGACAGTGATATTATTACTATTGGACAGTGATATTATTACTATTGGACAGTGATATTATTACTATTGGACAGTGATATTATTACTATTGGACAGTGATATTATTACTATTGGAAGCGATATTATTACTATTGGACAGTGATATTATTACTATTGGACAGTGATATTTGTTTATGGGTTTACGCCAAGTTGTGAAATGTGAAGGTTTATTACAACTGACAGCAGTTTGTAGTTTTTACAAATGTGAATGTTTCCCACATCTGACAGTAGTCTGTAAACATTACAAATACGAAGGTTTGTCACATCTGACAGTAGTCTGTTAACATTACAAATGTGAAGGTTTGTCACAGCTGACAGTATTTTGTAGTGATTGTAAAAGTGAAGGTTTGTTGTAGCTGGCCTAGTTGGTAACGATTACAGAAGTGAAGGTTTCTCGCATATGCCCGCAGTGTCTGTATGATTACAATAGTAAAGGGTTTGTCCCACGATATTACATCTTTGCATTATCTCATGTCTACTTACTTTAACAAGGAAGTATATTAATGTTCTGGCTGACACATTTTAATTCCATTTTAAGAAAGGTATTACTTCAGTGTATCATTTAGACCTTTTAGGTCATCCATTGTACTTGCATCATACTGAATAATTAGATATGTAAAGACTAGGAATTTCTCCTAGTCGATGTAGCATATATTTTATATGTGTATTTTCCCAACGTATATATTGTCTATTATAATAGTGTTCTTCAATATGTGTTTAGTATAGTACAGTGCAGTATAAGCTGTGCAGGGCAGCGCATGATAGTATCGTACAGTACAGTATAGAACAGTACAGTATAGAATAGTACAGTGCAGTAAAGTACAGTACAGTACAGTATAGTATAGTACAGTATAGTATAGTACAGTACAGTACAGTATAGTATAGTATAATATATTACAGTACAGTACAGTACCGTACATTACAGTACAGTACATTACAGTACAGTACAGTACAGTACAGTACAGTATAGAACAGTACAGTATAGTATAGTATAGAACAGTACAGTACAGTACAGTACAGTACAGTATAGTGTAGTATAGTATAGTATAGTATAGTATAGTATAGTATAGTATAGTATAGTATAGTATAGTATAGTATAGTATAGTATAGTATAGTATAGTATAGTATAGTATAGTATAGTATAGTATAGTGTAGTGTAGTGTAGTGTAGTGTAGTGTAGTGTAGTGTAGTGTAGTGTAGTACAATACATTGTAGTGTAGTGTAGTATAGTACATTGTAGTGTTGTGTAGTGTAGTACAGTACATTGTAGTGTAGTACAGAACATTGTAGTGTAGTGTAGTACAGTACATTGTAGTGTAGTACGGTACATTGTAGTATAGTGTAGTGTAGTACAGTACATCGTAGTGTAGTACAGTACATTGCAGTGTAGTGTAGTATAATGTTGTGTATTGTAGTGTAGTGTAATGTAGTGTAGTGTAGTGTATTGTAGTGTAGTGTAGTGTATTATAGTGTAGTGTAGTTTAGTGTAGTATATTGTAGTGTAGTGTAGTACTGTATATCGAGGAAAGAAGGAGAAAGTAAATGTAGTATTTCACAAAAGATAAAGGTGGTTTCAGCTCTGATCTAGAAATACTAAAATTAAATATGCAAATTGTGCCATCAAATAGCAATCCACTTTAAGAGAACAAACACTACCGAGAGTTATTTTTAAAGTAGAATGTAGACCCTGGTAACAGAACTGACGACCAAGTTTTCTGTTAGTGGCAACAAATGGATAGAAAGTAAAAACTAATGTTAATGTTAATGTTAAATGTTCCAACATTTCTAAAACCTTCAAAATTCCTGGAGGGATTACCCACAGAGTTGTGAGTAGAATAAAAGTAAAAAACAGAATCGAGCGAAAGGAAGGTAGTGGGAGGCCAAGATTTTCCGGCACGTGAGAACATCGCTGTCTTGCCCAATTCGTTCACCCTGGGCTAATGAAGAGAGCAGAAAACACGTTAGTCAATGAAAGAGAGAGAGAAAGAGAGAGAGAGAGAGAGAGAGAGAGAGGGAAATCCCAGGGGTATGTAATGCTACTGTCAACCGGGAGTAGCAAAGGATGATTTACAACAAAAAAAATACAGATAAAAATAAAAACTAGTAATTTCGTCATTACTGCTCACAGAGATTGACAGATGCGCTTGAACTGGTGTCAGGGACAAGTTTGTCAAGGCGGATGGTGTTGTCGGAAATTAATGTTCTCATTTTTCCTTATCCTGCTCAAAAAGACATTTCACGGGATAATTCTAGAACCACTATCAGGGATAATTCTAGAACAACTATCAGGGATAATTCTAGAACAACTATCAGGGATAATTCTAGAACAACTATCAGGGATAATTCTAGAACAACTATCAGGGATAATTCTAGAACAACTATCAGGCTGTAACTAAAGCCCTGAAAGCTGCAACAGGATTTGCCATCAAACACACAATCAACAGACACAAGAAACTGATTTAACAAATGGATGTCCTGTCAGCCTTAACAGCGCTGACAACCCGCCCGGAAGAGCGAGCTAGATAACCAGGGGACAACCATGGTGCAGTTGCGCGATAAGTTTCAGAGAGCTGTGTGTAGTACCACTTTGTAGCATACACAATGAGCATGAGGATAGACTAACTCAAGAAGGTGGAAAGTACCACAAGAAGACCAGCTATTCTTCTTCTTCTTCTTTCCTTCCTCATTTGCCTTTCAGCGTCGAAGGGAGATTTAATTTGCGGTATTTTGCTCTTCTGTTTGCCTCTGCTAATGTCATGTTTCCTTGTGTTTCTAATATTCCGACAATCCATCCTTTTCGAGGTCGGCCCTTGGGTCTGCTGTTCTCGCAATGTTTATTGAAGGCTCGTTGTGTTGCGTCTTGATCTTTCTGCCTTGTCACGTGGCCAAGCCATCTCATTTGTTTCTTTATATATTCTATGGCGGGAGTTATTCCTAATTTTTTTGGGTTAGTTATTCATTTCTGATCTTATCTCTCAGATTGTTATGTCTGTTATGAAGAAGTTAAATCTCTCATTAAAGGGCGATACCATTCAAAGTTGAAACAAGACCACCCAAAATACAATGAAGGGGTGGATAATATCAGTTCTCAAGGAGAGACCAACAAATCATCATCCGCTCGAGCTGACTACAACCGAATGAGGTACTGCATCTACTACAAACTCAAGATAGGTACTAGGCACTAGCCACCACGCCTTAACAGATACGAGAGCAAAACACATTATACAAGAGTGCCCCTTGTCTGTACCATTACACTCTAACAGATATGACAGCAAAAAGACAACATTCGACAAGGCTGCTCCCAGTACACAGACTTGAGGATAAAAATGAGGCCTACGCCCGCTACCTAGAAAGAGAAACTGAGAGGTGTAACCAAAACTATAAAACGGACTGCAGACATCATAAGAGAATCCGGAATCCAAGTCTGAACGAGTCATGATCGCACAAGAAGAAGAAGAAGTAGTAGAAATAGCAGCAATAAATGGTATAAGTAGTTGAAGTAGTAAAAGTAGTAGTAGTAGAAGTAGTAGAAGTAGTAGTAGTAGTAGTAGTAGTAGAAGTAGTAGTAGTAGTAGTAGTAGTAGTAGAAGTAGTAGAAATAGCAGCAATAAATGGTAGCAGTATAAGTAGTTGAAGTAGTAAAAGTAGTAGTAGTAGAAGTAGTAGTAGAAGTAGTAGTAGTAGTAGTAGTAGTAGTAGAAGTAGTAGAAATAGCAGCAATAGATAGTATAAGTAGTTGAAGTAGTAAAAGTAGTAGTAGTAGTAGTAGAAGTAGTAGTAGTAGTAGTAGAAATAGCAGCAATAGATAGTATAAATAGTTGAAGTAGTAAAAGTAGTAGTAGTAGTAGTAGTAGTAGAAGTAGTAGTAGTAGTAGTAGTAGTAGTAGTAGTAGTAGAAGTAGTAGTAGAAGTAGTAGTAGTAGTAGAAGTAGTAGTAGTAGAAGTGGTAGAAGTAGTAGTGGTAGTAGCAGTAGTAGAAGTAGTATTAGTAGTAGAAGTTGCAGGAATAGTGGTGGTAGCAGCAGTAGTTGTAGAAGTAGTAGTAGTAGAAGTAGTGGTGGTAGCAGCAGTAGTAGTAGAAGTAGTAGAAGTAGTAGTGGTAGTAACAGCAGTAGTAGTAGAAGTAGTGGTGGTAGCAGCAGTAGTAGTAGACGTAGTAGTAGTAGAAGTAGTGGTGGTAGCAACAGTAGTTGTAGAAGTAGTGGTGGTAGCAGCAGTAGTAGTAGAAGTAGTAGTGGTAGTAACAGCAGTAGTAGTAGTAGTTGTAGGAATAGTGGTGGTAGCAGCATTAGTAGTAGAAGTAGTAGAAGGAGTAGTGGTAGTAACAGCAGTAGTAGTAGAAGTAGTGGTGGTAGCAGCAGTAGTAGTAGAAGTAGTAGAAGTAGTAGTGGTAGTAACAGCAGTAGTAGTAGAAGTAGTGGAAGTAGTAGTGATAGTAGCAGTAGTAGTAGTAGAAGTAGTATTAGTAACAGAAGTTGTAGAAGTAGTGGTGGTAGCAGCAGTAGTAGTAGTAGAAGTAGTAGTGGTAGTAGCAGTAGTAGTTTTAGAAGTAGTATTAGTAGTAGAAGTGGTAAAAATAGTGGTGGTAGTAGCAGTAGTAGTGGTAGAAGGAATAGAATTAGTAGAGGTAGCATCAGTAGTTGTAATAGAAGTAGCAGAAGTAGTAATGGTAGTAGCAGTAGTAGTAGTAGTATAAGTAGTAGTAGTAGTAGAAGTAGTAGTGGTAGTAGCAGTAGTAGTAGTAGAAGTAGTAGTGGTAGTAGCTATGGTAGTGGTAGAACTAGTAGTGGTAGTAACAGTGGTAATAGTAGAAATAGTAGTGGTAGTAACAGTGTTAGTAGTAGAATTAGTAGTGGTAGTAGAAGTAGTAGTTGTAGTAACAGTGGTAGTAGTAGAAGCAGTTTTTACTAGTAGTAGTAGTTGTTGTAGCAGTATTTATAGTAGTAGTTGTAGAAATAGTAGTAGTAGTATTAGTAGTTGTTGTAGTTGTAGCAGTAGTTGTTGTAGCAGTAGAAGTATTAAAAGTAATAGTAGTTGCAGCAGTAGAAGTTGTAGCAGTAGAAGTGGTAGTAGTAATAGTAGTTGTAGCAGTAATAGTTGTAGTATTAGTAGTTGTAGTAGAAGTAATAGTAGTAGTAGTAGTAGAAGTTGTAGTAGTAGAAGTAGTAGAAGTAGTAGTGGTAGTAGCAGAAGTAGAAGTAGTATTAGTAGTAGAAGTTGCAGGAATAGTGGTGGTAGCAGCAGTAGTTGTAGAAGTAGTAGTAGTAGAAGTAGTGGTGGTAGCAGCAGTAGTAGCAGAAGTAGTAGAAGTAGTAGTGGTAGTAACAGCAGTAGTAGTAGAAGTAGTGGTGGTAGCAGCAGTAGTAGTAGAAGTAGTAGTAGTAGAAGTAGTGGTGGTAGCAGCAGCAGTAGTAGTAGAAGTAGTAGTGGTAGTAACAGCAGTAGTAGTAGAAGTAGTGGTGGTAGCAGCAGTAGTAGTAGAAGTAGTAATGTAGCAGCAGCAGTAGTAGTAGAAGTAGTGGTAGTAACAGCAGTAGTAGTAGAAGTAGTAATGTAGCAGCAGCAGTAGTAGTAGAAGTAGTGGTGGTAGCAGCAGTAGTAGTAGAAGTAGTAGTGGTAGTAACAGCAGTAGTAGTAGAAGTAGTGGTGGTAGCAGCAGTAGTAGTAGAAGTAGTAGTAGTAGTAGTAGAAGTAGTGGTGGTAGCAGCAGTAGTAGTAGAAGTAGTGGTGGTAGCAGCAGTAGTAGTAGAAGTAGTGGTGGTAGTAACAGCAGTAGTAGTAGTAGTTGTAGGAATAGTAGTGGTAGCAGCATTAGTAGTAGAAGTAGTAGTGGTAGTAACAGCAGTAGTAGTAGAAGTGGTGGTGGTAGCAGCAGTAGTAGTAGAAGTAGTAGAAGTAGTAGTGGTAGTAACAGCAGTAGTAGTAGAAGTAGTAGAAGTAGTAGTGATAGTAGCAGTAGTAGTAGTAGAAGTAGTATTAGTAATAGAAGTTGTAGAAGTAGTGGTGGTAGCAGCAGTAGTAGTAATAGAAGTAGTAGAAGTAGTAGTGGTAGTAACAGCAGTAGTAGTAGAAGTAGTAGGAATAGTAGTGATAGTAGCAGTAGTAGTAGTAGAAGTAGTAGTGGTAGTAGCAGTAGTAGTTTTAGAAGTAGTATTAGTAGTAGAAGTGGTAGAAATAGTGGTGGTAGTAGCAGTAGTAGTGGTAGAATGAATAGTAGTAGTAGAGGTAGCATCAGTAGTTGTAGTAGAAGTAGCAGAAGTAGTAATGGTAGTAGCAGTAGTAGTAGTAGTAGAAGTAGTAGTAGTAGTAGTAGAAGTAGTAGTGGTAGTAGCTGTTGTAGTAGTAGTGGTAGTAGCAGTGGTAGTGGTAGAACTAGCAGTGGTAGTAACAGTGGTAATAGTAGAACTAGTAGTGGTAGTAACAGTGTTAGTAGTAGAATTAGTAGTGGTAGTAGAAGTAGTAGAAGTAGTAGTTGTAGTAACAGTGGTAGTAGTAGAAGCAGTTTTTACTAGTAGTAGTAGTTGTTGTAGCAGTATTTATAGTAGTAGTTGTAGAAATAGTAGTAGTAGTAGTATTAGTAGTTGTTGTAGTTGTAGCAGTAGTAGTTGTAGCAGTAGAAGTATTAAAAGTAATAGTAGTTGCAGCAGTAGAAGTTGTAGCAGTAGAAGTGGTAGTAGTAATAGTAGTTGTAGCAGTAATAGTTGTAGTATTAGTAGTTGTAGTAGTTGTTGTAGTAGTAATAGCAGGGATGCCTTCTGTCTTCATTTCTCTTTCTACTGGCTATAGATCGGATTATGAAAATAACTCAAAACAATATAAATCCAGTGGTCACTGACCAAACAACTTGATGATTTAGACTTTGCTGATGACATAGCTCTCCTAGCACAAAGCCATCAACAGATGCAGGATAAAATGAGCATACTTGATGAGAGATCACAACAGCTATGACTGAAGATTAATAGAGATAAAACCAACATAATGAGAATTAATACAGTTGGCAATAACCAAATAAAACTAGGAGAAATACCTTCATTAGATGTACAATTTTACATATATTTCTGGGCAGTAATATAGATAAGGAGGGAGGAACAGAAAATGATACCAAAATAAGGATTTCAAAAGCAAGAGGAGCTTTCATTGCACAGGGAAACATATGGAAATCCAAAGAAATTAGGTTAAATACAAAAATAAAAATTTTCAACTCAAATGTTAAGGCGGTCCTATTATATGGCCGTGAAACATGGAGAACAACAAAACTGACAATCACGAAGATACAGACTTTCATTAATGGATGCTTATGCAGAATAAAAGGATGGAAATGGCAGGACAAAATCACTAACGTGGAATTATGGAATTGTACCAGTCAAACACCAGTGGATAAAGAGATACAGCGAAGACGATGGCGCTGGATAGGACACACACACACTATGGAAGCCAACTGAGAGTACTACACAACTGGCCCTTTTTTGAAATCCACAGGGAAAAAAACAAAGAGGAAGACCAAGGAATTCTTGGAGAAGACAGATAGAAGGAGAGATGAATATGATGGGGAGGACATGGAATGATCTTAAAAGAATGGTAAAAAACAGAATGACTTGGAAAGTGTTTGTTGAAGACCTATGCTCCACTGAGAGCTAAAAAGGCAGAAGAAGAAAGAAGAAGACTTGTATTGAACATTACAGAGTTGTTGACTTGTATTGAACATTACAAAAGTTGTTGACTTGTATTGAACATTACAAAAGTTGTTGACTTGTATTGAACATTACAAAAGTTGTTGACTTGTATTGAACATTACAAAAGTTGTTGACTTGTATTGAACATGACAGAGTTGTTGACTTCTATCAAACATTACAGAGTTGTTGACTTGTATTGAACATGACAGAGATGTTGACTTGTATTGAACATTACAGAGTTGTTGACTTGTATTGAACATTACAAAAGTTGTTGACTTGTATTGAACATTACAAAAGTTGTTGACTTGTATTGAACATTACAAAAGTTGTTGACTTGTATTGAACATTACAAAAGTTGTTGACGTGTATTGAACATTACAAAAGTTGTTGATTTGTATTGAACATTACAAAAGTTGTTGTCCTGTATTGAACATTACAAAAGTTGTTGACTTGTATTGAACATTACAAAAGTTGTTGACTTGTATTGAACATTACAAAAGTTGTTGACTTGTATTGAACATGACAGAGATGTTGACTTGTATTGACAATGACAGAGTTGTTGACTTGTATTGAACATGACAGAGTTGTTGACTTGTATTGAACATTACAAAAGTTGTTGACTTGTATTGAACATGGCAGAGTTGTTGACTTGTATTGAACATGACAGCATTGTTGACTTGTATCAAACATTCCAGAGTTGTTGACTTGTATTGAACATGACAGAGATGTTGACTTGTATTGACAATGACAGAGTTGTTGACTTGTATTGAACATGACAGAGTTGTTGACATGTATTGAACATGACAGAGTTGTTGACTGGTATTGAACATGACAGAGTTGTTGACTTGTACTGAACATGACAGAGTTGTTGACTTGTATTGAACATGACAGAGTTGTTGACTTCTATCAAACATTACAGAGTTGTTGACTTCTATTGAACATGACAGTGTTGTTGACTTGTATTGAACACTACAGAGTTGTTGACTTGTATTGAACATGAAAGAGTTGTTGACTTGTATTGAACATGACAGAGTTGTTGACTTCTATCAAACATTACAGAACTGTTGACTTGTATTGAACATGACAGAGTTGTTGACTTCTATCGAACATTACAGAGTTGTTGACTTGTATTGAACATGACAGAGATGTTGACTTGTATTGAACATTACAGAGTTGTTGACTTGTATTGAACATTACAAAAGTTGTTGACTTGTATTGAATATTACAAAAGTTGTTGACTTGTATTGAACATTACACAAGTTGTTGACTTGTATTGAACATTACAAAAGTTGTTGACGTGTATTGAACATTACAAAAGTTGTTGATTTGTATTGAACATTACAAAAGTTATTGTCCTGTATTGAACATTACAAAAGTTGTTGACTTGTATTGAACATTACAAAAGTTGTTGACTTGTATTGAACATTACAAAAGTTGTTGACTTGTATTGAACATGACAGAGATGTTGACTTGTATTGACAATGACAGAGTTGTTGACTTGTATTGAACATGACAGAGTTGTTGACTTGTATTGAATATGACAGAGTTGTTGACTGGTATTGAACATGACAGAGTTGTTGACTTGTATTGAACATGACAGAGTTGTTGACTTGTATCAAACATGACAGAGTTGTTGACTTGTATCAAACATGACAGAGTTGTTGACAGGTATCAAATATGACAGAGTTGTTGACTTGTATCAAACATGACAGAGTTGTTGACTTGTATCAAACATTACATAATTGTTGACTTGTATTGAACATTACAGAGTTGTTGACTTGTATCAAACATGACAGAGTTGTTGACAGATATCAAACATTACAGAGTTGTTGACTTGTATCAAACATGACAGAGTTGTTGACAGGTATCAAACATGAGAGAGTTGTTGACTTGTATCAAACATTACATAGTTGTTGACTTGTATCAAACATGACAGAGTTGTTGACTTGTATCAAACATTACATAGCTGTTGACTTGTATCAAACATGACAGAGTTGTTGACCGGTTTCAAACATGACAGAGTTGTTGACTTGTATCAAACATGACAGAGTTGTTGACTTGTATCAAACATGACAGAGTTGTTGACTTGTATCAAACATGACAGAGTTGTTGACTTGTATCAAACATGACAGAGTTGTTGACTTGTATTGAACATGACAGTGTTGTTGACTTGTATCAAACATGACAGAGTTGTTGACTTGTATCAAACATGACAGAGTTGTTGACTTGTATCAAACATGACAGAGTTGTTGACTTGCATCAAGCATGATAGAGTTGTTGACTTGTATTGAACATTACAGAGTTGTTGACTTGTATCAAACATGACAGAGTTGTTGACTTGTATTGAACATGACAGAGTTGTTGACTTGTATCAAACATGACAGAGTTGTTGACTTGTATCAAACATAACAGAGTTGTTCACTTGTATCAAACATGACAGAGTTGTTGACTTGTATCAAACATGACAGAGTTGTTGACTTGTATCAAACATGACAGAATTGTTGACTTGTATCAAACATGACAGAGTTGTTGACTTGTAAAAAACATGACAGAGTTGTTGACTTGTATCAAACAGGACAGAGTTGTTGACTTGTATCAAACATGACAGAGTTGTTGACTTGTATCAAACATGACAGAGTTGTTGACTTGTATCAAACATGACAGTGTTGTTGACTTGCATCAAACATGAGAGAGTTGTTGACTTGTATCAAACATGACAAGGTTGTTGACTTGTATCAAACATGACAGAGTTGTTGACTTGCATCAAACATGACAGAGACTACTTTAGAACTATCATTTATGTACATGGACTACTGATAGCACTACCAGTTATGTACTTGGACTACTGATAGCGCTACCAGTTATGTACATGGACTACTGATATCACTACCAGTTGTGTACATGGACTACTGATAGCACTACCAGTTATGTACATGGACTACTGATAGCACTACCAGTTGTGTACATGGACTAATGATATTACTACCAGTTGTGTACATGGACTACTGATATTATTACCAATTGTGTACATGGACTACTGATATCATTATCAATTGTGTACATGGACTACTGATATCATTACCAATTGTGTACATGGACTATTGATATCATTACCAATTGTGTACATGGACTACTGATATCATTATCAATTGTGTACATGGACTACTGATATCATTACCAATTGTGTAAATGGACTACTGATATCATTACCAATTGTGTACATGGACTACTGACATCATTACCAATTGTGTACATGGACTACGGATATCATTACCAATGACCTCACAAAGCAGTAGAGTGTCTTGAATACCCCCTGAACCCTATCGAAAAAAAGTACTCAGTGTCGAGTATGACCATTGATGCATGTGTGGTAAATGTGGTCAGCATCATCCCCGGCCGCCCTTCTTAGCCATAGCAAATCTATGATACATCTTTTAAAGAACCAATAAATCTACGAAACACATTTTTCAAGAACTAATAAATCTATGAAACACATTTTTCAAGAACTAATAAAGCTATGAAACACATTTTTCAAGAACTAATAAAGCTATGAAACACATTTTTCAAGATCTAATAAAGCTATGAAACACATTTTTCAAGAACTAATAAAGCTATGAAACACATTTTTCAACATCTAATAAAGCTATGAAACACATTTTTCAAGAACTAATAAAGCTATGAAACACATTTTTCAAGATCTAATAAAGCTATGAAACACATTTTTCAAGAACTAATAAAGCTATGAAACACATTTTTCAAGAACTAATAAATCTATGAAACACATTTTTCAACATCTAATAAAGCTATGAAACACATTTTTCAAGAACTAATAAAGCTATGAAACACATTTTTCAAGATCTAATAAAGCTATGAAACACATTTTTCAAGAACTAATAAAGCTATGAAACACATTTTTCAAGAACTAATAAATCTATGAAACACATTTTTCAAGATCTAATAAAGCTATGAAACACATTTTTCAAGAACTAATAAATCTATGAAACACATTTTTCAAGAACTAATGGGCCCCTAAAGCTGTTAGGTCAAGTAAAGATGTCTCCAAAATCGAAAATTTGAAATGAGTTACCTGGTATGTCGTTGACGGTTGCGGACTTACAGAATCCAAACTTGGTCAGCTTTGTGTTTCCATGATTCACGTCACTGTTTAGAACGGAAACACCTAATGTTAAACTGAAAGCAGTCAGGGAGACCAGTGATGTCAGAATTAGTGAACCATAATTGACCAAGGCCTTACATCATGTACCTGTGGCTCTAGAAACAGATTAACTGGTCTGGCCAAACAAGATGGAAAAGACGAGGGAAGGCACAGCCGACATCCAATAATTATTACTGTGAAATCGGATGTTTTGGGTCGAACGGCGGAAATATTGGAACTTGTTAAAGCATGATACAAAGTAACATACGTCATTTGAGTGTTCTTCTAAGAACGGAAGTACAGCGATTATTGAGAGGGTACTTGCAATGTTTGATCGTTATCAGCTTAGTGCGCGTTGTTATTGCACAGGTCTATTAATAGTTTGCTTACGTTTAGCACAACAATCTCATACGTGAACGTTAACTCTTTCAGTACGTTTCCACGCATAGTGCGTCACTCTCAATTTGATTAGTGTGAACGCCATTAAACGATATTCTTTTTACATGTCTTGTATCATCTTGTTATTCGTGAATTTAACCTTGTTAAATTATTTAGAAATTCATAATAATATATTATACTAACATCAAAACAAATAACACCAGGGCTAAAACTAAGAATAGCAAAATGTTACATCTTCTCAATATTCATGTATGGTGCAGAAACATGGACATTAGACAAGAAAACAGAACAGAAAATTGGAGCCTTTGAAATGTGGATTTATAGAAGAATAAGTAGAATTGGATGGAAACAAAAGAAAACAAACTCAGAAGTTTTAAAATAACCAAAATGAAAAAAAAGAACTACTAAACACAATTAAGATAAGACAAATGAAATGTTTGGGTTATGTTAAAAGACACAACAGTCTACTAAAAGTAATATTAGAAGGGAAAATACAAGGTAAAAGAGGCAGAGGCAGACCAAGACTAACATGGACGATTAACATCAAAAGATGGACAAGTCAGCCAACGGCAATCTGTACCATCAAAGCAAGAGACAGGGTGGAATGGCGCTCCATGGTAGCCAATCTTCGATGCGGAGAGGGCACTCGATGATGATGAATAATATATTATATGTTACATAAATATAAATATGTAGATTGATTCTTAAAACGATGAAAATTTTGTCTCTGAAATCTCTTCCGTTGGGTCGATAACAATTTCCTGTACGGAAAGAGCTAACATAGGGTTTATGTATTATTTATCATTCATGTTGTGTAAAGTCAATGTTCTCTCCTCTGTCTTGCTACGCTAATGCAGAATATGTTGCTGGTGACCATATTTTTCTGTCACGGCACATTTTTGAGTGATGTGGTCGGTATCACACCGGGCCGCCTTTTCTTTCCAGAAAAACCACTCATCATTATGTGCCATACCGGTTGGCGTTGGCGATCATGCCCTACCACAATCTTCTTTCTACAGTACATCGTATCAGTTCTGTTGTTGACTGTTTTCCATGCCATGACACCAAGCTATCCAGTATTTTCTCTCTTTTTCGTCCGCGATCTCTCTTTCCTTTTATTTTGTCAGTTGTAACCAAGTATTCCAACTCTCCTCTTCTCATGATGTGTCCAAAAAATATTGATTGCTTCTTTCTGATGTTTTCTAAGAGCTCCCTTTTTGAAAAAAAACCCACTAGTACCCATGTTTGGAGACTGGGTGTATCCCGGAGACTCGTCAGTCCGGAAAAAAATCCGTCACTTGTTGGGATCAAACCGGGACTCTTCTGATTAGGAGGCGAGCATACTAACCACTCAGTCACCGAGGCCACTGTTGCGTACTTAGTCAAATATAGAGCTGTCATAGGTCAAGGTAACGGTAAAGGTCAAGTACGAGACTTGAATCGGCGTCTTAGCACGCGAGTTTTCACCCATATGCGCTCGGCTGCTTATCCAGAAGTGTTCGGAGACTTCTGGATAGTCTCGCTTCAAGTATCGAAACTCACGATGCAAGGCGGCATTCCTCACCTTCCCAGAATACTAACCTGGGACCCATTTATGCCAGCGGCGGTATTTTCTTTTCCGACCATGAATACAACTCACACTGCTCCCAGCGGGAATCGAGCACGGGTTGTCCGAACGTCGGTAGCCCAGTCGGGTGGTTTTCCCAACTAGGCTACCGAGGTCCCCTAGCTGTCATATGTGTACTTACTTAGCCAATATATAACTGTCATATGTGTACTTACTTAACCAACATAGAACTGTCATATGTGTACTTACTTAGCCAACAAATAACTGTCATATGTGTACTTACTTAGCCAACATATAACTGTCATATGTGTACTTACTTAGCCAACATAGAACTGTCATATGTGTACTTACTTAACCAACATAGAACTGTCATATGTGTACTTACTTAGCCAACATAGAACTACCATATGTGTACTTACTTAGCCAACATAGAACTGTTATATGTGTACTTACTTAGCCAACATAGAACTGTCATATGTGTACTTACTTAGCCAACATAGAACTGCCATATGTGTACTTACTTAGCCAACATAGAACTGCCATATGTGTACTTACTTAGCCAACATAGAACTGCCATATGTGTACTTACTTAGCCAGCATAGAACTGTCATATGTGTACTTACTTAGCCAACATAGAACTGTCGTCATATGTGTACTTACTTAACCAACATATAACTGTCATATGTGTACTTACTTAACCAACATAGAACTGTCATATGTGTACTTACTTAACCAACATAGAACTGTCATATGTGTACTTACTTAACCAACATAGAACTGTCATATGTGCACTTAATCAAATGTCGAACTGTCATGTCTACTTAGTCAAATAACACACGGTCAGATTTGTACTTAATCAAATGTAGCCCTGTCATATGTGTACTTGGTCAAATTTTGCACTGTCAGATGTGTACTAAAGTCAAACATAGCACTATAAGAAATGTACTTACATCAAAGTTGCAACTGTACCTGTACCATCAGATGCGCAATTACAGGTCCCGCGCCTCACTGTCCAGCTACGACACAGAGTGCCCGGAGTGCCCTCAGCTCTGCCTCGACCAGGACGTCATACACGTGCATCTCGGTGACTAAGACACGACACACAACGCACGTGTTACTCATCCCCAGGCCTGGAGCCTTGAGTCTTGTTCTACACTCGCGCTTGGAAATTGATTTCTTATCGATCTCGCGAACCCTGCCTGGTTCCATCCACTCTCTGTCCTACCGCTGGTCCGCCGTCCTTCTCGTTGCAAGTCCTTCCCTCCCACGTGTAGGGAAACAAATGTCAAGGTTATTGGGCTGTTGACTGGGGGGTTATTCATTCTTTTTGTTTACTCCTGTCTGCCTTGTTGTTTCTTTGAGTTAACTTTTGGTTTTGTTAACGAAGTGAGAGATGATAAGAGTGAGTGTGAGAAAAAAATAGCGACATTTCAGGAGATAGAGAGGGGGAGGCTAAAATAGAGTGGAAAAAAGAAAAGCAAAGAGATAGCGCTAGAAAGAGGAAAAGAAGAGAGGAGGAAGCTAGAGAAAGAAAGAGAAAAAAATGAAATAATTAACATAGAGCAGAATTTAAAAAAAAGAGTGAAAGCAGAGAGCGAGAGAGTGTGTGTGTGTGTGTGTGTGTGTGTTGGGAGAGGGAGTGAGAGGGAAAGGGAAAACAGTGGAAAAGTACAGAGGAAGGGAGTTAAAGAGGAAGGGAGTTAAACAGTAGGGAAGAAAGTTGTAAGGGGCAAATGAGGAAAAAAGAAAAAAGGAGAAAAGAAAGGAGTGAGAGATAACAAAAAGAGAAGAAAAAGCAGGAGAGGAGAAGAAAGTGAGAGAGAAAAAGAGAAAGAGAAGAACGGAGTGAGAAAAAAAAATGAGGAAGGTGGTGTGAGAAGAGGACGAGTGAGAGAGCTCATAAAGACTACGTGAGAGAGGGAAAAAGATAAAAAGAGAGAGGAAAGAAAGGTGAGAGAGAGAGAGAGAGAGAGAGAGAGAGAGAGAAAATAGAAAGGAAGTGAGAGAGAGAGAGATACAAAAATGAGGGATTGTGAGAAAGGTAAAAAAAAGGGGGAATGAGAGAAAAGAAAAAGATAGATATGGATGTAGTGAACGAGAAGAAAAGAGACATAGTGGAGTGTAAAACTGACAGATAGATAGACAGACAGACAGACAGACGGACGGACGGACGGACGGACGGACGGACGGACGGACGGACGGACGGACGGACGGACGGACGGACGGACAGATAGATAGATAGATAGATAGATAGATAGATAGATAGATAGATAGATAGATAGATAGATAGATAGATAGATAGATAGATAGATAGATAGATAGATAGATAGATAGATAGAAAGAAGGAAAACAGACGTGGACCAGCTGTTACTACAAATGGAATGTCGTTAAGAGATTGACATGAATTATTGCTCAGTTAAGAGATAAGCCTTGAACATATTGACTTCACGACCTCAAGGCTGTTACACTGAAACCGCTGCGACGTTTTTCGATCTTTCTTTGAACTCATTTGACATTTGACTCACCTCCAGACGTTGACTCAGAGATTACATTTCCCCCTGTCCCCCCTTCTAGTCAACTTACCCTCATCCCCCTCAAACCTCTTTCTATTCATTTCTATTTTCTCTCTTCCTCTCCTTTATTTCTCCACTCCTTCGTTTCTTTCCTTCCTCCCACTCGCTCATCCTTTCTGTCAAACTCATTTCCCTCCAAATAACTTTCTCTTTTCTTCCACTTCTCTTGTATTCTTTTTTTTTCTCCCATTACTCATTCTCCCTCCTCCATGTCAGCCCACTGCTATATAGAATCCTCACCCATACTCCTCAACATATTCCCCCTCCCGCTCTAGAATCTCCCACTCGTCCTCCCCTCATTCACAACTTAAATCGTCTCACTTGTAGCGTCCCCTAATTTACACACACACATCTCTAATCGATCGGCAGCACAAAGAAAGGGAGCTCAGAAGCTCCTTCAGTAGCCCACTCACGGCTGCTTGTTTTCATCAAAAAGTGCAATTTTAATTCTAATCTAGGAAATTTTACATCATTTATGGATGAAGATATGAGCCTGGTACATTCCACTCATTTTTAAAATGAGTTGATTGTATTTCCATGATTTTATTTCATGGAAATGGTTTCATTTTGTGACAGCACACACGCACACAATAAGTAAAATTTTAAGGAAATGTAATTATTTGTGTATGAATTATATTTTAGTTCTTTCAATGCTCATAAGGAAGAAAACAAAAACATTTGTAATAATATCAGTGTTTAGGACGTGCAATATTCAATTTTTGGGAAAAAATTTGTTTTAAAAATACAGCTTCTTGTTGTTAATGGACTTGGGTGGTTGAGTGGTTAGTGCGCCTGCTTCCTGATCAAATGGGTCCATGTTCGATTCCCATTAGCTTCGGATTTATTTTCGGACCGACAAGGCTCAGAGGATCTCACAGTCTCGAATAATGGGTAATAGGGATTTTTTATTCTTCTGGGAAATAAGGGCGGCTTGGCGTGACACCGACCACATCACTCAATAATGTGTCTCGTTCATGGAAAAATGTGGTCACTAGCACCATATCCTCCATACACAAGCGTGGAGGAAACCTTCACGTTTTGTATTCAATTTGAATGAGAAATGGAAGAAGCATGTGTATTTGAATGAGTAATGGAGGAGGCATGTGTATTTGAATGAGTAATGGAAGAAGCATGTTTATTTGAATGAGTAATGGAAGAAGCATGTGTATTTGAATGAGTAATGGAAGAAGCATGTGTATTTGAATGAGTAATGGAGGAGGCATGTGTATTTGAATGAGTAATGGAAGAAGCGTGTGCATTTGAATGAGTAATAGAAGAAGCGTGTGTATTTGAATGAGTAATGGAAGAAGCATGTGTATTTGAATGAGTAATGGAAGAAGCGTGTGTATTTGAATGAGTAATGGAAGAAGCATGTGTATTTGAATGAGTAATGGAAGAATCATGTGTATTTGAATGAGTAATGGAAGAAGCATGTGTATTTGGATGAGTAATGGAAGAAGCATGTGTATTTGGATGAGTAATGGAAGAAGCATGTGTATTTTGTTTTCCCGGAAATTACAAACGAGCAGAACATCTATAAAGTTTGTGTGGGTCGTCATCACTGCACACTGGACGAACTCATAGGTGCTCCGATAATCCGCTCGAGAATCTTGAGATTTGAGGAGAATTCTCGCCCACGTGCACGAACTCCTTAGCCCGGCCTGGGATCCACGGTTTGGGTAGGGATTTGTTGTCATATGTGTTGCCATATTTGTTGTCATAATTATTGTCATATTTGTTGTCATATTTATTGTCATATTTGTTGTCATATTTGTTATCATATTTATTGTCATATTTATTGTCATATTTATTGTCATATTTGTTGTCATATTTGTTATCATATTTGTTGTCATAATTATTGTCATATTTATTGTCATATTTATTGTCATATTTGTTGTCATATTTGTTATCATATTTATTGTCATATTTATTGTCATACTTATTGTCATATTTATCGACACATTTATCGACACATTTATCGACATATTTATTGTCATATTTTTGGACATGTTATCTGAACTTCGGTACCACAGTCTGGTGGTTTTCCCAACTAGGCTACCTCCTCGATACCCTACAACACACGCACACGCACACGCACACACACACACACACACACACACACAGAGAGATAAGAATTTAAAATTAAAAAAAATAATTTTTAAAATAAAAAATAAAAAAGACATAAATACAATTAATATTAATACAATTAATAATAAATATACAATTATATTTATATGTAATTAATACCGCCAAAATGCCATTTTTGGTCCATGTTAAAAGACACAACAGCCTACTAAAAGTAATCTTGGAGGGGAAAATACAGGGTAAAAGAAGCAGAGGCAGACCAATACTAACAATGGACGAGTAACATCAAAAGATGGACAAATCAGCCTATGACAACCTGTACCATCAAAGCAAGATACAGAGCAGAATGGCGTTCCATGGTAGCCAACCTTCGCTGCGGTGATGGCACTCGATGGTGATGAATACCGCCTCGGTAACGTTGGGGGGGGGGGGGAAATTCCCCCAACTAAAGTACCAGCGACAAACAACTGTGCACTGCAGGCAGATGCTGTAGTTCTAGCTGGCGACAGTTTGAGTCAGTCTCCCTGGTAACGCAGCCGAAAATCGATGGTCTCCGCTCACAAGCTCCCAGCTCGCCTCGACATCATCCACAACCACCGGTGCTACTGTTCGTTTGGGCTGATTACAAGGAGCGGGGTTTTTGGGTCGATTCTGCAGAATTTTGTGTCGCGATCACCAAATGGTGTGTAGTCTGTGTTCTCGCTGCCATGTTGGTTAGAGACAAGTCCGGGAAATGTGCGCCGAAATGTTGAAGTTACTGTAGCTGGTTCCATAACCGCTGTGCTCATTCTTACACATCTTCTGCGGATGTCAGGTCGGACAAGAAATAATAGACTCCATTCATAGGAAACATCCGAACCAATTAGAATTATCTCCACTTTAGAGAGAACAACCTTAGGTTTTGATGGACTTGTCGTGTGATAGCTTTAGGCAGTCGTGATCTGAAAGATAGGGCAACCAGTCTATACAACCACATTTATAACAGCTCCATATAAACTTTTATAATGTCAGTCTTATCGCTTCATGTCAATCGTGATCTGACCAATTAAAAGCGAGCCAGATTTAATACAAAAATTATCCAGTTTTATTGAGACCGTTTGTCTATCAAGAGTCGAAAGACACTAAAAAAAGTGTTCTAATATTTAATTCGATGTTTTAAAAATAACTTATAATCAGACTCAAAATAATAGGTTGATTGCGATCTACAGAAACAGGACTTGAAAGTCAGTGGACAGCATAACCTCAGAACGGTCTTCCTGAACAAACGGAACACAATAGCTTCACTGAAGACAGAGTAACGACACCATCAGTCTGTCACCACAAGACATGGCTGAGCCAAGCCCAACCAAGAAACAGTCGCCAACGAAGAAACAGTCATCGACAGCGAAGTCTGAGAACGTTGGTCCGGCCAGCGATGCTGGCATGACAATGGCGACTTCAAGGTCAGATAACGAGGGTGACGAGAATGCTGACTACCAAATTGTGGCCGCCATTGACTTTGGGACCACTTTCAGCGGGTACGCCTACAGCTTTGCCTCCAATAGACAAGCTATCCATGTAAACAAGAACTGGGGACAGACACAGGGTAAGTACGTGTTGTAGATGTTGGTACTTGTGTGTATGTGGTCGTATGTCTATGTTGTAGATGTTGGTACTTGTGTGTATGTGGTCGTATGTCTATGTTGTAGATGTTGGTACTTGTGTATGTGGTCGTATGTCCATGTTGTAGACGTTGGTACTTGTGTATGTGGTCGTATGTCGATGTTGTAAATTGTGATACTTGTGTATGTGATCGTACGTCATGTTGTAGATATTGTAGCTGTTGATACTTAGGTCTATGCTCTAACACCATGGTATAGATGTTGTAACTGTTGATACTTGGATCTATGGTCATACCTCATGGTATAGATGTTGTAACTGTTGATACTTGGGTCTATGCTCTAACACCATGGTATAGATATTGTAACTGTTGATACTTGGATCTATGGTCATACCTCATGGTATAGATGTTGTAAGTGTTGATACTTGGATCTATGGTCATACCTCATGGTATAGATATTGTAACTGTTGATACTTGGATCTATGGTCATACCTCATGGTATAGATGTTGTAATTGTTGATACTTGGGTCTATGCTCTAACACCATGGTATAGATATTGTAACTGTTGATACTTGGATCTATGGTCATACCTCATAGTATAGATGTTGTAAGTGTTGATACTTGGGTTTATGCTCATATCTCATGGTATAGATGTTGTAACTGTTGATACTTGGATCTATGCTCATACGTCATGGTATAGATGTTGTAACTGTTGATACTTGGGTCTATGCTCATACGTCATGGTATAGATGTCATAACTGTTGATACTTGGGCCTATGCACATACGTCATGGTATAGATGTAACTGTTGATACTTGGGTCTATGCACATACGTCATGGTATAGATGTTGTAACTGTTGATACTTGGGTTTATGGTCATACCTCATGGTATAGATGTTGTAACTGTTGATACTTGGGTCTATGCTCTAACACCATGGTATAGATATTGTAACTGTTGATACTTGGATCTATGGTCATACCTCATGGTATAGATGTTGTAACTGTTGATACTTGGGTCTATGCTCATACCTCATGGTATAGATGTTGTAACTGTTGATACTTGGGTCTATGCTCAAACGTCATTGTGTACATGCTGTAACTTGATGCTTGTTCTTCTATTTTCAAGCTATATAAAGTAATACCTAGAAAGTCACAGCTGTGTGTTGTTACCTGAAAATGGCATTTTAGTTGCAGTCCTATAATTTTTGCATCAGTTGTGAGTGAATAAGTTCTGACTCTTCCACATTCCGGCGATCCCTAAAATAACAATTTTCTGGCAGAGATTCCTGTCTGTGACACAAGATACAAATGTTATATTTCTTCTTTAGTTAATGAGCGTTTGTAATACTTTAGTAGATGAATTCTTGAGGTAAGAAACATCTCAAAGACTGACTGATCTATCACAAGAAATATACAAATTATTCATCACAAACGTTATTAATAAATCAGCTACATTATCTTATAGTCAGCTAGGACGCACTACAGAAGAATCATATCACTGGTATTTTGTTTATTTTGTTTGCCTTCGCCAGCTATATCGCCAGCTATATCACCAGCTATATCACCAGCTATATTACCAGCTATATCACCAGCTATATCGCCAGCTATATCACCAGCTATATCACCAGCTATATCACCAGCTATATCACCGAAATCCCGAGCGACTGAATTTTGCATGAATATCGCATTTTTTTTTTTTACGTGTGATCAGATGTCCCCAGCAATGCCGGCAGATATTTTCCCTACAAAAGAGGTACTCTCATATTTGTTATTGTCGAGAGCTTTACCAAGAGTTTTGGGTACATTAAGTGTGTCCCGGCAGCGCCCATTTGTAGCCTACCTTTTTCTATTTCCAACCACCAACGGTTCTTTAACGTGCGCTGTATGCACACAGGCCCACTTGTTTTTTGCCTTTTTCTGAGAGCGCTAGACATCGGATCTCACTACTCAGAGAGCGATAGACATCGGATCTCACTACTCAGAGAGCGCTAGACATCGGATCTCACTACTCAGAGAGCGATAGTATTCGGATCTCACCACTCAGAGAGCGCTAGACATAGGATCTCACTACCCAGAGAGCGATAGACATCGGATCTCACTACTCAGAGAGCGCTAGACATCGGATCTCACTACTCAGAGAGCGATAGACATCGGATCTCACTACTCAAAGAGCGGTAGACATCGGATCTCACTACTCAAAGAGCGGTAGACATCGGATCTCACTACTCAGAGAGCGCTAGACATCGGATATCACTACTCAAAGAGCGGTAGACATCGGATCTCACTACTCAGAGAGCGCTAGACATCGGATATCACTACTCAAAGAGCGCTAGACATTGGATCTCACTACTCAGAGAGCGCTAGACATCGGATATCACTACTCAGAGAGCGCTAGACATCGGATCTCACTACTCAGAGAGCGCTAGACATCGGATATCACTACTCAGAGAGCGCTAGACATCGGATCTCACTACTCAGAGAGCGCTAGACATCGGATATCACTACTCAAAGAGCGATAGACATCGGATATCACTACTCAAAGAGCGGTAGACATCGGATATCACTACTCAGAGAGCAATAGACATCGGATCTCACTACTCAGAGAGCGCTAGACATCGGATATCACTACTCAGAGAGCGCTAGACATCGGATCTCACTACTCAGAGAGCGCTAGACATCGGATATCACTACTCAAAGAGCGATAGACATCGGATATCACTACTCAAAGAGCGCTAGACATCGGATCTCACTACTCAAAGAGCGCTAGACATCGGATCTCACTACTCAAAGAGCGCTAGACATCGGATCTCACTACTCAAAGAGCGCTAGACATCGGATCTCACTACTCAGAGAGCGCTAGACATCGGATCTCACTACTCAAAGAGCGGTAGACATCGGATATCACTACTCAAAGAGCGCTAGACATCGGATCTCACTACTCAGAGAGCGCTAGACATCGGATCTCACTACTCAGAGAGCGATAGACATCGGATATCACTACTCAGAGAGCGATAGACATCGGATATCACTACTCAAAGAGCGATAGACATCGGATATCACTACTCAAAGAGCGCTAGACATCGGATCTCACTACTCAGAGAGCGCTAGACATCGGATCTCACTACTCAGAGAGCGCTAGACATCGGATCTCACTACTCAGAGAGCGATAGACATCGGATATCACTACTCAAAGAGCGATAGACATCGGATATCACTACTCAAAGAGCGCTAGACATCGGATCTCACTACTCAGAGAGCGCTAGACATCGGATCTCACTACTCAAAGAGCGATAGACATCGGATCTCACTACTCAAAGAGCGGTAGACATCGGATCTCACCACTCAAAGAGCGGTAGACATCGGATCTCACTACTCAGAGAGCAATAGACATCGGATCTCACTACTCAGAGAGCGATAGACATCGGATCTCACCACTCAAAGAGCGATAGACATCGGGTCTCACTACCCAGAGAGCGGTAGACATCGGATCTCACTACCCAGAGAGCGGTAGACATCGGATCTCACTACTCAGAGAGCGGTAGACATCGGATCTCACTACCCAGAGAGCGGTAGACATCGGATCTCACTACTCAGAGAGCGATAGACATCGGATCTCACTACTCAAAGAGCGATAGACATCGGATCTCACTACTCAAAGAGCGGTAGGCATCGGATCTCACTACTCAAAGAGCGGTAGACATCGGATCTCACTACTCAGAAAGCGATAGACGTCGGATCTCACTACTCAGAGAGCGGTAGACATCGGATCTCACTACTCAGAGAGCGATAGACATCGGATCTCACTACTCAAAGAGCGATAGACATCGGATCTCACTACCCAGAGAGCGATAGACATCGGATCTCACTACTCAGAGAGCGATAGACATCGGATCTCACTACTCAGAGAGCGATAGACATCGGATCTCACTACTCAGAGAGCGATAGACATCGGATCTCACTACCCAGAGAGCGATAGACATCGGATCTCACTACTCAGAGAGCGATAGACATCGGATCTCACTACTCAAAGAGCGATAGACATCGGATCTCACTACTCAGAGAGCGATAGACATCGGATCTCACTACTCAAAGAGCGATAGACATCGGATCTCACTACTCAAAGAGCGATAGACATCGGATCTCACTACTCAGAGAGCGCTAGACATCGGATCTCACTACCCAGAGAGCTGTAGACATCGGATCTCACTACTCAAAGAGCGATAGACATCGGATCTCACTACCCAGAGAGCGGTAGACATCGGATCTCACTACCCAGAGAGCGGTAGACATCGGATCTCACTACCCAGAGAGCGATAGACATCGAATCTCACTACCCAGAGAGCGGTAGACATCGGATCTCACTACCCAGAGAGCGATAGACATCGGATCTCACTACCCAGAGAGCGGTAGACATCGGATCTCACTACTCAGAGAGCGGTAGACATCGGATCTCACTACCCAGAGAGCGATAGACATCGGATCTCACTACCCAGAGAGCGATAGACATCGGATCTCACTACTCAGAGAGCGGTAGACATCGGATCTCACTACTCAAAGAGCGATAGACATCGGATCTCACTACTCAGAGAGCGGTAGACATCGGATCTCACTACTCAAAGAGCGGTAGACATCGGATCTCACTACTCAGAGAGCGGTAGACATCGGATCTCACTACCCAGAGAGCGGTAGACATCGGATCTCACCACTCAAAGAGCGATAGACATCGGATCTCACTACCCAGAGAGCGCTAGACATCGGATCTCACTACCCAGAGAGCGATAGACATCGGATCTCACTACCCAGAGAGCGCTAGACATCGGATCTCACTACTCAGAGTGAGCTAGACATCGGATCTCACTACTCAGAGAGCGCTAGACATCGGATCTCACTACTCAGAGAGCGGTAGACATCGGATCTCACTAACTCAGAGTGAGCTAGACATCGGATCTCACTACTCAGAGACCAGGGCAGAGTGAAACCACGGATTCGGCATTTTTATTAAAAAAATTGTGAACAAATATTTTCCACCGCCTTTGGTGGGAATCGAACCAGGGACCTTCTTGTCAAAAGGTGGACGTCTTACCTCTAGACCACCCAGTCCCCTAATATCAATGGCATAAATGTGAGGTAAACAAATTAATTATGACGCAAGCTGGAGACAAAGAGGAAGACCAAGGAATTCTTGGAGAAGACAGATAGAAGCAGAGATGAAGATGATGGGGAAGATATGGAATGATCTTAAAAGAATGGCAAGAAACAGAATGGCTTGGAAAGTGTTTGTTGAAGACCTATACTATTTGTGTATTTTATATTTTAATTATACATATATTCTCATATTCTTTCTATATTCTTATCTTAGCTCTCTTCTTTTTTATTTTTTCCATCATCCTACTTTTTTCTTTTCTATCCTCATCTTCTGATCATGTATTTATAGATAATTGTGTTTCATCGTTAGTTTTCGTTGTCCTTGAACTCTGAAAAAGGCCCCTGGCCGAAACGTCAGTATTGTGTTGTGTTCCTCCCTTGTGAAGCTGTCTTCATACCTTGGAGTGTTCTACACTCCTCACCACTGGCCTCGAAGACCTATACTCCATAGGGAGCTGAAAGGTAGAAGAAGAAGAGGAAATAGAAGAAACAAATGAAATAAAATGTCATTGGAAAACAGCAGAGTGCAGCGTCTCTGATTCTATCCACAATATATGAGACAGGTTCGGAAGAAGAATATAGAAGATGCAATTATATCCTTCATTTACCACTTTTAAAAAAGCAGAATATAGAAGATGCAATTATATCCTTCATTTACCACTTTTAAAAAAGCAGAATATAGAAGATGCAATTATATCCTTCATTTACCACTTTTAAAAAAGCAGAATATAGAAGATGCAATTATATCCTTCATTTACCACTTTTAAAAAAGCAGAATATAGAAGATGCAATTATATCCTTCATTTACCACTTGTAAAAAATCAGAATATAGAAGATGCAATTATATCCTTTATTTACCACTTGTAAAAAATCAGAATATAGAAGATGCAATTATATCCTTTATTTCATCATCATCGTCAAGTACCAGGTCTACTGGCGTAGGTGATCATGTCTCTCCACAACTTTCAATCTCGACAGTTCTTTATCATTTCTATTGTTGACCTTCTGCCAAGCCATTCTCTTAAGCTGTCTGGTATTTTCTCTCTTTGCTTCCCTCTATCTCTTCGTCCCTCAATTTTACCAGTTGTTACAATATACTCCAGTTGTTCTCTTTTCATTACATAGCCAAAAAAATGATGATTGTTTCTTCTTAATATTGGAAATTAGTTCTCTTTTTTGCTTTGACCTCTTTCAGAACATTTTCACTACTCTTCTTAGCTGTCCATGGTATTCTCAATATTCTTCTGTAAAACCACATTTCTACAGACTCCAGTGATTTTCTTGTCTGTTGTCCTATTGTCCATGATTCGCATCCATATGTTAAGACTGGCTCTTCATAACATTTAAGAACTATTTTTCTTGTTTCTATTGTCAAAAATGGATTGCATATTATCATCCTCATTTTTTGGAAAGCTGCTTTTGCCTGAGCCATTTTGCATTTCACCTCTGTTGTACATCTTCCGTCTGAGGTTAACAAAGTTCTCAAATATTTAAATTCATTTACATGTTTTAATATTGTTCCACTTGTCTTTATTCTGCATTGAGGTGATATCTTTATCTTTGTTGTTACCATTACTTCTGTCTTTTTTCTATTAAGGCTGAGTCCTTTATTTTTGCTTTCTTTCACTATAATGTCCAACATTTCTTGTAACTCATTTTCACTCTTAGCGATTAAGACTGTATCATCAGCATACCTTAGATAATTTATATTATGACCTCCAATTGTTATTCCAGGCATGCCCCTTATGGATCTTAAAATAATCTCACTATAAATATTAAACAAATCTGATGACAGCACACAACCTTGTCTAACACCCTGTTTTATTATTTGTTGAAACATTTCCAATTGGTTTCCAGTTCTTATGGCCGCTGTCTGTTACCAGTACATGTTCTTTATTAAACATAAAAGTAAAATAAACATAAAATAATCTGTTCTGGAGGTACTGAACACCAAAGAGGAGTAGGTATCATATTGGATGCAGAAAGAGCAAGAACAGTAAAAGGCCAATATCTGACAGAATCCTTTTAGTGAAATTGAATGGACAGCCAATAGACATAAATCTTATACAAGCTTATGCACCTACAGCAGACAGTCTAGAGGAAACAATTGATACATTTTACGACGAGTTAAATGAGGCACTTCATGAATGCAAACCACATCCTTTATTTATCACTTGTAAAAAAGCAGAATAGCTGAGGCGATAATAATATTTCAGAAAATTAAAAACGTCTTATGCAACAAGTCTATATCAACAGAAGTAAGAAATTGAGTTCATAGGTGCTATATAGAGGCAAACCCATGGAAGCAAATCATGGACAGTAGACAACAGATGGAAAAATTATTAGAGGCAAGAGAGATGTACATAGAATAAGTAGATTCGTTTGTTCTTCGGGATTATTTTTCCATAAATTCACGTCAGTTCATCGACCGTTCATCCACAGTTCATCGACAATTCATCCACAGTTCATGGACAATTCATCCACAGTTCATCGACAATTCATCCACAGTTCATCGACAATTCATCCACAGTTCATCGACCGTTCATCCACAGTTCATCGACCGTTCATCCACAGTTCATCGACAATTCATCCACAGTTCATCGACAATTCATCCACAATTCATGGACAATTCATCCACAGTTCATCGACCGTTCATCCACAGTTCATGGACAATTCATCCACACTTCATCGACCGTTCATCCACAGTTCATCGACAATTCATCCACAGTTCATCGACCGTTCATCCACAGTTCATCGACAATTCATCCACAGTTCATCGACAATTCATCCACAGTTCATCGACAATTCATCCACAGTTCATCGACAATTCATCCACAGTTCATCGACCGTTCATCCACAGTTCATCGATCGTTCATCCACAGTTCATCGACAATTCATCCACAGTTCATCGACCGTTCATCCACAGTTCATCGACAATTCATCCACAGTTCATCGACCGTTCATCCACAGTTCATCGACCGTTCATCCACAGTTCATCGACAATTCATCCACAGTTCATCGACAATTCATCCACAGTTCATCGACAATTCATCCACAGTTCATCGACAATTCATCCACAGTTCATCGACAATTCATCCACAGTTCATCGACAATTCATCCACAGTTCAATGTTATCAACATATGACGCTTTTCGTATTATCAGACGGTCTAGTGGAGGCTATTGTGTTATTTTTTTTAGGTTTTGTTTTTGTCGAACAGCTTCTCTCGTGGCTAATTCTACCAATGTTTGACAAACACACGCGGTCACAGAATGAAGAAGTCAGGCCCACTGATCCACAGTGTTTTCCTTTCTTTTGCTTTAATCTTTTATCTTCTAATTTTCTCATTAGCGCAGTCTCAAATGATATCATACTATTCCTTACACATGCTCTCCATGATGTGCGATCACTTGCCAGATGTTCCCAGTCATTTTCACAGATAGAGAAGTCACTCAGAGATGATTTACATATATCTCTATATCGTAGTTTAGGTCTGCCGATTTGTCTTTTTCCGTGCGTTAGTTCACCATATAGTATTTGCTTAGGGATGCGTTTTTCTTCCATTCGCTGGACGTGCCCCAGCCATCTTAGTCTTCGACATCTGAGCATCGACATGATTGTTGGGATCTTAGCACTGTTGTCAATAAGTTATAAACATTTGTGATTGTCTGGACATGACCTCCACGAATGTGTCATCCTGTGACTATAGCTTAAGGGTCGACGACTCTTCTGCAGCTTCTAAGTATTGTGCTCACGTGATCTTGACTCTTTGTCCTGCACCACGATGAAAGGGTAAGAACAACACCACGACACACGATGATGGTCACATGGTCAGTACTCGTATATGGAAGGGTAAGACTATATCACGACACACGATGATGGTCACATGGCCAGTACTCGTATATTGAAGGGTAAGAGTTTATCACGACACACGATAAGCTGGTCGCATGGTCAGTACTCGTATATTGAAGGGTAAGAACAACATCATGACACACGATGACCTGGTCGCATGGTCAGTACTCTTATATTGACAGGTAAGACTACATCATGACACACGATGAGATGGTCAGTACTCGTATATTGAAGGGTAAGACTATATCACGACACACGATGAGATGGTCAGTACTCGTATATTGAAGGGTAAGACTATATCACGACACACGATGAGATGGTCAGTACTCGCATATTGAAGGGTAAGACTATATCACGACACACGATGACCTGGTCACATGGTCAGTACTCGTATATTGAAGGGTAAGAACAACATCACGACACACGATGATGGTCACATGGTCAGTACTCGTATATTGAAGGGTAAGACTACATCATGACACACGATGACCTGGTCACATGGTCAGTACTCGTATATTGAAGGGTAAGACTACATCATGATACACAATGACCTGGTCACATGGTCAGTACTCGTATATTGAAGGGTAAGAACAACATAATGACACACGATGACCTGGTCGCATGGTCAGTACTCTTATATTGAAAGGTAAGACTACATCATGACACACAATGACCTGGTCGCATGGTCAGTACTCGTATATTGAAGGGTAAGACTACATCATGACACACGATGACCTGGTCACATGGTCAGTACTCGTATATTGAAAGGTAAGACTACATCATGACACACGATGACCTGGTCACATGGTCAGTACTCTTATATTGAAAGGTAAGAACAACATCATGACACACAATGACCTGGTCACATGGTCAGTACTCGTATATTGAAGGGTAAGACTACATCATGACACACGATGACCAGGTCACATGGTCAGTACTCGTATATTGAAGGGTAAGACTACATCATGACACACAATGACCTGGTCACATGGTCAGTACTCGTATATTGAAGGGTAAGACTACATCATGACACACAATGACCTGGTCACATGGTCAGTACTCGTATATTGAAGGGTAAGAACAACATCATGACACAAGATGACCTGGTCGCATGGTCAGTACTCTTATATTGAAAGGTAAGACAACATCATGACACACGATGACCTGGTCGCATGGTCAGTACTCTTATATTGAAAGGTAAGACAACATCATGACACACGATGACCTGGTCACATGGTCAGCACTCGTATATTGAAAGGTAAGAACAACATCACAACACACGATAAGCTGGTCGCATGGTCAGTACTCGTATATCCGCGTGTGTCCTGATTTTTCCCTAAACCTGCGCTGTGGCTGACACACCCCTTTTCATCAGCCTGTATCTTGGTTTTGTGGTACGAGTTTTCCTTCTCCTAGAGTGAATGCCGGCCAGGCCCATTCTGCCGATGGTTACTGTCCGAGTTTTCTCTCTTAGCCCTTTCTTTCTCCCGATAGTAACTGCTGGGCAGTAGTGGTGTGTTGTGGAGACAAGTAATCAATGAATATTATTATAGAGGGAAACTTCCGAGGCGATAGATCAGCGAATCATTTCAGAGGAAGAGGTATGTTTACAGCAACCGGAAAAAATTACAAATAATCAACAGCAGAAAAAAGGAACAAGCTAACTAGTTAGCTGAGTTGGTCGTGCGCTCTAGCGTTTGGTTTCTCGTGGCAAAGCGCTGTGGAGTACAGGTTCGATCCTACTTCGGACCATATATTGTTCTTTGTTTTTTTTTGTTGTTGTTAATTATTTGAGATTTTTTCCGAGTGCTGTAAACATACCTCTTCCGTCAAACTGATTCAGTGGTTTGTTTTCCTATGTCTTTTCCCAGTGGATAAAGCTTTGAATGCGATAGTGATAATTCGATCATTAATTGATGTACACAAATGTACTTTCTAACATGTACTATCACGACTAACCTTCACCTCTCGTTCCCAGGATTCCTGCTGCACAAAACGCCGACATGTTTACTGCTGAGGTCAGATGGTCAGTTTGAAGCGTTTGGGTTCGAGGCTGTGTCCAAGTACAACGAGTTGTCCGAGGATGAGGCGTGCTCATATTTTTATTTTGACAGATTCAAGATGAAACTCTACAACAACAATGTCAGTGGTAGTTGTGGCTGTTGTTGTTGTAAAAATGGTGGTAGTTGTGGCTGCTGTTGTTGTTGTAAAAATGGTGGTAGTTGTGGTTGCTGTTGTTGTTGTAAAAATGGTGGTAGTTGTGGCTGTTGTTGTTGTAAAAATGGTGGTAGTTGTGGTTGCTGTTGTTGTTGTAAAAATGGTGGTAGTTGTGGCTGTTGTTGTTGTAAAAATGGTGGTAGTTGTGGCTGTTGTTGTAAAAATGGTGGTAGTTGTTGTAAAAATGGCGGTAGTTGTTGTAAAAATGGTGGTAGTTGCTGTAAAAATGGTGGTAGTTGTGGTTGCTGTTGTTGTAAAAATGGTGGTAGTTGTGGTTGCTGTTGTAAAAATGGTGGTAGTTGTGGTTGCTGTTGTTGTTGTAAAAATGGTGGTAGTTGCGGTTGGTGTTGTTGTTGTTGTATAAATGGTGGTAGTTGTGGTTGTTGTTGTTGTAAAAATGGTGGTAGTTGTGGTTGTTGTTGTTGTTGTAAAAATGGTGGTAGTTGTAAAAATGGTGGTAGTTGTGGTTGCTGTTGTTGTTGTTGTTGTTGTAAAAATGGTGGTAGTTGTGGTTGCGGTTGCTGTTGTTGTTGTTGTTGTTGTAAAAATGGTGGTAGTTGTGGTTGCGGTTGCTGTTGTTGTTGTTGTATAAATGGTGGTAGTTGTGGTTGTTGTTGTTGTAAAAATGGTGGTAGTTGTGGTTGTTGTTGTTGTAAAAATGGTGGTAGTTGTGGTTGCTGTTGTTGTTGTTGTTGTTGTAAAAATGGTGGTAGTTGTGGTTGTTGTTGTTGTTGTAAAAATGGTGGTAGTTGCGGTTGCTGTTGTTGTTGTTGTTGTTGTAAAAATGGTGGTAGTTGTGGTTGCTGTTGTTGTTGTTGTTGTTGTAAAAATTGTGGTAGTTGTGGTTGTTGTTGTTGTTGTAAAAATGGTGGTAGTTGCGGTTGCTGTTGTTGTTGTTGTTGTTGTAAAAATGGTGGTAGTTGTGGTTGTTGTTGTTGTTGTATAAATGGTGGTAGTTGTGGTTGTTGTTGTTGTAAAAATGGTGGTAGTTGCGGTTGCTGTTGTTGTTGTTGTTGTTGTAAAAATGGTGGTAGTTGTGGTTGTTGTTGTTGTTGTATAAATGGTGGTAGTTGTGGTTGTTGTTGTTGTAAAAATGGTGGTAGTTGTGGTTGCTGTTGTTGTTGTAAAAATGGTGGTAGTTGTGGTTGTTGTTGTTGTAAAAATGGTGGTAGTTGCGGTTGCTGTTGTTGTTGTTGTTGTTGTAAAAATGGTGGTAGTTGTGGTTGTTGTTGTTGTAAAAATGGTGGTAGTTGTGGTTGTTGTTGTTGTAAAAATGGTGGTAGTTGTGGTTGTTGTTGTTGTAAAAATGGTGGTAGTTGTGGTTGCTGTTGTAAAAATGGTGGTAGTTGTGGTTGCTGTTGTTGTTGTAAAAATGGTGGTAGTTGCGGTTGCTGTTGTTGTTGTTGTATAAATGGTGGTAGTTGTGGTTGTTGTTGTTGTTGTTGTATAAATGGTGGTAGTTGTGGTTGCTGTTGTTGTTGTAAAAATGGTGGTAGTTGCGGTTGCTGTTGTTGTTGTTGTATAAATGGTGGTAGTTGTGGTTGTTGTTGTTGTAAAAATGGTGGTAGTTGTGGTTGTTGTTGTTGTAAAAATGGTGGTAGTTGTGGTTGTTGTTGTTGTAAAAATGGTGGTAGTTGTGGTTGTTGTTGTTGTAAAAATGGTGGTAGTTGTGGTTGTTGTTGTTGTAAAAATGGTGGTAGTTGTGGTTGTTGTTGTTGTAAAAATGGTGGTAGTTGTGGTTGTTGTTGTTGTAAAAATGGTGGTAGTTGTGGTTGTTGTTGTTGTTGTAAAAATGGTGGTAGTTGTGGTTGTTGTTGTTGTAAAAATGGTGGTAGTTGTGGTTGTTGTTGTTGTAAAAATGGTGGTAGTTGTTGTTGTTGTTGTTGTAAAAATGGTGGTAGTTGTGGTTGTTGTTGTTGTTGTAAAAATGGTGGTAGTTGTGGTTGTTATTGTTGTAAAAATGGTGGTAGTTGTGGTTGTTGTTGTTGTTGTAAAAATGGTGGTAGTTGTGGTTGTTGTTGTTGTTGTAAAAATGGTGGTAGTTGTGGTTGTTGTTGTTGTTGTAAAAATGGTGGTAGTTGTGGTTGTTGTTGTTGTTGTAAAAATGGTGGTAGTTGTGGTTGTTGTTGTTGTTGTAAAAATGGTGGTAGTTGTGGTTGTTGTTGTTGTTGTAAAAATGGTGGTAGTTGTGGTTGTTGTTGTTGTTGTAAAAAATGGTGGTAGTTGTGGTTGTTGTTGTTGTTGTAAAAATGGTGGTAGTTGTGGTTGTTGTTGTTGTAAAAATGGTGGTAGTTGTGGTTGTTGTTGTTGTTGTAAAAATGGTGGTAGTTGTGGTTGTTGTTGTTGTTGTAAAAATGGTGGTAGTTGTGGTTGTTGTTGTTGTTGTAAAAATGGTGGTAGTTGTGGTTGTTGTTGTTGTAAAAATGGTGGTAGTTGTGGTTGTTGTTGTTGTAAAAATGGTGGTAGTTGTGGTTGTTGTTGTTGTTGTAAAAATGGTGGTAGTTGTGGTTGTTGTTGTTGTTGTAAAAATTGTGGTAGTTGTGGTTGTTGTTGTTGTAAAAATGGTGGTAGTTGTGGTTGTTGTTGTTGTTGTAAAAATGGTGGTAGTTGTGGTTGTTGTTGTTGTTGTAAAAATGGTGGTAGTTGTGGTTGTTGTTGTTGTTGTAAAAATGGTGGTAGTTGTGGTTGTTGTTGTTGTTGTAAAAATGGTGGTAGTTGTGGTTGTTGTTGTTGTAAAAATGGTGGTAGTTGTGGTTGTTGTTGTTGTAAAAATGGTGGTAGTTGTTGTTGTTGTTGTTGTAAAAATGGTGGTAGTTGTGGTTGTTGTTGTTGTTGTAAAAATGGTGGTAGTTGTGGTTGTTGTTGTTGTAAAAATGGTGGTAGTTGTGGTTGTTGTTGTTGTAAAAATGGTGGTAGTTGTTGTTGTTGTTGTTGTAAAAATGGTGGTAGTTGTGGTTGTTGTTGTTGTTGTAAAAATGGTGGTAGTTGTGGTTGTTGTTGTTGTTGTAAAAATGGTGGTAGTTGTGGTTGTTGTTGTTGTTGTAAAAATGGTGGTAGTTGTGGTTGTTGTTGTTGTTGTAAAAATGGTGGTAGTTGTGGTTGTTGTTGTTGTTGTAAAAATGGTGGTAGTTGTGGTTGTTGTTGTTGTAAAAATGGTGGTAGTTGTGGTTGTTGTTGTTGTAAAAATGGTGGTAGTTGTGGTTGTTGTTGTTGTTGTAAAAATGGTGGTAGTTGTGGTTGTTGTTGTTGTTGTAAAAATGGTGGTAGTTGTGGTTGTTGTTGTTGTAAAAATGGTGGTAGTTGTGTTGTTGTTGTTGTTGTAAAAATGGTGGTAGTTGTGGTTGTTGTTGTTGTTGTAAAAATGGTGGTAGTTGTGGTTGTTGTTGTTGTTGTAAAAATGGTGGTAGTTGTGGTTGTTGTTGTTGTTGTAAAAATGGTGGTAGTTGTGGTTGTTGTTGTTGTAAAAATGGTGGTAGTTGTGGTTGTTGTTGTTGTAAAAATGGTGGTAGTTGTTGTTGTTGTTGTTGTAAAAATGGTGGTAGTTGTGGTTGTTGTTGTTGTTGTAAAAATGGTGGTAGTTGTGGTTGTTGTTGTTGTAAAAATGGTGGTAGTTGTGGTTGTTGTTGTTGTAAAAATGGTGGTAGTTGTTGTTGTTGTTGTTGTAAAAATGGTGGTAGTTGTGGTTGTTGTTGTTGTTGTAAAAATGGTGGTAGTTGTGGTTGTTGTTGTTGTTGTAAAAATGGTGGTAGTTGTGGTTGTTGTTGTTGTTGTAAAAATGGTGGTAGTTGTGGTTGTTGTTGTTGTTGTAAAAATGGTGGTAGTTGTGGTTGTTGTTGTTGTTGTAAAAATGGTGGTAGTTGTGGTTGTTGTTGTTGTAAAAATGGTGGTAGTTGTGGTTGTTGTTGTTGTAAAAATGGTGGTAGTTGTGGTTGTTGTTGTTGTTGTAAAAATGGTGATAGTTGTCGCAGTTATAACAATTGTAGTAGTTGCTGTTATAACAGTCGCGATCTTAGTAATAGTCTCAGTAGAAGTCATAGCATGAATGAATAACGTATTAGTGGTAGTCGTAGTAATGGTAATAGTTGTAGTAATGGTAGTTGTGGGTAGTATATAGTATTTGTAAATTGTACTAATAGTAGTGGTAATAGTAGTTGTTACAAAAGAAGTAATAATAGTAGTAGTTTTTGCTTTAGTTGCAGTGTGGTAGTTATTGGTAGTACATAGTAGTTGTAAGTTGTACTTATAGTACATGTAGTAGTAGTATTTGTTGCAATAGTAGTAATGATAGTAGTAGATTTTGCTACAGTAGTAGTTGTAAATATTGGCAGTGGGTCAATATAGTAGTTGTTATTTTCGTAGTTATATTTGTAGTAGTGGTAGTAATTGTCCCAAGAGTAGTAGAGGTAGTAATTGTCCCAAGAGTAGTGGTGGTAGTAATTGTCCCAAGAGTAGTGGTGGTAGTAATTGTCACAAGAGTAGTGGTGGTAGTAATTGTCCCAAGAGTAGTGGTGGTAGTAATTGTCACAAGAGTAGTGGTGGTAGTAATTGTCCCAAGAGTAGTGGTGGTAGTAATTGTCACAAGAGTAGTGGTGGTAGTAATTGTCACAAGAGTAGTGGTGGTAGTAATTGTCACAAGAGTAGTGGTGATAGTAATTGTCCCAAGAGTAGTGGTGGTAGTAATTGTCACAAGAGTAGTGGTCGTAGTAATTGTCCCAAGAGTAGTGGTGGTAGCGATAGTTGCCACAATAATAGTAGTGTTGGTATTTGTTTTTGTAAAAGTAGTACTAGTTGTTGTAGCTATAGTAGTAGGGATAGCGATAGGTGTTGCTATAGTCATAGTGGTAGTAATAGGTGTTGCTATAGTACTAGTGGTAATGATAGGTGTTGCTATAATAGTAGTGGTAATGATAGGCGTTGCTATAGCAGTAGTGGTAATAATAGGTGTTGCTATAGTAGTAGTGGTAATAATAGGTGTTGCTAAGTAGTAGTGGTAATAATAGGTGTTGCTATAGTAGTAGTGGTAATAATAGGTGTTGCTATAGTAGTAGTGGTAATAATAGGTGTTGCTATAGTAGTAGTGGTAATGATAATTGTTGCTATAGTAGTTGTGGTAATGATATGTGTTGTTATAGTAGTAGGGGTAATGATAGGTGTTGCTATAGTAGTAGTGGTAATGATAGATGTTGCTATAGTAGTAGTGGTAATGATAGGTGTTGCTATAGTAGTAATGGTAATAATAGGTGTTGCTATAGTAGTAGGAATAATGATATGTGTTGCTATAGTAGTAGTGGTAATAATAGGTGTTGCTATAGTAGTAGTGGTAATGATAATTGTTGCTATAGTAGTAGTGGTAATGATATGTGTTGCTATAGTAGTAGTGGTAATGATAGGTGTTGCTATAGTAGTAATGGTAATAATAGGTGTTGCTATAGTAGTAGGAATAATGATAGGTGTTGCTATAGTAGTAGTGATAGTGATAGGTGTTGCTATAGTAGTAGTCGTACCAGTAGTGTAAACAGCAATACAACAACACAACACATCACTCAATGAACAGTAAAATTACCATTGCACATCAGCCTACATTTACTATTATCATGTTGTTCACACTCGTCATCAAACATTAAAAAAAATCACGTGACAGTTACATTCACAGCATCATCTTACACTCTATTACAATTATTCACATAACATTTTCAATGATAACATTTATAACTCATCCACTTGCATTATTTGTTCAACCCAGCACCTGATTCTCTATTATTGATCTATTCATATAACCCTTTCTGTCTCATCACCTTGCATCACCTCCTTTTGCCAAACTCTTTGAGACAGTGATGCCTGTAAAATATCCTTACATCACAATGTTTGTAAAATATCCTTACATCACAGTGTCTGCATAATCTCCTTACACTACCTAGCCTGTACAATATCTTTCCATTGCGCTATGTCCATGAAATCTCCTTACATCTCTATACCTGTAAAAATCTCCTTACATTACCACATCTGTACATTTTCCTTACATCACTATACCTGTAAAATCTCCATACATCACTACAACCTGTAAATTCCTCTTTCATCTCTACACTTGTAAAATATTCTTACACCACAAAGCCTGTAAAATCTCCATAGATTTATATACCTGTAAAATCTCCTTACATCTCAATTCCTGTAAATCCTCCTTACATCACTATATAGGAAAAATCTCCTTGCACCTCTATACCTGTAAAACCCCTTACATCCCTATACCTGTAAAACCTCATTACATCATTAAACCTGTAAACCTCCTTACATTACTAAACCTTTATAATCTCATTGTATCACATCGCAGGACGGAAACAAATGTAGAAGACACGGGAAGCACATAAGACATGTGCTCATAAAGGACAAAAAAGATTCCCTAGCCACATGTTTTATTTGTGAAAAAAAAAAATAACTAAAGACCATGAAGACAAAAAGAAACTATAAGAAGAACAATTAATAAGGAGGGCTTAGCTGTATGATTATAAAAATACCGAGCAGCAAATCACCAGTTACGAAGAGTTCTGCTAGTAATGCTGGGGATGGTGTCGACTTCCGTGTACAGAAAATCTTTTCTGCGCTGGCGACGATTCTGTGTGACCTTCATCGAACAGACATCACTTACGATCGCGTGGTCTCTTGGATTAAACAAACAAACAAACAAACAAACAGAGGAGATCACACTGAAAATCTGCACAATGAAGTTCACTAGAAATCTGCACAGAGGAGATCACTGAAAATCTGCACAATGAAGTTCACTAGAAATCTGCACAGAGGAGATCACTGAAAATCTGCACAATGAAGTTCACTAGAAATCTGTACAGAGAAGATCACTGAAAATCTGTACAGAGAAGATCACTGACAATCTGTACAGAGAAGATCACTGACAATCTGTACAGAGAAGATCACTGACAATCTGTACAGAGAAGATCACTGACAATCTGTACAGAGAAGATCACTGACAATCTGTACAGAGAAGATCACAGATAATCTGCACAGAGAAGATCACTGATAATCTGCACAGAGAAGATCACTGATAATCTGCACAGAGAAGATCACAGATAATCTGCACAGAGAAAATCACTGACAATCTGTACAGAGAAGATCACTGACAATCTGTACAGAGAAGTTCACTGACAATCTGTACAGAGAAGATCACTGACAATCTGTACAGAGAAGATCACTGACAATCTGTACAGAGAAGATCACTGACAATCTGTACAGACACACTGAAAAGCAGAACAATTCACGGCTCTTCTGAAAACACTGGCGACCTAGCCGTCATCCTTTCAGGAAAGTCACTGAGTGTGGCCTTACTCTGGGCAAAGAGAACATCACCAAGTTTGTTCTTCATTCCTTAAGAGAAGGGGAGGAAGATAAGTGGGACACAGATGTACCCATTGAGAGACTGAGGAGTCTAAAGGTGGAAAAGGGGGTTAGGTAGACCCGAAGTACTTTGTGGAAAAAGCAGATGCATCTATAATCAATACCTTACAGGAACAGTCAGTCTGCATACGTTTTGAGAAATGCTGGGACGGGCAGTGGAACAGATACAGGGATGTGCTGACTGCAATTAAACATTTGCTTACCTCCCTCTACACTATTATTAAATCGTTAAATCCTCAAATGTTAACCTGTTTGCAAACCCTGATTTTAACCCGACCGTCCAACACCCTCATATTTGTTAGTCAGAACTTCTGATGTTATCAATATCGTTAAAAAAGCAAGACATTATCATCACTGCCTTACTCTCATAGATAACTGCGTCACTGTTTCATCCTTTCTTAGCAATTGACCACAGATATCACCATTTCTGACGCTAACGGCAAGACGCAGCTAGCAGTGGATGTGTTTGCCCACTCCTTGACTTTCATGAAGAAGCATCTACTGAGAGCCATTGGGACTCACCTGGGCTACGACCCACACCCAGATACCGTTCGATGGGTCCTAACTGTGCCAGCAATATGGGACGAGAATGCCAAACAGTTCATGCGGGAAGCAGCCCACAAGGTAATCTATCATCACAGCCCACAAGGTAATCTGTAGTCACTTACCCACTAGGTAATCTGTAGTCACTTACCTACAAGGTAATCTGTAGTCATTACCTATAAGGTAATCTGTAGTCACTTACCCACAAGGTAATCTGTAGTCACTTACCCACAAGGTAATCTGTAGTCATTTACCCACAAGGTAATCTGTAGTCACTTACCTACAAGGTAATCTGTAGTCAGGATTGGTTTTATTATTGGTCAAAACTACTTGCACACATTGTAAAAGAAACGTCATTGCCAACTAAAGGTTTTTTTTAATGAAGAAGTAGAAACTTAGTGCGTTTTCTAATTGATTTCAAAGTTGTAGAGAAAACTGGTCCTGGACTGGGAGTGTTACAACGAGACTAAAGAAGAAATTCATTACTTCTTCGTTCCTTCCTTATTTGCCTTTCAGCGTCGAGGGAAGATATCATTTGCGGTATTTTGCTCTTCACGTCGCCTCTGCTGCTGCTATGTTTCCTAGTGTTTTTAATATTCCGTCGATCCGTCTTTTTCGTGGTCGACCCTTGGGTCTGGTGTTCTCGCAACGCTATTGAAGGCTCGTTGTGCATGTGTTTTGATCACTCTGTATTGTCACGTGGCCAAATCATTCGATCTGTTGTTTCTTTATATATTCTATGGAGGAGGCCATTCATAGCTTTTTTCTCGTTTCTTTTCTGATCTTATCTCTCAGACTGTTTCCTGTCATTCGTCTAACATATTTAATCTCAGTAGAAGTTATTTTTCTTATTGTTCTTGCATCTAGGGTCCAGGACTGGCATTGGTAGCACAACGTTGGAATGAAGATTGTATTGTAGAGTACCCGTTTTGCCTCTAGAGTTATTTCCTTGTTGGACAATAGTGGTGATAACTGTCCAATGACTTAACAAGCTTTGTTGTATCTTGAGTCTATTTCTGCTGTTTGTGAATTGTCATTTGTCACTAAACTTCCTTGGTATTTAAATTCCACTATTTGATTTAGTTGCGGCCGTCTATAGTTATGTTAATGTTCTGCTTCTCTTTGACGGCATTCATAATTTCTGTTTTGATGATGTTGATTTTCATGTTGAATTTTGTGACTGTGCTGTTGAGTTTATTTAAGTGTTCGTCTAGGTCTTTATTTTAAAAAAATGTCAACACACTTACTGTAAATTATATATTTTTGGGGGCACAATGATTGTTGCATTGACAAATATCAAAGGAACCAGCCGCTTTAAGTAAACAGTATTTACCTACATTATTTTAAAGTATACATTTGTATCGTCATAGACAACGTAAGACCACATGCGATACATGATGGTAATCAGTCCTGGGGTTCCCGAGATATTAATGAAGATTGAGAGCATGCACGAGATTTGGGTTGGACTCTACCAACCAAGTAAAGCACCAAGAAATAATCAACATTTTAGAAGACATAAACGTAGACAGCAAAGATATCAGAATAATAAAGAACATGTACTGGCAAGAAAATTGGAGCCGCGATAGCTCAGTGGTTAGTGAACTGGACTACAAAGGACGAAAGTCGGGTTCGATCCTGATCGACGGCTTCCAGGTTCATCCAGCCTTAAATTTGTTCCGGATTTTTCTGGGAAACTAAAGCGGCACGGGCGTAACCGACCACAATACCCCAAAAATCAGGTGCCGAGGGTGTGTACAAATTATGGCCACTAACACCATATTTCCTATACGCCACTTGATGTGACGGGGGATTTTTACTTTTTTTTTACTACTGGCAACAAACAGCGGCCATAATAACTGGATATCAATTGGGAATGTTACAACAAATACAGCAAGGTGTTAGGCAAGGTTGTGTGCTGTCACCAGATTTGTTTAATATGTATAGTGAGATTATTTTAAGATTCTTAAGAGACATGCCTGGAATAACAATTGGAGGTCATAATTTAAATAAACTTAGGTATGCTGATGATACAGTCTTAATCGCGGTGAGTGAAAATGAGTTACAAGAAATGTTAGATATTATAGCGAACTAATAAAAAATAAAGGACTCAGCCTTAATAGCAGAAAGAAAGAAGTAATGGTAATAACAAAGAAAAAGATATCACTGCAATACACAATATAGACAAGTGTAACAATATTTAAACACGTAAATGATTTTAAATATATGGGATCAATGTTAATCTCAGATGGTAGATGAACAAGAGATGTGAGATGTAGGATGGATCAGGCAAAAGCAGCTTTCCAAAAAATGAGGAAGATACTGTGTAATCCATTTTTGACAATAGAAACAAGAAAAAAAGTTCTTAAATGTTATGTAGGGCCAGTCTTAATATATAGATGTGAATCATGGACAATAGGACAACAGAAAAGAAAATTGCTGGAGGCTGCAAAAATGATGTTTTACAGAAGAATGTTGAGAATACCATGGACAGGTAAGAAGAGTAATGAAAACGTTCTGAAAGAGGCCAAATGAGAGAGCTAATTTCCAGTATTATGAGGAAACAATTATGTTCTTTCGGCCATGCAATGAGAAGGGAACAACTGGGATATATTGTAACAACTGGAAAAATTGAGGGACGAAGAGATAGAGGGAAGCAAAGAGAAAAGATACCAGACAGCTTAAGAGAATGGCTTGACAGAAGGTCAACAACAGTAATATTAAATAACTGTCGAGATCGAAAGTTGTGAAGAGACATGATCACCTACGCCAGCAGGTATGGTACATGATAATGATGATGATGATATCAACCGTCTGTCAAGACGACAAAGGCCATATATGTTATGGTCGGTAGAATTCGTGTTTAGTAGAGCTCGTATGGGCTCAGAAATGAAGAGAAGTGACCTTGACTTTTGCAGGGAGGACTCATTGACAAGCCACACAGCGAGCAGCTGGTTATTGCCCTTGAGCCAGAGGCGGCTTCGCTACATTGTCGGAACCTGCCGGCCACGAACTTCGTGGGCTACAAGGACACCGCTTTGTCAAAGCCGACGTTTGAGCCTGGCACCAAGTACTTGGTGGTGGATGCTGGTGGTAAGGTTGCCATGGGGGTTGGCTGTTGGTGTGTAGAGTGATAAGGAGTGTTTTGTGATGAGGATAAGGATGATGAGTGTTTTGTGATGGGGATAAGGATGATGAGTGTGTTGTGATGGGGATAAGGATGATGAGTGTTTTGTGATGAGGATAAGGATGATGAGTGTTTTGTGATAAGGAGTGTTTTGTGATGAGGATAAGGATGATGAGTGTTTTGTGATGAGGATAAGGATGATGAGTATTTTGTGATGAGGAAATGATAAGGATGATGAGTGTTTTGTGAAGTGTAAATGATAAGGACGATGAGTGTTTTGTGAAGTGGAAATGATAAGGACGATGAGTGTTTTGTGAAGTGGAAATGATAAGGACGATGAGTGTTTTGTGAAGTGGAAATGATAAGGATGATGAGTGTTTTGTGATGAGGATAAGGGCAATGGGTGTTTTGTGATGAGGATAAGGACGATGGGTGTTTTGTTTTGAGGAAATTATAAGGATGATGAGTGTTTTGTGATGAGGATAAGGGCAATGGGTGTTTTGTGATGAGGATAAGGACGATGGGTGTTTTGTGTTGAGGAAATGATAAGGACGATGAGTGTTTTGTGATGAGGATAAGGACGATGGGTGTTTTGTGATGAGGCAATGATAAGAACGATGAGTGTTTGTGGTGAGGAAAAGCACAATGAGTGCTCATATGAGGGTGATGATGATACCACATCTTTCTCTTACCTGTGGAGGTTTTGGTCAGAATATGTGCTTGACCTACATTTCAGGTTTTTATCAGAGTCAGCTCTTCTTGCCTCAAGTGTAAAGAATTAGTTTAGGATGTGTTCCTTTTGTCTTTCTTGTCCAAGATATGGTCAGTCTGTGTCCTTATTTTGGTAAATATGTGTTTTTCTTGTCCAAGATATGACAAGTCTGTACCATTATTTTGGTAAATATGTGTTTTTCTTGTCCAAGATATGACAAGTCTGTACCATTATTTTGGTAAATATGTGTTTTTCTTGTCCAAGATATGGCCAGTCTGTGTCCTTCTTTTGGTAAATATGTGTTTTTCTTGTCCAAGATATGGTCAGTCTGTGTCCTTCTTTTGGTAAATATGTGTTTTTCTTGTCCAAGATATGGTTAGTCTGTGTTCTTCTTGTTCAAGATATGGTAAGTTTGTGTCTTTCTTGTACAAGGTCTGATAAGTCTATGCCCTTTTGGTAAGTCTGTGCCTTTCTTTTCCAAGATGTGGTAAATCTGTGTCCTTTTCCAAGATGTGATAAATCTGTGTCCTTCTTTTCCAAGACGTGGTAAATCTGTGTCCTTCTTTTCCAAGATGTGATAAATCTGTGTCCTTCTTTCCAAGACGTGGTAAATCTGTGTCCTTCTTTTCCAAGATGTGGTAAATCTGTGTCCTTCTTTTCCAAGATGTGATAAATCTGTGTCCTTCTTTTCAAGATGTGGTAAATCTGTGTCCTTCTTTTCCAAGATGTGATAAATCTGTGTCCTTCTTTTCCAAGATGTGGTAAATCTGTGTCCTTCTTTTCCAAGATGTGATAAATCTGTGTCCTTCTTTTCCAAGTCGTGGTAAATCTGTGTCCTTTTCCAAGATGTTATAAATCTGTGTCCTTCTTTTCCAAGATGTGATAAATCTGTGTCCTTCTTTTCCAAGATGTGATAAATCTGTGTCCTTCTTTTCCAAGATGTGATAAATCTGTGTCCTTCTTTTCCAAGATGTGGTAAATCTGTGTCCTTCTTTTCCAAGATGTGATAAATCTGTGTCCTTCTTTTCCAAGATGTGGTAAATCTGTGTCCTTCTTTTCCAAGATGTGATAAATCTGTGTCCTTCTTTTCCAAGACGTGGTAAATCTGTGTCCTTCGTATCCAAGATGTGATAAATCTGTGTCCTTCTTTTCCAAGATGTGATAAATCTGTGTCCTTCTTTTTCAAGATGTGGTAAATCTGTGTCCTTCTTTTCCAAGATGTGATAAATCTGTGTCCTTCTTTTCCAAGATGTGGTAAATCTGTGTCCTTCTTTCCAAGATGTGATAAATCTGTGTCCTTCTTTTCCAAGACGTGGTAAATCTGTGTCCTTCGTATCCAAGATGTGATAAATCTGTGTCCTTCTTTTCCAAGATGTGATAAATCTGTGTTCTTCTTTTCAAGATGTGGTAAATCTGTGTCCTTCTTTTCCAAGATGTGATAAATCTGTGTCCTTCTTTTCCAAGATGTGATAAACCTGTGTCCTTCTTTTCCAAGATGTGATAAATCTGTGTCCTTCTTTTCCAAGATGTGATAAATCTGCGTCCTTCTTTTCCAAGATGTGGTAAATCTGTGTCCTTCTTTTCCAATATGTGATAAATCTGTGTCCTTCTTTTCCAAGATGTGATAAATCTGTGTCCTTCTTTTCCAAGATGTGGTAAATCTGTGTCCTTCTTTTCCAAGATGTGATAAATCTGTGTCCTTCTTTTCCAAGATGTGGTAAATCTGTGTCCTTTCCAAGATGTGATAAATCTGTGTCCTTCTTTTCCAAGATGTGGTAAATCTGTGTCCTTCTTTTCCAAGATGTGATAAATCTGTGTCCTTCTTTTCCAAGTCGTGGTAAATCTGTGTCCTTTTCAAGATGTTATAAATCTGTGTCTTCTTTTCCAAGATGTGATAAATCTGTGTCCTTCTTTTCCAAGATGTGATAAATCTGTGTCCTTCTTTTCCAAGATGTGATAAATCTGTGTCCTTCTTTTCCAAGATGTGGTAAATCTGTGTCCTTCTTTTCCAAGATGTGATAAATCTGTGTCCTTCTTTTCCAAGATGTGGTAAATCTGTGTCCTTCTTTTCCAAGATGTGATAAATCTGTGTCCTTCTTTTCCAAGACGTGGTAAATCTGTGTCCTTCGTATCCAAGATGTGATAAATCTGTGTCCTTCTTTTCCAAGATGTGATAAATCTGTGTCCTTCTTTTCAAGATGTGGTAAATCTGTGTCCTTCTTTTCCAAGATGTGATAAATCTGTGTCCTTCTTTTCCAAGATGTGGTAAATCTGTGTCCTTCTTTTCCAAGATGTGATAAATCTGTGTCCTTCTTTTCCAAGACGTGGTAAATCTGTGTCCTTCGTATCCAAGATGTGATAAATCTGTGTCCTTCTTTTCCAAGATGTGATAAATCTGTGTTCTTCTTTTTCAAGATGTGGTAAATCTGTGTCCTTCTTTTCCAAGATGTGATAAATCTGTGTCCTTCTTTTCCAAGATGTGATAAACCTGTGTCCTTCTTTTCCAAGATGTGATAAATCTGTGTCCTTCTTTTCCAAGATGTGATAAATCTGCGTCCTTCTTTTCCAAGATGTGGTAAATCTGTGTCCTTCTTTTCCAATATGTGATAAATCTGTGTCCTTCTTTTCCAAGATGTGGTAAATCTGTGTCCTTCTTTTCCAAGATGTGATAAATCTGTGTCCTTCTTTTCCAAGACGTGGTAAATCTGTGTCCTTCGTATCCAAGATGTGATAAATCTGTGTCCTTCTTTTCCAAGATGTGATAAATCTGTGTCCTTCTTTTTCAAGATGTGGTAAATCTGTGTCCTCCACCAATATTATTAGTCGAAGGTTCTGCCACAAGGCGTCGCTCTTATCGTGCTTCTACCTTTGCTTGTTAACAAAATGTCATTTGTGTTTTATTTACTTTGTGTTTGTCACAAGATATTCCCCTTTTTTAGGTTCTGCATTAATGTAGTCTATGTGTATTATTTGAGCCGTGATAGCTCATCAGTGGTTAGTGAACTGGATTACAAAGGACAAGAGCTAGGGTTCGATCCCAAACGACGGCTACCGGATTCACCCAGCCTTAAATGGGTACCAGTTTTTTTTCGGGGAAAGTAAAGCGGCACGGGCGTGATACCGACCACATTACCCCAAAAATCATGTGCTGAGGATCTGTAAAATTGATGGTCACTAACACCATATTCCCTATTCGCTACGTGGTGGGACGGGGTTCTTTACTTTTGTTTTACTATGTGTTATATTTAACAAAGATTTAGTTAAGTTCTGTTTCTATCTTTTCTTTTATCCGGGCTTTGTGAGAATGTGTATTTCCATAGAACATAATATTAAATGTCTTTCTTTTTTGTAGAACATTACTTTCTTGTTTGTGGGACATAGCATTAAGTGTATTTCTCTTTAATGAGCTTAACATTAACTGTATTTCTTATATAGAACATAATATGAAGTTATTTTTTGTAGAACATAAGATTAAGTGTATTTCTCTTTATAGAACATAACATTAAATGTGTTTTTTTTCCACTTTCCTGTCAAATACTTGTGTTTTACATTTCTATTGTGTAAATTATGCTTTTATGGTATGGTGTTTTGTCTTGCACTTCATGCACTTTGACTGTCATAACGTTTTTGTTCTGTGCTGTATTACATGGGTTGTGGAGCGGGTATGGGGATGCTCCGATTGCAATGAAATTGATTCAATGAATAGAATAGAATAGAATAGAATAGACCCTCAAAATCTTGTTCAGCTCAAATTGACTCCATAAAAAAATTGTTTATTATTTCAGGAGGAACAATTGACTGCGTTGCACACAAAATCAGAAAAGATGGCCGGATACGGGAATTGTTTCGGGCAACAGGCGGAGCATGGGGTGGCACCATCATTGACAGACAGTTCCAAAATCTGCTCGAGAACATTTTTGGTGAAGAATACATGGCCGCCTTTCAAAGGGAATTCCCCAAAGATTTCGTGGAACTTCTTCAGGACTTTGAGATTAAGAAACGAGGCGAGTGTGATAGCATCCGAGTGTCACTTCCTTACAACTTCTGCAACTACAAACATAATGGCGTCTCAGTGCAGCAGGCGATTAAAAACTTCTCCGCGGAAAAGGGAAGCAGCGACATCAAATTTTCCTCTGGCAAATTGGTACTTTCTTCATTTCAAGTGAACTCTCTTTTCAAAGACGCTCTGGACCAGATTAACGACCACGTGGAGTCTCTGCTGCACAAACCTAAGTGTAAAGATCTCTACTACATATTCCTAGTCGGTGGATTTGCCGAGTCCAACCGTTTACAGAGCTCCTTGAGAGAAAGATGCGGAGAACGGGTTACAATCCTGGTACCTGAAGAAGCCAGTTTGTCTGTTGTGAAAGGGGCTGTGGCGTTTGGGCACGATCCAAGCGTCATTTGTCAGAGAATATGTCGGTTTACATACGGCGTTGGGAGTTATCTTCCCTTCGAAGATGGCGTCCATCGTGAAGATCTGCGTGTGAACTCTGACGGCATGGATTTGTGTAAACACATTTTCCAAACGTGGGCGGAAGCTGGGGAGGTCATAGGTCATAATGAAATATGGAGGGAAACGTACACACCAATTATCAACAACCAAAGGGGGATAATCTTCGAGTTTTTCCGCTCAGTGAACAAAAAGGTTGAGTACACGGACGAGCCTGGGGTGGAGAAGTGTGGCTTCCTTGTCGTGCAAATGCCGGATCTAACCGGCGATCGTGACAGAGCTGTTGACCTTGAAGTCATATTCGGTGGCACAGAGATCAAGGTTGTAGGTTATGACCATACAAGCACAACTCGACACGAGACTTACATTGATTTTCTGTCCTCTTAAATCTGCGGTTATACTCTTCTTCCCTGCTGTACGGTTTCCGAACAAGCCCCTACATTTTACAACATGGCTACCAGCTACGACCAGGCAGTGTCAAGTCCAATCAATCATCGAGCCTCATTGTTCAAAGTTCAAGGTTGTGGTAATATGTCTCATCTGATTAACCCAATTGATGTTTCATCTTTTTGTTTATTTAACTCGAAGGAAATGGTAAATCATGTTTGGTTACCACGGAAACGGTGACAGATTGTTACGCTTCAACATCTCAGAAAGTTGACGATGACACTATGCAGGATTTCAGTTACGTTAAAAACACCGCACATTTCTGAAACTTAGGCTGGTCATAGCCATTTTTATGTAGGCCTATGTGCAGAAAGAGAAACCTGGGGAAACTTCCACTAGCGGACGTATTCAGCTGTGCTAGCTATGGACGACTGACGTCATTCTAGCCGCAACTACCCCGCCCACAAAGCTGAAAACGTCACGATTTTTTAGGTTCTTCCGTGGTTTCCCTTTCTGTGTTCAGGCCTATCTAAAATAGGTTATGGTATGTTAACCCCAATATGGCATGTGTGTGTGCGTATTTGTGAGTGTATGTGTTTGTGTGTCAGCTTTATTATGGAAGAATGATGTGGTTATATCTCATGCACAACACATTTTGTTAATTCAAAGAAACGATGAGATCAACAATATTTGGTACAGTGCTGTATCTGGTTGGTCATAATGTCATCAACAAAATCTGATCAACATCTCTGGGAACTTATCCTTAACATGATCTCAGGGCTTTCCTCTAAAGTCTCATTCCATAACGGTGTTTATAGTTTGGTGTACACGGCAATGAAATAGCCGACAAAATAGCTGGCAGCTCTTGGATGGTTCTACAGTGAGCGCGTTAACCAGGGTGTGCAGGCAGGCCACGCTGGTGTACATAGCAATGAAATATAGCCAACAAAATAGCTGGCAGCTCTTGGATGGTTCTACAGTGAGCTCGTTAACCAGGGTGGGCAGGCAGGCCACGCTGGTGTACATAGCAATGAAATAGCCGACAAAGTGGCTGGCAGCTCTTGGATGGTTCTACAGTGAGCTCGTTAATCAGGGTATGCAGGCAGGCCACGCTGGTGTACATAGCAATGAAATATAGCCAACAAAATAGCTGGCAGCTCTTGGATGGTTCTACAGTGAGCTCGTTAACCAGGGTGTGCAGGCAGGCCACGCTGGTGTACATGGCAATGAAATATAGCCAACAAAATAGCTGGCAGCTCTTGGATGGTTCTACAGTGAGCGCGTTAATCAGGGTGTGCAGGCAGGCCACGCTGGTGTACATGGCAATGAAATCGCCGACAAAGTGGCTGGCAGATCTGGATGGCTCTACAGTGAGCGCGTTAACTAGGGTGAACCGACAGACCATGCTGGTGTACATGGCAATGAAATCGCCGACAAAGTCGCTGACAGCTCTGCAACTGAGTGTGGACTCTCAACAAAGAAGACATCGCCAAGTTTGTTCTTCTTTCCTTAAGAGAAGAGGAGAATGCGTGAGACAATGATGTATATATTGAGAGAGCGAGGAGTCTACAGTTGGAAAAGGGTCTGATAAATCCGATGAGCTTAATACATAAAGCAGCTGTATCTATAATCAACACCTTGCAGGAACAATCATTCTACATACGCTTCGAGAACAGTTAGCACGAGCGGTGAAGCGGATACAGCGATGCCTCGACTGGAATGAAACTAATTCCATAAACAAAATAGAATAGCGTGTTCCATCATAGATTCAAGGTTTCATATCAGTTTTAATTCTGCTGAAACATTTCACTTATTCGAGCAATACATGACTTAAGGCTAGACCGATACCCTCTGTTCTGATATACAATTTGCGTTCTAACTTTCTATTTTATTTTTTATCATAAATTCTAATCGTTTACGAGCATTAGTTTAATTATGTTACAGAGAAACTATTTGATTATGTTGAAGAATTGTTTACTTGTATCAATCACAGATACAACCTGAATGTATTCTAGAACTTGTGTATTTGTCAATCATTGATGATAATTGATTACCATCGAGATCGATTGACTTTATTCACTTTACCAAGCAGAGACTGTTGTAGAGAGAGATTTTTGTAGAGAGAGATTGTTTTTTATGATACAAGCTAATCATGGATGGTAGTTGTTTTTTTTTCTTATTTTGTTGAGACTGATCAGCAATCATGACAGATTAGCTTGCGTCATTAATGACAATATCAGTTTTTCTGTGCGTTATTGATGACATCCCATGATCTATCAGCTTTGCTTTTTTTTTTTTTTTTTTTGACACAGGGAATTAAAGTATCGGATCAAATAAATAAAAAATAATTTCTGATTTCATCAATTATAGAAAATCTATATATCTATCTATCTATTGTCCTTTCGAGTCGAAGACGGCACATAGGGCAGAACACAATCTGAAAAGCAGAAACCTTGCGTGCCAAAATGGCACTTATTGCAGAGATCACCACTGATAGAAAATACTACACAAAAATCAACGTCAGCGGTTATTAACTAATGGATATTGAAAGTACTTCATCAACATCAATAGTTGCTGTACCGACAGTAACAGAAAGTACTTCATCAACATCAATAGTTGCTGTACCGACAGTAACAGAAAGTACTTCATCAACATCAATAGTTGCTGTACCGACAGTAATGAAAGTACTCCACCAACACCAACAGTTGCTGTACCGACAGTAATGAAAGTACTCCATCAACACCAACAGTTGCTGTACCGACAGTAATGAAAGTACTCCATCAACACCAACAGTTTCTGTACCGACAGTAATGAAAGTACTCCATCAACATCAACAGTTGCTGTACCGACAGTAACAGAAAGTATTCCATCAACACCAACAGTTGCTGTACCGACAGTAATGAAAGTACTCCGTCAACACCAACAGTTGCTGTACCGACAGTAATGAAAGTACTCCATCAACACCAAAAGTTGCTGTACCGACAGTAATGAAAGTACTCCATCAACACCAACAGTTTCTGTACCGACAGTAATGAAAGTACTCCATCAACATCAACAGTTGCTGTACCGACAGTAACAGAAAGTACTCCATCAACATCAACAGTTCCTATACCGACAGTAACAGAAAGTACACCATCAACATCAACAGTTGCTGTACCGACAGTAACAGAAAGTACACCATCAACATCAACAACAATTGTGCTGACGGAATTAGAATGTACTTCACACAAAAAAAAAACAAAAAAAAAAACAAACAAGCAAACACATGTTTTGCTCAAAGTAACAGAAAGTACTCCACCAAAATCAACATTAATAATTGTTATGCTAACGGAAACAGAAAGTACTCCACCAAAATGAACATCAACTTCATAAATGAAAGCGTTGAACATCAACTTCATTAATGAAAGCGTTGAACATCAACTTCATAAACAAAGCGCTGAACTTCAACTTCATTAATGGAAGCATTGAACATCAACTTCATGAATGGAAGCGTTGAACATCAACTTCATAAACGGAAGCGTTGAACTTCAACTTCATTAATGGAAGCATTGAACATCAACTTCATGAATGGAAGCGTTGAACATCAACTTCATAAACGGAAGCGTTGAACTTCAACTTCATTAATGGAAGCATTGAACATCAACTTCATGAATGGAAGCGTTGAACATCAACTTCATTAAGGAAAGCGTTGAACATCAACTTCATGAATGGAAGTGTTGAGCATCTCAGAGCCTGGAGTCTTCAAGAAACTTCATGGCCCTGCTGTTGTGGACCCCCACGAGCCCATGTCAATGAAGGAACTGACGGACCTGCTGTTGTGGAGCCCCACGAGCCCATGTCAATGAAGGAACTTCATGGCCCTGCTGTTGTGGAGCCCCACGAGCCCATGTCAATGAAGGAACTGACGGACCTGCTGTTGTGGAGCCCCACGAGCCCATGTCAATGAAGGAACTGACGGACCTGCTGTTGTGGAGCCCCACGAGCCCATGTCAAGGAAGGAACTGACGGACCTGCTTTATTGGCACCAATACTGGTGTTGGTTACTCTTGACGACAGAGGCGTACTGAAATCTTTGTGTGATCATCTGTTCGAGTGCCAGAACGTTCAACACGACTCTAAGAACCGAGAGTCAAGCTAGGCACGAGTAGGATGAAAAATTGAAAGAACAGATGTGAAGCGTGAATAATCAGCAAGATACATAAACTATCAGGGAGCTGCCATAGCTCAGTGGTTATTGAACTGGACTACAAAGGAAAAGAGGTAGGGTTCGATCCCAACCGACGGCACCAGTTCACCCAGCCTTTAATGGGTAGCGGATTTTTTTTCTGGGAAAGTAAAGCGGCACGGGCGTAATACCGACCACATTACCCCAAAAATAATGTGCCGAGGGTCTGTAAATTGTATGGTCACTAACACCATATTCCCTATACGCCACTTGGCGTGACGGGGGTACTTGACTTTTATTTACAGAAACTATCAGGGAGAATCATCTGATGGCAGAACTGAACATTTAGTTCCGTTCTAAATGCTGTGACGTCGATCTCAGCAATCAACAGCAGTCAAAGTCAACATTAATCTTTGTGAAAGCTGTCAATGGTGCACCACAGCGGCATGCGCAACACCTACCTCTACTCATCCAGGCACAGTTTTACTCCGTTAGCCTGCCTGCTATCTCAAATCCGCTATTATTGTATTTATTAATTGTCTCCCTTGGCTTATTATCCCAATACCTATATTTGCTTTATGTGTTCTTGAAGTAAAATCACAACAATTATCTCCCCTTGTTGACACGTGCATGTCTTCATCTGTGCTTGTAAGAATAGGATAGTCAGAGTGTAAGCTTGTAAGAGTGTGCTAGTAAGAGTATGAAGAGTACGGACGACAAAGAGAGAAAATACTGGATAGCTTGGTGTCATGGCATGGAAAACAGTCAACAACAGAACTCATACGATGCACTGTGGATAGAATATTGTGGAAGAACATGATCGCCAACGCCAACCGGTACGGTACATGATGATGATGATGTAAGAGTACGTGTGTGTGTACTTATGAGTGTGTACGTTTGTGTATTTTCATGTGCTGAAAAGTTTATGTTAGTTTCGGAAAGGAAGATGTTTGACCGAGTGCTCAAATAGTCTTTTAAACAATGCACCCAAAAAAATGTGAAATTATACTGTTAGTCCTACTATGGCGGAATGGGTGATCGATAAGTAAGGGCAAATAGATGGTGGTTTCACGGAAGAATGATGAGAATACCACTGACAGCTAAATAGAGCAAGGAAAAGGTTTTGAAAGAGGCCAAAGCAAAAACAAAGTTAGTATCCAAAATTAGGAAGAAATAATCATTATTTTTAGGCCATGTAGTGAGAATGAGATAAAGGGAAGCAAAGAGAAAAGATACCAGACAGCTTAAGAAAGTCAACAACAAAAATTATAAATAACTGTCGTGACTGAGAGTTGTGGAGAGACATGATCGCCTTCGCCAGTAGGCATGGCAATTGATGATAATGAGTAAGGGGTTGCCTTCTGGACTTGAATGCTCAGAGTTCAAATCCCACCACAAGTGGTTGAATTTTTCTCTTAAAATCTGTTGTTTCCTCGTGTCTTTATCCTCCCTGATCTGTGGGAAGTGAGATCCGATGTCTCTCTCTCAGGGTAGTGAGAACCGATGTCTAGCCCTATCTGGGTAGTGAGATCCAATGTCTGGCCCTCTCCGGGTAGTGAGATCCGATGTCTAGCCCTCTCTGGGTAGTGAGATCCGATGTCTGGCCCTCTCTGGGTAGTGAGATCCGATGTCTAGCCCTCTCTGGGTAGTGAGATCCGATGTCTAGCCCTCTCTGGGTAGTGAGATCCGATGTCTAGCCCTCTCTGGGTAGTGAGATCCGATGTCTAGCCCTCTCTGGGTAGTGAGATCCGATGTCTAGCCCTCTCTGGGTAGTGAGATCCAATGTCTAGCCCTCTCTGGGTAGTGAGATCCAATGTCTAGTCCTCTCTGAGTGGTGAGATCCAATGTCTAGCCCTCTCTGGGTGGTAAGATCCGATGTCTGGCCCGCTCTGGGTAGTGAGATCCGATGTCTAGCCCTCTCTGGGTAGTAAGATCGAAAGTCGAGCCCTCTCTGGGTAGTGAGATCCCATTTCTAGCCCTCTCTGGGTAGTGAGATCCGATGTCTAGCCCTCTCTGGGTAGTGAGATCCGATGTCTAGCCCTCTCTGGGTAGTGAGATCCAATGTCTAGCCCACTCTGGGTAGTGAGATCCGATGTCTAGTCCTCTCTGGGTAGTGAGATCCAATATCTAGCCCTCTCTGGGTAGTGAGATCCCATGTCTAGTCATTTCAGGGTGGTGAAATCCGATGTCTAGTCATCTCTGGGTAGTGAGATCCCATGTCTAGTCATCTCTGGATAGTGAGATCCGATGTCTAGTCATCTCTGGGTAGTGAGATCCCATGTCTAGTCATCTCTGGGTAGTGAGATCCCATGTCTAGTCATCTCTGAGTAGTGAGATCCCATGTCTAGTCATCTCTGGTAGTGAGATCCCATGTCTAGTCATCTCTGGGTAGTGAGATCCGATGTCTAGTCATCTCTGGGTAGTGAGATCCCATGTCTAGTCATCTCTGGGTAGTGAGATCCCATGTCTAGTCATCTCTGGGTAGTGAGATCTGATTTCTAGCTTCTCGAATAACGACAAAAAAACCATAGATCCCGTTTGCACTCGCGCACGTTAAATAACCATTGGCATTTAGAAGTCAAAAAGCATAGGCTAAATATTCCGCTGCCCGGGCTAAAATTATTAAGCAAATTTACTCATACCAAAGACGGATGTGTCGTACCTAAAGGAGCAGATATCGCAGCTTTGCCGTAAAGTAACGACATAACGCATCCACGCCTATTTAACGGGCGAATGCTAAGAAGAATAATAAGAATGTCTAATACGAGAAGATAACAGATTAATAACAATTTAATAACATATTAATAACAGATTAATAACAAATTGATAACAAGAAGCTGGTTGTCGAAAATATTAAATATTGTTCACAAAGCTCTGGTTTGTTAAACCAATGACATAAAATGGCATAAACACAAGAAAATATACTTTTCAACTTCACAAAGGAATGTGCTATGTGATACAAGTTTGGTTCACTCGTCGTTTGATGGCACGAGATGGTGACTCAGCCACCAGCAGAGATCGATCACGTTGACCGCCATGTTCCTGCTAATTTTAATGTATTCGTTATTATTTGTGTGTGTATGAGTGTGTGGTTATTTTGTTTATATCATAGTTTTGTATATCACACATACTCTTAGAAGCCGCGATAGCTCAGTGGTTAGTGAACTGGACTACAAAACCAAGAGGTAGGGTTCGATCCCAACCGACGGCTTCCGGGTTCACCCAGCCTTTGATGGGTACCTGATTTTTTTCTGGGAAAGTAAAGCGGCACGGGCGTAATACCGACCACATTACCCCAAAAATCATGTGCCGAAGGTCTGCAAAATTTATGGTCACTAACACCATATTCCCTATACGCCAGTTGGCGGGACGGGGCTCTTTACTTTACTTACACATACTCTTGTATTATCTTAATTTAGTTTTTTTTCTTTTGCTTAAAATGCCGGGAGTATATGGAATGTGTAATTTTCTAATTCTCTTTTCGATGCAAGTCGTTATAGGAATCGTCTGCATGTTCTTCGATTAGGGCTGCACGGTAGTCGACCATGTCAAACAGAATTTGCCAATGAGCTTTCCCGGGAGCTGTGACATGAGTGGAGCTGATGTGGGCAGTTCTCGACTGCAGTGACACTGATTCCATGAACGGAACAGAGTAGTATTTTTAGACATCGTTAGCTATAGTCGTCTTGAATTATTTAGCGGCTCCCTGATTGTTTACATTTTCCTAGATGTTCCGGTTCCGGTTCAAGATGGAAGACGCTTCCTTTATGTTTGAATTGGTTTGTTGTTGGAGGTTTTGTTTCTGGTACTAGCTCGATATTATTTTGTTTTGGATGCTTCATTATTAGCAAGTTATGTAGGGTGTTTGGGGGGGGGGAGCCTCGGAGCCTAGTTGGGAAAACTACCCGACTGGACTATCGACGTTCGGACAACCCGTGTTCGATTCCCGCTGGGAGCAGTGTGAATTGCACTCATGGTTGGAAAAATAAAAAAAATACCCCCACGGTCGACCCAGCCTTTAAGAAATAGGTAACGTGAGTTTCGATGCTTGAGGCGATACTATACAGAAATATCCGAACATTTCTGGATAGGCGGCTGAGTACATATGGGTGTAAACTCGCGTGTTAAGACGCCGGTTTAAGTCTCGTACTTTACCTTTACCTTTAAGTTAAGTAGGATTAGTTTTATTTACTTACATATATGTGCGCGTGTTGTTTATTTGTTCCTGCTGAAGGCCCATTGAGCCGAAACATCGATTAAACTTGTGTCATCCATCAATAACGTAAAGCTTTAACCATACCATTTTTTTTCATTTCCCCTTCACAATCAGCTTGACTGCAACAACTTTTCATTTCTATGCATTTATTTGCTTTGATTCCTTAATAAACCATCACCTTTAAAACATCCGCTGTTTGCTGGAACATGGTCCCAACAACACAAACATTGAAGAGCCTTTACATTAAATGAGACTACATGAAAAGAAACCAACCAAGAATACATATCAAGCTGGATAAAGAGAAGACGCTGGAAGTAAACAGGTCATGTGATCAGAATGTGCGAAAGAAAACTGTCGCGCCGGGCCTTCAAGTGGACACCGGGTGGGAAAAGAAAACAAGGAATGCCAGACGTAAATCTTGACAGAATATTTCATAGAAAGGGCTAAGCTGTAGATTTACGGACAGAAGAATGTCAGCTGCCAGTGAATCGTCGGGCATGGAGAGTCGTGGTTTCTGTTCGATGTGCCGTCTTAGGCCCGACAGAAGCCAATAAGGCTCTTGATGGGACATGCTCTCATCGTGTTACCTTATACCCTCGTGTTGTATGCTCGTGATGCATGTTGATTGGTTTTTATCCCGGTCACGTGCCAAACCGTTTAATCTTTTAATGTTCGCTCACACACGCTCTCATTCTCTAAAAGTCTCTCTTTCTCTCACACTCACTCTCTCTTATACTCGCACTCTCTCTCTCTCTTATACTCGCACTCTCTCACACTCACTCTCTCTCTCTCGCTCTCTCACTCACACTCTCTCTCACTCGCACTATCTCACACTCTCTTTCACACACTCTATATCTCAAACGCTCTTTCTCTCTCACTCACAAACTCTCTCACTCTTCCCTCACACTCTCCCTCTCTCACACTCTCTCACACTCTCTCACACACTCTCTCTCACACTCTCTATCTCAAACGCTCTTTCTCTCTCACTCACAAACTCTCTAACTCTTCCCTCACACTCTCCCTCTCTCTCTCTCACACTCGCACTCTCTCACACACTCTCTCTCACACTCTATCTCTCTCTCACACACTCTCTATCTCAAACGCTCTCTCTCTCACTCAGAAACTCTCTCACTCTTCCCTCACACTTTCCTCACTCTCTCACACTCACACTCTCTCTCACTCTCTATCTCAAACGCTCTTTCTCTCTCTCACATACTCTCTCACTCTCTCTCCACATGTCACTTTCTCACTCTCTCACACTCTCTCTCGCAGTCTTTCTCTCTCACCCTCTCACTTTCTCCCTCTGACACTCAAACTCTCTCTCATCCTCACACTCTCACTTTCTCTCCCTCAAAGATCGCCTCTCTATGTCTATTATTGTAGTAGCAATATTTGACCTCAGTTTTACAATCAACAAACGGATCGGTATGTACTTGACTTGCAACTATATAAATACTTCGGTTCTCAAACACGTTACAAGTCAAACATTTTAAAGAAAAAATTGCCTCGGAAGTCGATATCTGTAAACACGCGCACCATATCGTAACACTGCGCCTTATTTCATTTGCTTTGAATCCTCATGGAGTGCGCATGCGTGCAATACGCAGATGTCTTCTTGTATGTCCATGTCTGTGTGATTTCTTTATTAACTAGACAGTCAGTCTTAAATATTCATGTTATAATTATGATAGATTTTAGATAGCTATCGCTTCTAAAATAGTAATAAGGAACTAATAAATAAAGTAAATAATAACAATAATAAATATAATATGTGTAAAAAAAAAAAAGAAGAAGAAATAATTTCAGAGCTTAAAAGTGAAACATTTGTAAATGGCATATGTCATTTTACGTTCAACAGTCCAATTTTACAAATTGGCGCTAGAGGGCATGGTAAGGGTTGCTCTAATTATACAAATATCAGAGAAGATTGAAGGAAAGAGATAACTGGAGTTTGTGTTGATTAACAAAATATAAAATTGGCTTCAGTATCGATCATTTGTGAAATAGTGGAAGGCGAGATAATTAAGTGGCTTTAGGAAGCATGTGTCTAAAACCATCACTGAACGAGATATCAAGTGAAGGGAAAGAAGTGTTTGCTTTGAGAGTATTATTGGTATCTAGAGACAAATACATATTATTCTGGAGGGAAACTTCTGAGGCGATAGATCAGCGGATCATTTCTGGGGTAGAGGTATGTTTACAACACTCAGAAGAAAATCACAAATAATCAAGAACAGAAAAAGACAAAGAACAATAGACAGCCCGAAGCAGGTAGCTTAGTTGGCCGTGTTCTCAAGTGTTTGTCTCTAGTGGCAATGCGCTGCGTCGAGGAGTACAAGTTCGATCTGCGTCTTTTGCCCTACGTTTTTTTTTCTGTTGCTAATTATTTCTGATATTATTCCGAGTGTCGTAAACATACCACTCCTGCTATCATTGGTATAGTAGTAGCGCCCTGGCTAAGTGATAGACTGAATGTGGGTTCAAACACAGTTTGACACTCCTTCCTTGACCAAACTGAAAATAGAATGAGTACCTGCCTGACTGAGTTGGGGAAGTAACAACAGCAAGGAAAAGCTCTAGCCTCTTAACGCGGCCTAGTACCGCGATATGTTATCCCACTCCCGTTAGACATTGTGTTGGGTTATCGACATTAATCTTGTAATGGCCGGCTTGAGAAATATAAAAGATGACTTCATACTGTGCTCTGACAAAGGAAGCCATCAGATCTAATTTAAGAGGCAGCGGATCAATAACTTGTTCCACAGGGAAGGATTGGTTACAACACTCGGAAAAAATCTTCTTCCTCTTCTTTTCTTCTACTTTTTTTCTTCTTTTTCTTCTTCTTCTTCTTTCCTCCATGATTTGCGTTCCAGCGTCGTGGGGAGACATCATTTACGGTCTTTTGCTCTTCCATTGGCCACTCCTGCCTGCTGTTGTGTTTCCTATTGCTTCAAATACTTCAATTCATCTTTTTCATCAGCCAACCCTTGGGTCTGGCGTTCTCGTAACGTTTAATGAAGGCTCGTTCTGTTGTGTTTAGATCTTTCTGCCTTTTCAGTGGCCAAACCATTGCATCTGTTGTTTCTTTATGTACTCTATGGCGATTATTATTCCTAGCTTTTTTCTCAGTTCGTCATTTCTGATCTTATCACTCAGGTTCTCTTCTGTCATTTCTTCTGTCAGTTCTTCTGTCAGGACGCAAAAAAAAATCTATAGTTTGATTGTTGCTCAAGTTTTGGTGAATGGCGCAGGGGGGAGGAGAGATGCGTGATTAGATGGAAAATTGTGTACTCTCACACCGGATCATACATGGGGCTTTGCTTTCGATTCACCCAACAAAAAAGAAACAAGAACATTAAAAAAAAACACTAAAATAAGGCAAGATAATTTATCTACAAAAGCAGACGATCGTATCTGAAAAAAAGAAAAAAAAATTCAAAGTAAAAAAAAAAGTAAAAAGTAGTCCGGTTTGTGTGACGTCACAATTTATTCTTGATAACGCGCGGAGGAGACTTGAGAGAACCCATCTACCGTTAAGGTCAATTTCAAGTAAAGGCAGTTCACACCCACGATCTTTGTAGGATGAAACAGCGACGGTTCACAATTTCATGCATCAAACCATTCAACTATCCAGTCATACAGTCATCCAACAATCCAGTCATCCAACCATCCAGTCATCCAACCATCCAGTCACCCAACCATCCAGCAATCCAGTCATCCAACCATCCAGCAATCCAACCATCCAGTCAACCAGCCATCAAGTCACCCAACCATCCAGTCATCCAAACATTCAGTCATCCAACCATCCAGTCAGCCAACCATTCAGTCATCCAACCATTCAGTCATCCAACCATCCAGTCACCCAACCATCCAGTCACCCAACCATCCAGTCACCCAACCATCCAGTCATCCAACCATCCAGTCATCCAGTCATCCAGTCATCCAACCATCCAGTCATCCAGTCACCCAACCATTCAGTCATCCAGTCATCCAACCATCCAGTCATCCAACCATCCAGTCATCCAAACATCCAGTCACCCAACCATCCAGTCATTCAACCATTCAGTCATCCAGTGACCCAACCATCCAGCCATCCAGCCATCCAACCATTCAGCAATCCAGTCATATAACCATTCAGCAATCCAGTCATCCAATCATTCAGCAATCCAGTCATCCAACCATTCAGCAATCCAGTCATCCAACCATCCAGTCATCCAAACATCCATTCACCCAACCATCCAGTCATTCAACCATTCAGTCATCCAGTGACCCAACCATCCAGCCATCCAACCATTCAGCAATCCAGTCATCCAACCATTCAGCAATCCAGTCACCCGACCATTCAGTCACCCAACCATCCAGTCACCCAACCATTCAGTCACCCAACATCCAGCAAACCATTGATCCAACTATCCAGTCACCCGACCATTCAGTCACCCAACCATCCAGTCACCCAACCATTTAGTCACCCAACATCCAGCAAACCATTGATCCAACTATCCAGTCACCCGACCATTCAGTCACCCAACCATCCAGTCACCCAACCATTCAGTCACCCAACATCCAGCAAACCATTGATCCAACTATCCAGTCACCCAACCATTCAGTCACCAGACCATCCAGTCACCCAACCATTTAGTCACCCAACCATCCAGCAATCCAACTAAGCAACTAACCAAAGAAGAACCAACTATTCGATCAATCAGCGAAACAACAACCCATCCATTCAACCAACTATTCGATCAATCAGCGAAACAACAACCCATCCATTCAACCAACTACCCAAAGACCCAACTATTTAAAAAAATCATCTCACCAACGATCTAAACAACCATTGAATCAACCAACCATTAACTTATCCATCGAACCACCCAATGAAAAACATACCAATCATTCGATCAAGCAGTCAATGAAACAACAAATCACACAACTAACCAATCACACAACTAAAGTATAAAACTAATCAAAAACAAAAGAACTATCCAACAAATAAATAATCAAACCAACCAACCATCTAACAAACCAGCCAATCATCTAAGAAACCAACCAACCATCTAACAAACCAACCAACCATCTAACAAACCAACCAACCATCTAACAAACCAACCAATCATCTAACAAACCAACCAACCATCTAACAAACCAACCAATCATCTAACAAACCAACCAACCATCAAACAAACCAACCAATCATCTAAACAACCAACCAACCAACCATCTAACAAACCGTCCAACATATCAACCAAATCAACCCATCAACCAAACCAACCCATCAACCAACCCAACTTATCAACCAAAGCAACATATCAACCAAACCAACATATCAACCTAACCAACCCATCAACCAAACCATCATATCAACCAAACCAACCCATCAACCAAACCAACATATCAACCAAACCAACATATATCAGCCAAACTAACATATCAAACAAACCAACATATCAACCAATCCAACATATCAACCAAACCAACCCATCAACCATACCAACATATCAACCAAACTAACATATCAAACAAACCAACATATCAACCAAACCAACATATCAACCAAACCAACATATCAACCAAACCAACCCATCAACCATACCAACATATCAACCAAACCAACATATCAACCAAACCAACATATCAACCAAACCAACTTATCAACCAAACCAACATATCAACCAACCAACATATCAACCAACCAACATATCAACCAAACCAACATATCAACCAAACCAACATATCAAACAAACCAACATATCAACCATACCAACATATCAACCAAACCAACATATCAACCAAACCAACATATCAACCAAACCAACATATCAACCAAACCAACATATCAACCAAACCAACATATCAACCAAACCAACATATCAACCATACCAACATATCAACCAAACCAACATATCAACCAAACCAACATATCAACCAAACTAACATATCAACCAAACCAACATATCAACCAAACCAACCCATCAACCATACCAACATATCAACCAAACCAACGTATCAACCAAACCAACATATCAACCAATCCAACATATCAACCAACCAACCCATCAACCATACCAACATATCAACCAAACTAACATATCAAACAAACCAACCTATCAACCAAACCAACATATCAACCAAACCAACATATCAACCAAACCAACCCATCAAAAAACCAACATCTCAACCAAACCAACATATCAACCAAACCAACATATCAACCAAACCAACCCATCAACCAAACCAACCCATCAACCAAACCAACCTATCAACCAAACTAACATATCAACCAAACCAACCCATCAACCATACCAACATATCAACCAAACCAACCCATCAACCAAACCAACCCATCAACCAAACCAACCCATCAACCATACCAACATATCAACCAAACCAACATATATCAGCCAAACTAACATATCAAACAAACCAACATATCAACCAATCCAACATATCAACCAAACCAACCCATCAAACAAATCACATATCAACCAAACGAACATATCAAACAAACCAACATATCAACCAAACCATCATATCAACCAAACCAACCTATCAACCAAACCAACATATCACCAAACCAACCTATCAACCAAACCAACATATCAACCAAACCAACCTATCAACCAAACCAACATATCAACCAAACCAACCTATCAACCAAACCAACATATCAACCAAACCAACCTATCAACCAAACCAATATATCAACCAAACCAACCTATCAACCAAACCAACATATCAACCAAACCAACATATCAACCAAACCAACCTATCAACCAAACCAACATATCAACCAAACCAACATATCAACCAAACCAACACATCAACCAAACCAACACATCAAAACTCAAAACAAGTAATACTTTAAACGTCCTTAAACTATCATAAAATACAGATAACCCTTGTACTCAAACATTAATTTTGAATTAAGTCCCTTTGACCGAGTCATGATAATCACTGGAGACAAATAATAATAAATGAATATTATTATAAAGGGAAACTTCCGAGACGATAATCCACGGATCAATTCAGAGCATGAGGTATGTTTACAGCACTCGGAAAAAATGACAAATAATCAACAGAAAAAAAACAAAACAAAGAACAATATATGGACCGATGCAGGATCGAACCCGTACTCAGTGGCACTTTTTTTCTGCGTGAAAGACATTTCCACAATAGCTAATTTTTTTAGTTAGCTGATTGGCAGTGTTCACTAGCGGTTGGCTTTTCGTGGCAAGGCGCTGTGCCATTGATACGGGTTCGATCCTGCTTCGGTTCATATATTGTTCTTTGTTTTTTTTTTCTGTTATTGATTATTTGTCATTTTTTTCCGAATGCTGTAAACATACCTCTTCCTCTGAATTGATTCGCTGATGGTAATCACGCTCTCTTCTATTAAACATTGTCTGACACAGCTTTATTGTTGCACAAACTCAACAAATTGAAGTTTACACAACTCAACCTTACAGTTTCAACAATTCAACTTCACAATTTAAACAACTCAACCTCTCAGTTTCATCAACTCAAACTCACAATTTCAACAATTCAACCTCATAGTTTCAACATCACAACCTCATAGTTTCAACATTTCAAACTCAAACTTTCAACATCTCGAACTCACAGTTTCAACATCTCAACCTCACAGTTTCAACATCTCAACCTCACAGTTTCAATATCTCAACCTCACAGTTTCAACATCTCAACCTCACACTTTCAACATCTCAACCTCACAGTTTCAACATCTCAACCTCACAGTTTCAACATCTCAACCTCACAGTTTCAATATCTCAACGTCACAGTTTCAATATCTCAACCTCACAGTTTCAACATCTCAACCTCACAGTTTCAACATCTCAACCTCACACTTTCAACATCTCAACCTCACAGTTTCAACATCTCAACCTCACACTTTCAACATCTCAACCTCACACTTTCAACATCTCAACCTCACAGTTTCAACATCTCAACCTCACAGTTTCAACATCTCAACCTCACAGTTTCAACATCTCAACCTCACAGTTTCAACAACTCAACCTCAAAGTTTCATAAACCCACCCTTCCTCCTTTGTATTTCCTAAAAAAATAAATTTAAAGTGTTATTTTTCTAAGCCACCACAGCATCTATCCAGAACCATAATGGACAGTAACCCCACTTCGATTCCGTGCTCTAACAAACATACAACCACCACAATGCACATTATAAACATATTATGCAATCAAAGATCTCATCTGAACATGTCAATATGTGTTGAAAAACGACAATAAGAGAATTCCAAAACATGCACTTCTATGGGAAACGAGGAAGACCTAAACAGACACAAAAAAGAACACTTATAAGAGAAGCAAAATTGGCAGGCATAGACTCATTATATAAGATCGAAGATCTCGCCAAGAATAGAGATGGATGGCGAAAAACACTACATGCCCTATGTGACGTCACGGTGCTGGAATGATACAAATCAAGATCAAGGTAAATGAAACTTTCAAACCCTAAGGTAAAAGAAATTATCAGAACCCTAAGGTAAATGAAACTTTCATACCCTAAGGTAAATGAAACTTTCATACCCTAAGGTGAATGAAACTTTCAGACACTAGTGTAAAAAAAATGTAAACCCTTAAGGTAAATGAAACTTTAAGGCCATAAAGTAAATGCAACTTTCATACCCTAAGGTGAATTAAACTTTCAGACCATAATGTTAATGAAACTTTCAGACCCTAAGGTAAATGAAACTTTCAGACCCTAACAAAAGGGAAACTTTCAGACCCTAAGGTAAATGAAACTTTCAAACCCTAACAAAAGGGAAACTGTCAGACCCTAAGGTAAATGAAACTTTCAGACCCTAACAAAAGGGAAACTTTCAGACCCTAAGGTAAATGAAACTTTCAAACCCTAACAAAAGGAAACTGTCAGACCCTAAGGTAAATGAAACTTTCAGACCCTAACAAAAGGGAAACTTTCAGACCCTAAGGTAAATGAAACTTTCAGACCCTAACAAAAGGGAAACTTTCAGACCCTAAGGTAAATGAAACTTTCAAACCCTAACAAAAGGGAAACTGTCAGACCCTAAGGTAAATGAAACTTTCAAACCCTAAGGGAAATGAAACATTCAGACCATAAGGTAAATGATACTTTTATGTTTACCCTCCCTACCCGCCTCCCCCCTAAATTACATCAGAAGGTATCAGTTAGAAAACAGAAAGTGTTGTTCCCAAAACAAATTCTGCAAATCTTGTGAGGCCCCTCGGATTGTGTGACCCTAAACTTTTGCCTATTTAACGTATGCATACATTCAATCCTGACCTTTGCTGTTCTACGTTTTACTGCCCCTACTCATCGTGCGCCCTTAAAAGGACGTTGTATAGGCGTGGATGTGTTGCTTGTGGCAAGCTGCGATATTTTGCGAACTTGGTTCAAAACTTCTAACTTCACCAAAACATTTTTTGAGCACCATGTTATCTCCCCTCTTGGGAGCCGCGATAGCTCAGCGGTTAGTGAACTGGACTACAAAGGACAAGGGGTAGGGTTCGATCCCAACCAACGGCTTCCGGGTTCACCCAGCCTTAAATGGGTACCGGATTTTTTTCTGGGAAAGTAAAGCAGCACGGTCGTAATATCGACCACATTACCACAAAAATCATGTGCTGAAGGTCTGTAAAATTTATGGTCACTAACACCATATTTCCCTATACGCCACTTGGCGTGACGGAGTACTTTATTTTTCTACTTTATGTTATCTCCCCTCTTCGACTCCCCCCCCCCACCCCGCTGGGTCAAGCTATTTTTAGGGGCACCACAGAGAGATGAGGTACGATCTTGATTAGTTGTTGCACCAGAGACGCAAACAGTCAACTATGAGTCTGACCCCATTTAAGCCAGATATTCTTTGCAGGACCGGATGTTTACATTATGATGTGCTAAGCTAAATGATGCATTGAGACTCCTTGTTACACAATGAACACCAGGTGGTCTCTATCGTAGATTACATTACAACTACTTTTGAGGTCCTCTCACATTGTGACGCCCTAAACGTGTAGCATATTTAGCTTAGGTCTGCCTGCCTGTGCTCGCCCGATAACTAAAGGAATACACCTCCTCATCATCCGCCCTTGAGAGGACGTTAAGTGACGTATCTGCGTTGTGTTGTGGTTTACAGTAAAACTGTGATATTTGCGCCTTTTGGCTCGACACATCCGACTTCAGCATGTTATTTTTGAGTACCGGGTTGTCTTCTCTCTTCGATCACTACACGCTTGGGCAGACTAGATATGTTAGTCCTGGAGGCACCACGGAGAGATGGAGTAAGGTCTGGATGGTTCTGGTTCACCGATCCTGTCGCAAGCGTTCAGCTATGGGTTGCTGACGGCTTCCAGCTCTGCTGAGCTTAGGCCTAAATGTTGGACATCTTGTCCCCCGTTTATATTTGAATCGGGACAGCCTGGCCAGGAGACGAATAATCCAAGAACTTTGCAACTGCAGATTTAGGTGGAGCAGATATGGGGAATTCCTGGTTCCATAAATAGAATGGAATATAACTGCAGTTTCAGCTATAAAGTGTGGTTTCTGGTTTCTTTCTTCTCTTCTATTCATTTAAACGATATCTACCCAGTGCCTATTCTCGCGTATTGTTTATTGTTAAATGTGAGGCAATACATTTACGATTCGAGATTCTGCTTAAATAGCACAGCGGGCGCCGATAATGGAGATTGACTGAAACGACAAGAACCGAGCAGCTAAGCGAGGTTCGCTTGAAATTTGAACGAGTTATGCCGTTTCTGGCGCCTACAAATTGGACATTCTGCTTGGAAAATGGATCGCGCGAGTTTTCAGTCCCTTTAAGTGTTGGCGTTAGAGAGTATTAGTTGAGCACACCAGGGAACGTAAGGGAACGCATTTGAGATTTTGTTTCCAGATACGGTATTTAGTATATAGATGGTGATTTGTTCGTTGTTGTGTCGGTAGCTAAATGAAATCATTGAGAGAATAATTTCATCATAAGGGCGCGTATTATAATAACGAAAACTTCAATAGGCAGTAGAGTTTTACGTTAGGGTTTAGCCGTGCTAATAGTATGAATTTCAGTGTGTAGCTGTGTCAATAGCGCGTCCATCAGTGTGTAAAGATATTGATAATTCGGCTATCATGTAGTAACCGTGCTAATAATATGAGCAGACATAGTAGTGTAGGCGTGTCATTAGACCGTCCATTAGCAAGCAGCCGTGCTGATAGTACATCGATCAGCATGTAGACGCGCTAATAAATTAAAAATCAATTGATATTTAAAATATAAAATTCAACTTTTAGTTGTGTTGATATCAATATACCAAAAGTGCAGTCGCATTAGTTGTTAGCACGTCAACATATATTCACACAAGGGGTTAGAACTTCAGAAGGAGTCGTGCTATTTGTAAAACTATCAATGTGTGGATGTCGCAACAGTTAATATATAAGAGAAAAAAATATTAAATATACTCACTCAGGGTATTCTAACCCTCGAAGCATCCTAAACTGTTTCCACTTATTCCACTAACCGTAGCGACTCGTGAGACACTCAAGCAAGTCAACAAATGGTGAGTATGGTAATGCTGTAGATCACTTGTATAAGGCTGTCATGTGTTCTAGATCTGAATCTTTGTGTCAATATTTTTGATGAACACAGAGTTACTCATTTACATTTTTTCTTCATTTCGTGTGTTCACCCAACGACTGCTAAAGGAGTGGGCACTTATTTCCGTCATCCGCCTTTAAAAGAACTTTAAGTAGGCGTAGATGCGTTGTATTGTGGTTTACAGCGATGCTGTGAGATTTGCGCTTTTCGGCCCAATACATTCGACTTCAGCATGACGTTTTGGAGCAAATGATTGCCTTCCCTCTTCTTCCGTATTCACTTGCCCAGATAAATTAATCTTTTTTCTTGCAGCACCGCTCTGAGGTGAAGGAGAGTATTGATCAGCTCTGTTATTCGTCGATCTTGACCACTCATTGAAGTAAAACCCAAATAATTTTTTGAAGTATTTAAATATACAATTTATAGTTAATTATAATTAGGATTATTGTCAGACCATTTAGAATCCATGTTACTCTATGCATGTGAAGTAAGGACAAATGATGAACAGATGACAAAAAAAGTAGAGAAGTGGTTTCTGGGGGAAAATGTTGCGAATGTCATGGAGAGATATAGAAATAAATGGGGTAGGTGGTGAAGCAACTGACGGAACAAAGAAATCCAGGGATCAACATAGGATGGCAAGCTCGGTTTGTTTGGGGTTTCTGGAAAAATGAGAGCTTGGGACACACGATTATCGAAGAAATAAATAAAGAGACAAAAAGAGAAGAAGATAGTAACGAAGGGAGAAGATCGTAACGAAGAGAGATGATAATGGCGAAGAGAGAAAACAGTGACGAAGAGAGAAAACAGTGACGAAGAGAGATGATAATGGCGAAGAGAGAAAACAGTGACGAAGAGAGAAAACAGTGACGAAGAGAGAAAACAGTGACGAAGAGAGAAAACAGTGACGAAGAGAGATGATAATGGCGAAGAGAGAAAACAGTGACGAAGAGAGAAAACAGTGACGAAGAGAGAAAACAGTGACGAAGAGAGAAGACAGTGACGAAGAGAGAAAACAGTGACGAAGAGAGAAGACAGTGACGAAGAGAGAAGACAGTGACGATGAGAGAAAACAGTGACGAAGAGAGAAGACAGTGACGAAGAGAGGAGATCGTAACGAACAGAGATGATAATGGCGAAGAGAGAAAACAGTGACGAAGAGAGAAGACAGTGACGAAGAGAGAAGACAGTGACGAAGAGAGGAGATCGTAACGAAGAGAGATGATAATGGCGAAGAGAGAAAACAGTGACGAAGAGAGAAGACAGTGACGAAGAGAGGAGATCGTGACGTAGAGAGATGATAATGGCGAAGAGAGAAAACAGAGACGAAGAGAGAAGACAGTGACGAAGAGAGGAGATCGTAACGAAGAGAGATGATAATGGCGAAGAGAGAAAACAGTGACGAAGAGAGAAGACAGTGACGAAGAGAGGAGATCGTGACGTAGAGAGATGATAATGGCGAAGAGAGAAAACAGTGACGAAGAGATAAGATAGTGACGAAGAGAGGAGATCGTGACGAAGAGAGATGATAATGGCGAAGAGAGAAAACAGTGACGAAGAGAGAAGACAGTGACGAAGAGAGATGATAATGGCGAAGAGAGAAAACAGTGACGAAGAGAGAAGACAGTGACGAAGAGAGAAGACAGTGACGAAGAGAGAAGACAGTGACGAAGAGAGAAGGCAGTGACGAAGAGAGAAGACAGTGACGAAGAGAGAAGACAGTGACGAAGAGAGAAGACAGTGACGAAGAGAGAAGACAGTGACGAAGAGAGAAGACAGTGACGAAGAGAGAAAACGGTGACGAAGAGAGAAGACAGTGACGAAGAGAGAAAACAGTGACGAAGAGAGAAAACAGTGACGAAGAGAGAAAACAGTGACGAAGAGAGAAAACAGTGACGAAGAGAGATGATAATGGCGAAGAGAGAAGACAGTGACGAAGAGAGAAAACAGTGACGAAGAGAGATGATAATGGCGAAGAGAGAAGACAGTGACGAAGAGAGAAGACAGTGACGAAGAGAGAAGACAGTGACGAAGAGAGAAGACAGTGACGAAGAGAGAAGACAGTGACGAAGAACAAAAAAAGCATCCACATAGATCAAAAATAGTAGCACGGTCAGAAACAAAATCATCTACATAGATTAACAGTAGTCACATGGTCAGAACAACAGTGTCTATATAGATCAACAGTAGTCACATGGTCAGAACAACAGTGTCTACATAGATCAACAGTAGTCACATGGTCAGGACAACAGTGTCTACATAGATCAACAGTAGTCACATGGTCGGAACAACACCGTCTACATAGATCAACAGTAGTCACATGGTCAGGACAACCGTGTCTACATAGATCAACAGTAGTCACATGGTCAGGACTACAGTGTCTACATAGATCAACAGTAGTCACATGGTCAGGACAACAGTGTCTACATAGATCAACAGTAGTCACATGGTCAGAACAACAGTGTCTACATAGATCAACAGCAGTCACATGGTCAGGACAACAGTGTCTACTTAGATCAACAGCAGTCACATGGTCAGAACAACAGTGTCTACATAGATCAACAGTAGTCACATGGTCAGGACAACAGTGTCTACATAGATCAACAGTAGTCACATGGTCAGAACAACAGTGTCTATATAGATCAACAGTAGTCACATGGTCAAAACAACAGTGTCTATATAGATCAACAGTAGTCACATGGTCGGAACAACAGTGTCTATATAGATCAACAGTAGTCACATGGTCAGAACAACAGTGTCTACATAGATCAACAGTAGTCACATGGTCGGAACAAACACCGTCTACATAGATCAACGGTAGTCACATGGTCGGAACAAACACCGTCTACATGGGTCAACGGTAGTCACATGGTCAGAAACAACACCGTCTACATAGATCAACAGTAGTCACATGGTCGGAACAACACCGTCTACATAGATCAACAGTAGTCACATGGTCGGAACAAACACCGTCTACATGGTCAACGGTAGGTCACATGGTCAGAAAAAAAACCGTCTACATAGATCAACGGTAGTCACATGGTCTGAACAATCACCGTCTACATAGATCAACGTTAGTCACATGATTGGAACAAACACCGTCTACATAGATCAACGGTAGTCACATGGTCAGAACAACAGTGTCTATATAGATCAACAGTAGTCACATGGTCAGAACAACAGTGTCTATATAAATCAACATTAGTCACATGGTCAGGACAACAGTGTCTACATAGATCAACAGTAGTCACATGGTCAGAACAACAGTGTCTACATAGATCAACAGTAGTCACATGGTCAGGACAACAGTGTCTACATAGATCAACAGTAGTCACATGGTCTGAACAATCACCGTCTACATAGATCAACGTTAGTCACATGATTGGAACAAACACCGTCTACATAGATCAACGGTAGTCACATGGTCAGAACAACAGTGTCTATATAGATCAACAGTAGTCACATGGTCAGAACAACAGTGTCTATATAAATCAACATTAGTCACATGGTCAGGACAACAGTGTCTACATAGATCAACAGTAGTCACATGGTCAGAACAACAGTGTCTACATAGATCAACAGTAGTCACATGGTCAGGACAACAGTGTCTACATAGATCAACAGTAGTCACATGGTCAGGACAACAGTGTCTACATAGATCAACAGTAGTCACATGGTCAGAACAACAGTGTCTATATAGATCAACAGTAGTCACATGGTCAGAACAACAGTGTCTATATAGATCAACAGTCGTCACATGGTCAGAACAACAGTGTCTATATAAATCAACATTAGTCACATGGTCAGGACAACAGTGTCTACATAGATCAACAGTAGTCACATGGTCAGAACAACAGTGTCTACATGGTCAGAAAAACACCATCTACATGGGTCAACGGTAGTCACATGGTCTGAACAAACACCGTCTATATGGGTCAACGGTAGCCACATGGTCTGAAAAAACACCGTCTACATAAATCAACGATAGTCACATGGTCAGAAAAACACCGTCTACATGGGTCAACGGTAGTCACATGGTCAGAAAAAACACCGTCTACATAGATCAACAGTAGCCCCATGGTCTGAACAAACACCGTCTACATAGATCAACAGTAGTGACATGGTCGGAACAAACACCATCTACATAGATGAATGGTAGTATAGAGATATAGTATAATGGATAACTAACATTTATTTTGAAGCAAAGATACAAACGTCAATGTCTCAAATGTATGAGTGGGTAACCTGAATAGATACTTTGATTCGGTCAATCTTGTGTGATTTGATTTGACCTGATATCACTCGTTGAATTATAATATGTCAGATATCACTCCTCGAAATATAATGAGTGAGAGATATAACTACTTGAAATATAATGAGTGAGAGATATCACTCCTCGAAATATAATGAGTGAGAGATATCACTCCTCGAAATATAATGAGTGAGAGATATCACTCCTCGAAATATAATGAGTGAGAGATATCACTCCTCGAAATATAATGAGTGAGAGATATCACTCCTCGAAATATAATGAGTGAGAGATATCACTCCTCGAAATATAATGAGTGAGAGATATTACTCTTTGAAATATAATGTTTGAGAGATGTCACTTCCTGAAAGAGATTGTGCGAGATATATCACTTCTTGAAATATATTGAGTGAGATAAATCACTCCTTGAAATATCGTGTATGAGAGGTGTCACTTCTTGAAATATAATGTGTGAGAGCTGTCACTTCTTGAAATAATGTGTGATAAATGTCACTTCTTGATTTACATTATGTGAAAGATGTCACTTCTTGAAATAATGTGTGATAAATGTCACTTCTTGATATACATTGTATGAGAGATGTCACTTCTTGAAACATAATAATTTAGGAAAGATTCTTTCACAACGACTCGCAAAATATGTTGCTCGGCCACAGTCTCGTAATTTTGCGTTTCAGTACGGCTTTGTCAACTACGCTCTCGAGTTGTTGGTGCTGAGGAACTTTGGGGAGGAAGCATGGAAAAAGATTAAGTATACATTTGATACGTTTTATTTTCATCGCCATTATCGTCTTCATCTTCACATTTATCTTTACATTCATTACCAATAATGCTATGTCGATATAACCATCAACATTACCGCTATAAGAAACTTAGTAAAAAAACAGGTAAAGTGCCACGTCTCGCAGTGACGTATAGGTTATATGGAGTTGTCCATATTTCTTTATAGACTTTCGGCACAACATTTTTGGGGTAACGTAGGCAGCATTACGCTCGTGCTACTTTACTTTCCCATAAAAAATTCAGTAACCATTTAAGGCTGGGTGAACCTGGAAGCCGTAGACCAGGATCGAACCTAATCACTTGTCCTTAGAAGTCCAGTTCTCTAACCTCTATTGCGGCTCAAGAAAGATATATAAAGATATTAAGGGATGGACACAATTTATCGAGAATGATAAAAGACGATACATTTTCTGAATATCAGATGGTAGGACAACATGAGGAGTGAGGATAAGGGGAAGGAATAGAATAAGGGCTGATCGAGCAATAGATCGAGCAAAAGATGGAGCAACAGATAGAGTAACAGATGGAGTAACAGATGGAGCAACAGATGGAGCAACAGATGGAGCAATAGATAGAGTAACAGATGGAGTAACAGATGGAGCAACAGATGGAGCAATAGATGGAGCAATATATCCAGCAACAGATGGAGTAATATATCCAGCAACAGATGGAGCAATATATCCAGCAACAGATGGAGTAATATATCCAACAACAAATGGAGCAATATATCCAGCAACAGATGGAGCAATTTTTCCAGCAACAGATGGAGTAATATATCCAGCAATAAATGGAGCAATTTTTCCAGCAACAAATGGAGCAATATATCCAGCAACAGATGGAGCAATTTTTCCAGCAACAGATGGAGCAATATATCCAGCAACAGATGGAGCAATCTATACAGCAACAGATGGAGCAATATATCCAGCAACAGATGGAGCAATATATACAGCAACATATGGAGCAATATATCCAGCAACAGATGGAGCAATATATCCAGCAATAAATGGAGCAATTTTTCCAGCAACAGATGGAGCAATTTTTCCAGCAACAAATGGAGCAATATATCCAGCAATAAATGGAGCAATATATCCAGCAATAAATGGAGCAATATATCCAGCAACAGATGGAGCAATATATACAGCAACAGATGGAGCAATATATCCAGCAACAAATGGAGCAATATATCCAGCAATAAATGGAGCAATATATCCAGCAATAAATGGAGCAATATATCCAGCAACAGATGGAGCAATATATACAGCAACAGATGGAGCAATATATCCAGTAATAAATGGAGCAATTTTTCCAGCAACAGATGGAGTAATATATCCAACAACAGATGGAGCAATATATACAGCAACAGATGGAGCAATATATCCAGCAATAAATGGAGCAATTTTTCCAACAATATATCCAGCAACAAATGGAGCAATTTTTCCAGCAACAGATGGAGCAATATATCCAGCAACAAACGGAACAATATATCCAGCAACAGATGGAGCAATATATACAGCAACAGATGGAGCAATATATCCAGCAACAGATGGAGCAACAGATCCAGCAACAGATCGAGCAACGGATCCAGCAAAAGATCCAGCAAAAGATCCAACAAAAGATCCAACAACAGATCGAGCAAAAGATCCAACAACAGATCCAGCAACAGATCGAGCAACAGATCCAGCAAAAGATCCAACAAAAGATCCAAGAACAGATCCAGCAACAGATCCAACAAAAGATCCAAGAACAGATCCAACAACAGATCCAACAAAAGATCCAAGAACAGATCCAGCAACAGATCCAACAAAAGATCCAAGAACAAATCCAGCAACAGATCCAACAACAGATCCAGCAAAAGATCCAAGAACAAATCCAGCAACAGATCCAACAACAGATTATGAATAGAAAACAGAAATGGTTTTGACATAAGCTAAGGTAACTTAATGTCAACGTGACATAAAATAATAGGCGCTGTCGTAGAACTAACAAGAAGGGATAAAACCAAGAATGTCCAAGAATACATGAAGAAGAGAAGAAGAAAAAGTCAAGAAAACCTCCAGAATTTTGCTAGAGATAAGACAAACGTCAAATATACTAAATATGAAATACTATACGGGGTCACGAGTATAGCTGTAGAGAACATATAAAATACAAATAAAATTGTATGGAACAGGTAAATATATACCTGATGAAGATTTTTGCCGCAACGTTGTAGTTTGTCTTGTCTTTCTATTAGTTTAGCTGTTCCACGTCCGTTTATGTTTATTTTTATGAGAAATTTCTTCTCAAGTCTTTGTACAAGAATGACAGAATGTACTGGCCTTAGTGGGAACGATTCATCTTTGTACAAGAATGACAGAATGTACTGGCCTTAGTGGGAACGATTCATCTTTGTACAAGAATGACAGAATGTACTGGCCTTAGTGGGAACGATTCATCTTTGTACAAGAATGACAGAATGTACTGGCCTTAGTGGGAACGATTCATCTTTGTACAAGAATGACAGAATGTACTGGCCTTAGTGGGAACGATTCATCTTTGTACAAGAATGACAGAATGTACTGGCCTTAGTGGGAACGATTCATCTTTGTACAAGAATGACAGAATGTAATGGCATTAGTGGAAATAGCTCCTCTTTGTACAAGAATGACATAATGTACTGGCATTAGTGGAGACGGTTCGACCTTGTACAAAAGTGACAGAATGTACTGGCTGTAGTAGAAACGGTTGTAATCTACAGCTGTGAAACAGCTGCAAGTGTTGACATGTTGATTGCAAGTTTATTTAGGTCCTGACAGCATTCGCGCTCAGAAACAATGCCCACCTGTTGTGACCTCATTCGTATTCATAGATTGATTTGATTTCGTTTACCTGATCCTACCTGTTCTCCGTTGTTGCTTTCAAAACATTGACACTAACAAATCATGCATCTCTCCTTTACTTCGTCCTCTGTCTCTATCCAGTTACATGTTCACACTGCTTTTGTTCTGATTTCTTTGGGAAAAGAAAATTAAAATTGTCGTGTCAGGTGGGTGGTTAATAGATGTGGGACACTAGAGAAAGATGAGAGAGAGAGCGAAGAGGAAAAATACTAAGATGAAATAAAAAATAAGGAAGACGAAAATATCATGAATCAGAAAGTGTATTTCGGAAAGGGATCGACAGACAGATATATATATACATATTTACAGAGAGTGTGAGAGAGAGAGAGAAGGAGAAAACAAGAAAAATACTAACCTTAAATTAAAAAAAATATAGAGAAGCAAGAAAGATCAGGAGTCAAAAAGTGCATATGTGGAGAATGAGAGAGAGAGAGAGAGAAGGAGAGAGAGAGAGAGAAGGAGTGAGAGAGAGAGAGAAGGAGAGAGAGAGAGAGAGAGAAGGAGAGAGAGAGAGAATGAGAGAGAGAGAGAAGGAGAGAGAGAGAATGAGAGAGAGAGAGAGAAGGAGAGAGAGAGGAGAGAGAAAGAGAGAGAGAAGGAGAGAGAGAGAGAGGGAAAGAGAGAGAGAAAGAGAAGGAGAGAGAGAGAGAAGGAGAGAGAGAGAGAGAAGGGGAGAGAGAGAGAAGGAGAGAGAGAGAGAAGGAGAGAGAGAAGGAGAGAGAGAAGGAGAAAACAAGAAAAATACTTACCTGAAATTTAAAAAAATATAGAGAAGCAAGAAAGATCAGGAGTCATAAAGTGCATATGTGGAGAATGAGAGAGAGAGAGAGAGAGAGAGAGAAGGAGAGAGAGAAGGAAAGAGAGAAGGAGAGAGAAGGAGAAAACAAGAAAAATACTAACCTGAAATTAAAAAATATAGAGTAGCAAGAAAGATCAGGAGTCAGAAAGTGCATATGTGGAGAATGAGAGAGAGAGAGAGAGAGAGAGAGAGAGAGAGAGAAGGAGAGAGAGAAGGAGAGAGAGAAGGAGAAAACAAGAAAAATACTAACCTGAAATTTAAAAAATATAGAGAAGCAAGAAAGATCAGGAGTCAGAAAGTGCATATGTGGAGAATGAGAGAGAGAGAGAGAGAGAGAGAGAGAGAGAGAGAGAAGGAGAGAGAGAGAGAGAAGGAGAGAGAGAGAGAGAGAAAGCAAGAATGAATTGTCGTTTGGGGGATGACGAATAAATAGAAGAGCAACACCATTTAGAGGAGATGTTTGTATGTGAGAGTTTGTGTGTGTATGTGTGTATGTGTGAAAGAACGGGCGAGAGGAGAGTTGAGAAAAGGAGGAAAAATAATGAGTATGTGGGAAGGAGAGTGTACATTATATATATATATAAACACACACACACACATATATAAGGAGAGAAGAATATCCACGAATTTGTCAATGTATGTGTGTTTGTGTGTTTCACCTCTATCCTCACCAGGGAGGAAGCCTACTTGGACATGGAGGGAGATTTCTTGGTCCGGCAGGTCTACGATGACAGCATCTCCTACGATCTTGTGGCCGCGGCGTGCCAGGTGTTAGGTGAGTCCAGACCTGCAAAAACATGATGTTGTTGTGATTATTTTAGGGCCCTATTTGAAGTTACTATTTTCAACAGCGCTCAACTGCAGACATCTCTATGTCACAAGTTATCAGGATAAAAGGGTTAAAGTAAAGGTTTAGCCAACTGTAGATTTATTTGAAACTGAAAATTTAGGAGGGAGCTCCTAAAAAACATCAGAAAGAAACAATCAACATTTTTTGGGGCACATCATGAGAAGAGGAAAGTTGGAATACATGGTTACACCTGGCGAAATAAAAGGAAAGTGAAATCGCGGACGACAAAGAGAGAAAATACTACATAGCTTGGTGTCATGGCTTGAAAAACAGTCAACAACAAAATTGATACGATGCACTGTAGATAGAAGATTGTGGAGGGACATGATCGCCTACGCCAACCGGTATGGCACATGATGATGATGAGATTTATTTAGGCCTGCGGACAACCTCCAACTAGAGTGACGCTATTAGCTTTCCGAGCAGGGGCGGTTGTGGGTAGAGTGACGTTGCTAGGCGTGTGGAGTCTATGGTGTAAGTGGTGACCATATTTTTCTATGACCACGGCACATTCTTCAGTGATATGGTCGATATCACGCCAGGCCGCCTTTACTAATTTCCGGTACCCATTAAAGGCTGGGTGAACCGGAAGCCGTCGGTTGGGATAGAACACGACCTCTTGTCCTTTGTAGTCCAGTTCACCAACCACTGAGCTATCGCGGTTCCCATTACTGCTATTACTACTATTATATTACTACCACTACTGCTACTAATACTGCAACTACTACTACTTCTACTACTGCTACTATTACTATAACTATTTTACTACTACTGTTACAACTAGTACTTTTACTACCATGTCTGCTACTACTGCTACTAATACTGCTATTACTATTGCTACTAATAGTGTTACTACTACAATTACAACGACTGTTACTACTGCTACTACAAATGCTACTACTACTACTACTATTACTACTATCACTGCTGCTACTACTACAATTACAAAGACTGTTACTACTGCTACTTCTACTGCTACTACTATTACTACTACTACTACTACTATTACTACTACCACTGCTGCTACTACTACAATTACAACGACTGTTACTACTGCTACTACTACTGCTGCTACTACTACTACTACTACTACTACTACTAATACTAATATTGTTACAGTGTGACTCCGTCGTGAAGGATAATGGGAAGAGTAGAAGAAACGTCGACGATCAACAGAGGAAGAATAGAATGATACGACGATGATATGAGGTACAATAGTTTAAGGCGGCGTAGAATGAAAATGAAGATTAAGGATCAGCAAGGAGACGTTAGTCTACCGAACCCAGACGCTGTGGCGTAACCAACTATAAGACTACAAGAAAGTACGTACAGATGTTCAACCTGAACGTGGAAATCCAGACATATGTTTTACGCTTGCCGACAAAGTTACATAACGCAACGAAGCGGCCGATGGACTCCGACACCTGCTGATATGAAATAGCTAGTCCCGCCCTGAAACGAAAGTAAAGGTAAAGTACGAGACTTGAACCGGCGTCTTAGCACGCGAGTATATACCCATATGTGCTCGGCCGCCTATCCAGAAATGTTCGGATATTTCTGTATAGTGTAGCCTCAAGCATCGAAACTCAGATGCGAAGCGACATTCCTCACCTTCCCAGGATAATATACCCTGGTACCCATTTCTGCCAACGGCTGGGTCGACCGTGGGGGTATTTTTTTTTTTTTCCAACCACGAGTACAATTCACACTGCTCCCAGCGGGAATCGAACATGGGTTGTCCGAACGTCGGTAATCTAGTCGGGTGGTTTTCCCAACTAGGCTACCGAGGCCCCCGAGTTTTTCGCCCACGAAGCCAGAGAAGGGCAGATACTAGACAGAAATAGTAGACTAGAGCAAAGGAGATCAGATACCTGCCTCAAGGCAGAAGATAGAGTTAGGACTTAGACAAATGAAATAGTTCGTTTAGAGAATTTTGTGATACGTTTTGGACTTGGAAAGTATAATAATAGTTTTAAAGAAGTTCAACTGTAGTAACTAGAGTTAAAGTAAAGATATCAGTAAGTTCCTCGGGATCATTAGATAGAGATATACATATATTGACAAAGAACACTAATACGATCACGAAGTCACTTATGATAATCATCGCCGGTAGGCTCCATCAAGTAACGTCAGATTTATAAGAGAATTTATAACTTGTTGAGTGAATCAGAGACATATTGTCACACCATTGTCAACCCACATGTGGATGCCATTAATAAGGACTGTTTATATTTGTTATAAAACTTTGATGACGAGTTGTGTGTCTATATAGATAGATATATGAAATGAAAGCAGCAAGACAAAAGTACAGAAGATAGATCAACAAGATAACGAAACATAAGAAGCCTGCAACAATATCACTGCAGCTACTACTGCTAATAATATTGCTATTACTACTACTAGTGTTACTACTACTGTTACTACTACTACAGTTACAACTGTTACTACTACTACTACTACTACTACTACTACTACTACTACCACTACCACTACCACTACCACTACTATTGTAGCGGGGAGAACTTTATGAGCGAGATGTTTGCTTGTTTTCTGAGCGATTCTTTGCGGATCTTTGAACGGATCGTCCGCTTGTTGTTGTTTATTCGATCAGCTGTTGTCTGTGGCGTCTACTCATCAGCTGTTAGCTTGAGATCATGTTAGTGTGACCTCTCTGGAATGCTGTGGCTGTGTTTCTGCCCCAGGCGTTAGGCTCGCGTTTGTAATCAGGTCACATCCACATCCCCGGACTATTTGATTCTTATTAGCTTGACCCTTGCTCGGTCTGGTAGTACTTCTGGTTCATTAAGATGACCGTTGCGTTGTGTTCCGCGACAACTTTACTGGTGGACTGGTTCGTGACACTTAGGCTAGATAATGAAACTGTATAACACAGAACACCACCTTTTGATGGTAAATTAGCTGGCTTTTATTCATGCCACTTCAAAATCTCGTTACATATGTAAATGTCAGGGCCACACTTGCATCACACTCTAGGCACTAAATTAAATTGAGACGCTCCCATCGAGCGCCTCACTTACGCTAATTACAATCTATCGGTCTATTCTGTCGTCTGCCTGTTGATCATGATAGGTCTTGACCATTCTACTCACAACTATGCTATATCACTGCTAACTCTATTAGTTGGTGTTAGCCTCTCTATGGCCCGACTGGCTCCTAAGAAGCGTGTGTGCCCTATGAATAACTTCTCTCCATCTGACTAATAATCAATGACTAACCATTTCTGACCAACCATTCCTGACTAACCTATGTTGTGTGTCTTCCCTTAAATTCGGCTTATCTATCCAATCAGCGTCTTTCTGCCCACGTACGTCTGACCACCCACTCACTTATGGAGATGGCCTTCATGTTTTTGCATGTTAATTTCGACCTCTTTATTACACCCCCGCGTCTGTCTGTCTGTCTGGTACCCTTGACCTTGTTCTACTTTTGGACCTGGCCTCTGTTTATTTAATTCTCTCCTTTTCCACCTACGCATCTCTTTGTTCGTTCACTTCTTAAAGATGGCCTTGATACTCCGCACGTGTTTCTCCTGACCCATCCTCTCTATTGTGTCTTCTTCTTTATGTGTTTTTCCTTGACCTATCTTTACCCACTTTGTCTCGCCTATTCGCCCCCTCATTTCTAGATCGTTGTTTCTGACCTGTCCCCTATTTTCTCCTTTCTCCTTCACTCTCTTTATCCTTTTCTTCCTCCTCTTCTACACTATTACTACTATCACTGTTGCTACTACTACAATTACAACAATTACTACTACCACTACACCATAACGAACAACATCACCAGGTGTGGATGCTGCTACAGTTCTCCAACTATTTGGAAAGATGTTCTTTATTTACTGCAAGGAGTCTGGCTATGACAAGATCCTCAAGGTATGAGTAGGTCTCTTAAATAAGTGTCCCTCTTTCTGACTATGTATATGTTGCTATATATCTGTTTGCTTGTCTTTCTGTATGTTTAGCTATCGACCAATGTGTCTGTCTATGTTATGTTTGACTGAATGACTATATATATATATATATATATATATATATATATATATATATATATGTGTGTGTGTGTGTGTGTGTTTATTTGTGTACGGTAACGATATCTATGCTTGTCTGTCTACTGATCTATTTGTCTATCTATCAATCGATCTATTTGTCTGACTGATTGTATATTCTTTAGTCTGAAAGTAATGTTTTTTTTCCTATTTATTTTTGCAATATCTGTTTTTCTTGCTGCCCGCCTGAACGTTATATCCTTTATGTTGAGCATTCTGCCTACTTGACGTGTCCATCAGTCGATATGTTTGTCATTCTGTTTGTTTACTTGTTCACAAATAGCTGTCAACGTAGTTGTTACTCGTCCAATCTACGATCGCAGTCTCCCAATACTTCTCTCATTCTTTGCTAATAACAATATGCTTCTCCAGACATTGAAGGCATACTTGGCACATTATATAGAAGAATAGGTAGAATTGGATGTAAAGAAAAGAAAACAAGCGATGAAGTCTTAAAACAACTAAAAATGAAAAGAGAACTACTAAACACAATTAGAACAAGACAAAGGAAATTTGTGGGCATGTTAAAAGACACAACAGCCAAATAAAAGTAATATTGTGGATGGAAAATACAAGGTAAGAGAGGCAGAGGCAGACCAAGACTAACATGGACGAGTAACATGAACAGATGGACAAGTCAACCAATGACAATCTGCACCACCAAAGCAAGAGACAGAGTGGAATGGCGCTCCATGATAGCCAACTTTTGATGCGGAGACGTCACTCAGTGATGATGACTTGGCACATCATTATCATCATCATCATCGGGTACCATGCATGATGGTGTAGGTGATCATGTCTCTCCACAACTTTTTATCTCGATAGTTATTTATTAATTCTGTTGTTGACCTTCTGCCAAGCCATTCTCTTAAGCTGTCTGGTATCTTTTCTCTTTGTTTCCCTTTATCTCTTCGTGTCTAAATTTTCCCAGTTGTCATAATATATTCCAGCTGTTCTCTTCTCATAGCATGGCCAAAAAGTGGTGATTGTTTCTTCCTAATATTGGAAATTAGCTCTACTTTTGCTTTGGCCTCTTTCAGAACTTGTTCATTACTCTTCTTAGCTTTCTATGGTATTCTTCTGCAAAACCACAGCCTTCAGTGGTTTTCTTGTCTGTTGTCCTATTGTCCATGATTCACATCCACATGTTAAGACTGGCTCTACATAACATTTAAGAACTCTTTTTCTTGTTTCTATTGTAAAGCATGAATTGCATATTTGGCACAGCTAATTAATATTGATACTTTAGTTGCATTGCTTATTTTGTCATTTAGAAAATATATCCTGTCTATGTTATATTTAAGATGACTGGAAAATCGTCATTTTCCTCTCAGGTTAAATACGGCACAGTTCTCCATGATTGACGATTAGCTGCTGGTTCTTGTAGTTCCTGGTTGCTTCTTACTCCCATGGTTGAGCTTTGCCTAGTACTTATTCTGAGAAGCGATTCTCTTGGTCTGCCTTGTTTACTTTTACCAGATGGTTTCAGCATGACTGCCTGACGGGGTAATCTTTCTTCATTCTTTCTCATCACATGACCGATTTATATCCAACGCCTTCTTATAAAGCTCGTCACGTATTCTTGTTTTGATTCCTCTCTTATCTGTTCGTTAACAAAAATGGGAAGATGCTATATATTAAATTGTATTTAAATAAGCGGCAAAGAGATAATGGCCAACTCACGTCAGACGAAGTGGACTTTATTCATATTTGTTTGTGATTATTATTAAATAGAACATGAACATAACAATAGACCGCGGACAACTAAAACAAGTGAAGGAATTTAAATATCTAGGAAGTCTAGTCAAAGAAATGACAATTCATAAACAGCAAATATAGACACAAGATGCAACAAAGCTTGTCAAATCATTGGACAGCTATCACCACTATTGTCCAACAAGGAAATAATTCTAGAGGCAAACAGGGCACTATACAATGCAATCTTCATCCCAACGTTGTGCTACCAATGTCAGACCTGGACCCTAGATGCAAGAACATTAAGAAAAATAATCACAACCGTGATGAAATGTGTTAGGAAGCAGCTGGGGAGATAAAATCAAATGCGAATTACTGAGAAAAAAAGGCTAGGAATAGTCTCCGCCATTGAATACATAACGAAGTAACAAATACAATCGTTGATACGTGATAAGACAGAAAAATAAAAACACAACGAGTCTTCAATAAACGTTGCGAGACCACATTCCTCAAGTGTCAGCCACGAAAAAGATGGATTGATGAAATATTAGAAACACTAGGAAACATAACAGCAGCAGAGGCAAACAGAAGAGCAAAAGATGGATTGATGAAATATTAGAAACACTAGGAAACATAACAGCAGCAGAAGCAAACAGAGGAGCAAAATACCACAAACTACATCTCCCCTCGACGCTGAAAGGTAAATGAAAAAAGATTATTATTGCAAGCAGTAATCTATTAAAATATTATTTTTGTGATTAAAACTAATAATAATAATAATGACGCCAAAGAATTAATAATTTTGTGGTTTATAAATTGGAACCACTTCTAAAAATATTCATTTCAAAGTTGAGGGGTATGTTGTAAATCCAGGGCATATTCCGTCAAATGTGCTAAACGTTTCTACGATTGTAATTGAAATGAAATTTTGAGAATAAAACAAACAGTCGTGCTCACCGTGTCTCAGCGACTGTCAGTACAAAAGGTCGAACTGATATCGTCCCATGACAGAAGTACTGACTCTTATATTGTTGAAGGATGATTTGAAATAGTGACGTAATCAGTTCAATGTCAGAGGAAACAAAAATAACAGACAGACTGACAAATTTAGGCAGTGCTTTGTTAAGTTATGCCGTGGGTGATCATGCTTCTCTATTTCTCTGTATTGTCTGACGGTTGCCAAGATATTGTCTGACGGTTGCTAAGATATTGTCTGACGGTTGCCAAGGTATTGTCTGACGGTTGCCAAGGTATTGTCTGACGGTTGCCAAGGTATTGTCTGTCGGTTGCCAAGGTATTGTCTGGCGGTTGCCAAGGTATTGTCTGACGGTTGCCAAGGTATTGTCTGACGGTTGCCAAGGTATTGTCTGACGGTTGCCAAGGTATTATCTGACGGTTGCTAAGGTATTGTCTGTCGGCTGGTAAGGTATTGTCTGTCGGTTGCTAAGGTATTGTCTGACGGTTGCTAAGGCATTGTCTGTCGGTTGCTAAGGTATTGTCTGACGGTTGCCAATGTATTATCTGACGGTTGCCAAGGTATTATCTGACGGTTGCTAAGGTATTGTCTGTCGGTTGCTAAGGTATTGTCTGTCGGTTGCTAAGGTATTGTCTGTCGGTTGCTAATGTATTGTCTGTCGGTTGGTAAGGTATTGTCTGTCGGTTGGTAAGGTATTGTCTGTCGGTTGCTAAGGTATTGTCTGTCGGTTGCTAAGGTATTGTCTGTCGGTTGCTAAGGTATTGTCTGACGGCGCCTCACCTGTGTTATTTATCAGTATGGAACAAACATGCGCAGTGGATGACTTGTTTTAATCGAAAGACACATAGCTCATCAATCAATCAATCACTCAATCGATCAATCAATCAAAGCCTTTTTATGACATCTGTTTGGAGCCTATGCCACAAGCATGTTATCTCCATTCACCTCTATTCTTGGACGTTTTTTCTACTTCTCTCCAGTCTTTGTACCCTTGCTGGTGTCGAGGGAGATCAAAAGTTCTGGTTCTCGCCCCTTTGACTGCTTCAATCATTGCCAGATGATGTTGTTGTAACTCTTCTTTGATATTGTTCGTCCATCTTAATCTGGGTCGGCCTCTTGCTCTTCTCCCTTCTCTTTTTTAATATATGCTTTATATGGTAAGTAATCAATCTCACGTCATTCTTTCTAGATGGGCAAATCAGTTTCTTTGTTAATTCTGTATGTAGCTTAGGATTGGCTCAAAGCCTACTCTTTCTCTTGTAATGTGTTTACATGAAACAAAAAAGGAATTCAATTATATATATTATTCCTCTTCTTTACTTCCTTTTTTTCAGAGTTGAGGTGAGAAAGAGTGAGGAAGAAAGAAAGAAGGAGAGGAAGAAAGAGAGAGTGAGAGAAATAGATAGAGAAAGTGATGAAGAGGAGGGTAAGAGAGAGAGAGAGAGGAGAGAGAGAGAGGGAGAGAGAGGGGGAGAGAGAGAGAGAGAGGGGGGAGAGAGGGGGAAGAGAGAGAGGGGAGAGAGGGGGAAGAGAGAGGGGGGAGAGAGAGAGGGTGAGAGAGAGAGGGGAGAGAGATAGAGGGGGAGAGAGAGATGGGGAGAGAGAGAAAGCTGGCATTTGTTTTTTCTTCGTTTGGTTACTTCTACTGTCATGTCTTCGCTTCGGATCTGTCCATCCCATTGGTCCGTTATTTTCGCTATAAGAACACCAAAAGTTACAAACTGGTTGTGACTGGCCTACAGGTCCTGGGGGCGACAACCCGGGAGTTTCTGGAGAATCTGGACGCGCTGCACGACCACCTGTCCACCATCTACCCGGGCATGCGGGCTCCTTCATTCCGGTGTTCAGTTCGCCCGTCAGATGGCGCCACGATTTTGCACTACTACTCGGACAGACCTGGTCTTGAGCACATTGTGATTGGCATTGTCAAGGTAGGTCAAGGCAATACTTTCTAAATCGTCGCAATCATCATCATCATCATTAACTTCATCTTCATCATCATCATCATCGTCATCATCAACAACAACATCATCATCATCTCTCCATATCATTCGGTCCTTCATGGAAGTCTCATAATTTCAATCGATGATCTTTCATTATGCTATTTCGATAAGCTGTTCTTTTTCAGCCGTCAGCTTTTGTTGTGCATTTATACATTTAAACAATTATATATTTAGTCATTTGACATTTAAACAATTAGATATTTGGACATTAGACATTTAAACATTTATATATTTAAACATTTAGATATTTAAACATTTAAATATTTAGATATTTAAACATTTATATATTTAGATATTTAAACATTTAGATATTTAGAACATCTTGGATCACGAAGAAGACAATGTGTTTGAGGTCATCAGCGATTCCCCATAGCCTGTTATGCAGGGTTGATTCTGTGACTCATATTTGTGTTCTTATGTTGTTGAGAGTTCCGAAGTCCTGTAGTGTATGTTCTGGAGTTTGTTTGGATGCTCCTGTGTTGAGAGTTCTGCAGTGTATGCTCTGGAGTTTGTCTGGATGTTCCTGTGTTGAGAGTTCTGCAGTGTATGCTCTGGTGTTTGTCTGGATGCTCCTGTGTTGAGAGTTCTGCAGTGTAGTCTCTGGAGTTTGTCTGGATGCTCCTGTGATGAGAGTTCTGCAGTGTATGCTCTGGAGTTTGTCTGGATGTTCCTGTGTTGAGAGTGCTGCAGTCCTGTAGTGTATGTTCTGGAGTTTGTCTGGATGTTCCTGTGTTGAGAGTTCTGCAGTGTATGCTCTGGTGTTTGTCTGGATGTTCCTGTGTTGAGAGTTCTGCAGTGTATGCTCTGGAGTTTGTCTGGATGTTCCTGTGTTGAGAGTTCTGCAGTCCTGTAGTGTATGCTCTGTAGTTTATCTGTATGTTCCTGTGTTGAGAGTTCTGCAGTCCTGTAATGTATGCTCTAGAGTTTGTCTGGATGTTCCTGTGTTGAGAGTTCTGCAGTGTATGCTCTGGAGTTTGTCTGGATGCTCCTGTGTTGAGAGTTCTGCAGTGTATGCTCTGGAGTTTGTCTGGATGCTCCTGTGTTGAGAGTGGTGCAGTCATGTAGTGTATGCTCTGGAGTTTGTCTGGATGCTCCTGTGTTGAGAGTTCTGCAGTGTATGCTCTGGAGTTTGTCTGGATGCTCCTGTGTTGAGAGTTCTGCAGTGTATGCTCTGGAGTTTGTCTGGATGTTCCTGTGTTGAGAGTGCTGCAGTCCTGTAGTGTATGTTCTGGAGTTTGTCTGGATGTTCCTGTGTTGAGAGTTCTGCAGTGTATGCTCTGGAGTTTGTCTGGATGTTCCTGTGTTGAGAGTTCTGCAGTGTATGCTCTGGAGTTTGTCTGGATGTTCCTGTGTTGAGAATTCTGCAGTCTTGTAGTGTATGCTCTAGAGTTTGTCTGGATGCTCCTGTGCTGAGAGTTCTGCAGTGTATGCTCTGGAATTAGTCTGGATGCTCCTGTGTTGATAGTTCTGCAGTGTATGCTCTGGAGTTTGTCTGGATGCTCCTGTGTTGAGAGTTCTGCAGTGTATGCTCTGGAGTTTGTCTAGATGCTCCTGTGTTGAGAGTTCTGCAGTGTATGCTCTGGAGTTTGTCTGAATGCTCCTGTGTTGAGAGTTCTGCAGTGTATGCTCTGGAGTTTGTCTAGATGCTCCTGTGTTGAGAGTTCTGCAGTGTATGCTCTGGAGTTTGTCTGGATGCTCCTGTGTTGAGAGTTCTGCAGTGTATGCTCTGGAGTTTGTCTAGATGCTCCTGTGTTGAGAGTTCTGCAGTGTATGCTCTGGAGTTTGTCTGGATGCTCCTGTGTTGAGAGTTCTGCAGTGTATGCTCTGGAGTTTGTCTAGATGCTCCTGTGTTGAGAGTTCTTTGTTACTAAGGCATATCATATTTACAGTTTTCCTACTAGTTATGTCAACCCTGTGGACAAATTGTACATTGTCTATGTAATGTTACGTTTTGCTATGTAATGTTACGTTTTGCTATGTAATGTTACGTTTTGCTATGTTATGTTACGTTTTGCTATGTTATGTTACGTTTTGCTATGTTATGTTACGTTTTGCTATGTTATGTTACAGGAAAGCCATAAATGCAGCACAAAGAACAGGGAACACTTTGGACACTACTAATGTTGATTTTGTCTGTTTTAACTGTTATGAACAACTTTTTGTTGATCTTTCTATGTTGAATCTGTTTAGGTCTCCCTCGTTTTCTTTTGCAATCTGTGCTTGATGATAAATTATCAAATTCTATTTATTTTATTAAAAATTTTTGGAAAAAAAAAACAATGTTCATATATATAATTTATTATAGCAAATCCTAGTTTAGTCAGATAAATTATTTATGGGGAAACGACTGATCTACCCTTAGTTGGTGTCGCAACAAAACTGCAGTAGTTCTCATTTGCTGTAATTATTTTAGTGTTTGGGTTTAGGGTTTAGTTTTAGGGTTTAGGATAGGGTTTATGCCTTGCCTGTTGTTTTATCTTTTCTCTATAAGAGTCCGAATGAAGTGCATTTATTATTCAAGGGGATGTTACTCTTCCAAACTGTACTTTATTTGACTAATCTATGACGTTACCTTTATTATTATTATCTTGGCTATATGGCTACTGTTGTTGATCACTGTCAAACCGTTACTCCTTCGACAGGTTGTTGCTAGCGAACTTCACAACTCTCCAGTAGAGGTTGAAATTATAAAAACGAAAGTAGATGGCTGTGATCACGTGCAGTTCGCCATAACTGAGGTCAACAAGCAGACAACCTCTGACCCTACAGATCTGGATGTTTTTGAATATAATTTTTCACCTGACCCCAAAATAAGCCCCGCCTCTTTCTGCAGAGCCTTCCCCTTTCACATTCTATTCGACAGAGACCTTGTCATTCAACAAGCTGGTACTTCCATTAGTCGAGTCATTCCTAAGGTACGTCATAATAATCAGTGTTAGTAGATTTCATTGACCGATAACATACAGTCAACGAAATCAACAAAGACTAAAACTATGGTCATAGGGTCTTTAGTCAACAAAGACAAAAACTATGATCATAAACAAAGAAAATTCTCAAGACCTACAATTAAATATCAAAGTTGAAGGAATACATCTAGAGACAGTCCAGAGCTACAACTACCTGGGACATACTATTTAACCAGTGATGGAAAATGTTCAACTGAAATAAATAAAAGAATAGGAATGGCAAAAAGTAATTTCAATGCCATGAAAAATATACTAACATCAAAACAAATAACACCAGGGCTGAAACTAAGAATAGCAAAATGTTACATCTTCTCAATATTCCTGTATGAAGCCTTTGAAATGTGGATTTATAGAAGAATGGGTAGAATTGGATGGAAAGAAAAGAAAACAACGAAGAAGTTTTAAAACAACTAAAAATGAAAAAAAAAAGAACTACTAAACACAATTAGAGCAAGACAAATGAAATTTTTTGGTCATGTTAAAAGACACAACAGTCTAATAAAAGTAATATTAGAAGGGAAAATACAAGGTAAAAGAGGCAGAGGCAGACCAAGACTAACATGGACGAGTAACATCAAAAGATGGACAAGTCAGCCAATGGCAATCGCGCACCATCAAAGCAAGAGACAGAGTGGAATGGCGCTCCATGGTAGCCAACCTTCGATTCGGAGAGGGCACTCGATGATGATGATGATATAGTACAGAGATAGACATAAACATATAATATCATGCACAGCCGATATGAAACTGGGTGCAATATGGGGAAAAAAACAGTCAATTGTATGTGGCAGCATTATATTATTACACTTTTCGCCAACAGATCTTCGTCAGTATCATTGTTTTTTTTTTGTTTTTTTTTTTACAGACGAGTGAGGGGAGGGTATTTTTTTCAGTTCATTGGGTTGGGGTATTTTTTTATAATCCTGCAGTGTGGGGTATTTTTTATAATCCTGCAGTGTGGGGCATTTTTTTAATAATCCTGCAGTGTGGGGTATTTTTTTAATAATCCTGGGGTGTGGGGTATTTTTATAATCCTGGGGTGTGGGGTATTTTTATAATACTGGGGTGTGGGGTATTTTTATAATCCTGGAGTATGGGGTATTTTTATAATACTGGGGTGTGGGGTATTTTTATAATCCTGGGGTGTGGGGTATTTTTTTTATAATCCTGGGGTGTAGGGTATTTTTTATAATACTGGGGTGTGGAGTATTTTTATAATCCTTGGGTGTGGGGGATTTTTATAATCCTTGGGTGTGGGGTATTTTCATAATCCTGGGGTGTGGGGTATTTTTATAATCCTGGGATGAGGGGGTATTTTTATAATACTGGCGTGTGGGGTATTTCTATAATCATGGGGTGTGGGGTATTTTTATAATCCTGGCGTGTGGGGTATTTTTATAATCATGGGGTGTGAGGTATTTTTATAATACTGGGGCGTGGGGTATTTTTATAATACTGGGGTATGGGGTATTTTTATAATACTGGGGTGGGGGTATTTTTTTATAATCCTGGAGTGTGGGGTGTTTTTATAATACTGGGGTGAGGGGTATTTTTTATAATACTGGGGTGTGGGGTATTTTTATAATCCTTGGTGTGGGGTATTTTTATAACACTGGTGTGTGGGGTATTTTTATAATTCTGGGATGAGGGGGTATTTTTATAATACTGGGTGTGGGATATTTTTTTATAATCTAGGGGTGTGGGGTATTTTTTTATAATCCTGGGGCATGGGGTATTTTTATAATACTGAGGTGTGGGGTATTTTTTTATAATCCTGGGATGAGGGGGTATTTTTATAATTCAGGGGCGTGGGGTATTTTTATAATCCTGGGGTGGGGAAATTTTTATAATACTGGGGTGTTGGGTATTTTTATAATTCTGGGGTGAGGGGGTATTTTAATAATCCTGGGGTGAGGGGGTATTTTTATAATCCTGGGGTGAGGGGGTATTCTTATAATCCTGGGATGAGGGGTATTTTTATAATACTGGGATGTTGGGTATTTTTATAACCCTGGGGTGAGGGGGTATTTTTATAATCCTGGGGTGAGGGGGTATTTTTATAATCCTGGGGTGTGAGGTATTTTTATAATATTGGGGTGTTGGGTTTTTTTTATAATCCTGGGGTGAGGGGGTATTTTTATAATCCTGGGGTGAGTGGGTATTTTTATATTCCTGGGGTGAGGGGATATTTTTATAATCCTGGGGTGAGGGGATATTTTTATAACCCTGGGGTGAGGGGATATTATTATAATCCTGGGGTGAGGGGATATTTTTATAATCCTGGGGTGAGGGGATATTTTTATAATCCTGGGGTGAGGGGATATTTTTATAATACTGGGGTGGGGATATTTTTATAATCCTGGGGTGTAAGGTATTTTTAATACTGGGGTGGTGATATTTTACTACCAACTGTCTGTCAAGATGCAAAATAGGCTATACACACAATTGTATGTTTATTTTCCCACAAATGAGATATAATGTGTTGACATCGTAAGCCAGTAGCAGTCTAGCAGCCAGTAGATGGGCGAACTAGTATATTTCTCTTTATGTGTAGCTTAGGATTGCTTCCAATGCCTACTCTTTCTGTTATATATTATTTTTGATTCTGTCTTTTCTGGTGACTCCAAAGTGCTGGAAGAAATCCAGCGACTTGATTTCCGTCAAGACAGAAAGCAAGACAAGCAATCTCTGTGGCGAGAAGCTTTCTTTTATGCTTAGATATAAGTGACCATGTTTGACATTGGTCGAATAATGTCGGAATGAGTATACCATGTATACGATGTTTCTTGGGGATCTAGGGATACACATAGATTATATTGATACACACAGACTATATTGATACAGCAGCCAACTAGAAGTAATCTTGGAAGGGAACATACAAGGTAAAAGAGGAAGAGGCAGACCAAGACTAACGTGGACTAGTACCATTAAAAGATGGACAAGTCGGCCTATAACAACAGGCACCATCAAGGCAGCAGACAGGGCGGAATGGCGCTCCCTGGTAGCCAACACTAGATACAGAGACGACACTCAACGATGATGATGATTATATTTATAAACATATTTACATTTTCAAATAAAATACACGATTGTTGAACGACGTAGAGCCACATCCATTTTCATGCCCAGATTACACAGAGCCATCAGCTGACCAGCCTGTTCGACATGGTCCGACCACACATGGAGTTCAGCTTCGAGAACGTTCTCTCCCACATCAACACGGTCTTCGTGCTGGTCACGAGGAAGAATGTGACGGCTGTCAACGAGAACGCCACCACCCGAGGCGTCATCACTTCCGAGTTACAGCAAATGAGACTCAAAGGTGAGATCTGGCCAAACGCATAAATTAGCAACTTAATACTGGCTCTCTCTCTCCTCTCTCTCTCCTCTCTCTCTCTCTCAAGCTATGTCTTTACCTCTGTCGCCAGGACGTAATTCACAGTCCTCTTCTGGTAGTCATCCTGTTCCCACAATTTGTGTTGTATGTTATGTTGTTGGGCCAGGTTTCTTTCTCTTTGTCGTTCACCCGGTAATTACTAAAGGAATTCATTGTTCTCTCGTCATCCACCCTTAGAAAGACGTTAAGTGGGCGTAGATACGTTGTGTTGTAGTATACAACAGAACTTTAATATTTCCACCTTTCGGCCCAACACATCCGACTTCAGCGTGTTATTTTTCACTATCGATTGCCTTCCCTTTTCGATCCCTAAACGTCTGGCAAGACTGGAGAGGTTAGTCAGTTTATAGAGGTACCGCGAACAGGTGGAGCAGGGTCTGGATCGTTCTGGTTCACTGATCCTAGCGCAAGTCATCAGCTGTGGTTCATTGGCAGCTTCCAACTTTGCTGTTGTCGGTCCCTGACAGCATCCGGCTCCCGTGCTGCGAAGCGCCTTGCCTTCTGGCCTGTTTGACGACCAAGGTCAGCCTACATGGTGTATGGATGGTGTTCTGGAGTGTGTACACCCCGGTCAGCACTGGTAATCGTCAGTGTGGGTTATTCCTGGCCAGTGAGATCTACTCAGCTCAATCAGGGAAGAAAAGATTCCACCGCTTTCGTTACTTTTACTCGTGGAAGAAGAGTTTTTCGCTCTAGGAGACAACATTGGATGTATACAGTGGGGGGAGGTTTGTACGCTTTCGCGTCTTTTTGTCTTTGTTGTGTGAGTAGTTGTGTACAGTTACCTTTCCTTCCTTCCTTCTTTCCTTCTTTCCTTCTTTCCTTCCTTCTTTCCTTCCTTCTTTCCTCTCTCCTTCCTTCCTTCCTTCCTTCCTTCCTTCCTTCCTTCCTTCCTTCCTTCCTTCCTTCCTTCCTTCCTTCCTTCCTTCCTTCCTTCCTTCCTTCCTTCCTTCCCTTCCTTCCTTCCTTCCTTCCTTCCTTCCTTCCTTCCTTCCTTCCTTCCTTCCTTCCTTCCTTCCTTCTTCTTCCTTCCTTCCTTCCTTCCTTCCTTCCTTCCTTCCTTCCTTCCTTCCTTCCTTCCTTCCTTCCTTCCTTCCTTCCTTCCTTTCCTTCCTTCCTTCCTTCCTTCCTTCCTTCCCTTCCTTTCCTTCCTTCCTTCCTTCCTTCCTTCCTTCCTTCCTTCCTTTCTTCCTTCCTTCCTTCATTCATTCATTCATTCATTCATTCATTCCTCACTCCCTTCCTCCCTCCCTTCCTTCATTCCTTCCTTCCGTCCTCTACCCAGTGTACTTTATCACGTCACCTAGCTCCGACTATTTCTACTTGTGTTTCAACAGACCTTCATATATTTAACTGCATTTCCTCATCGGTAGTAACGACCGTCACAATGAGGTGACTCTACCGACTGGTAGACGAAAGTTTGGCCTGGTCACCCAGGGAGATATCAACCCTGTTCATGAACTCCTAACTTTGGAGAACTTGTTTGGTCTCGAAGCAAAACGCTGGTTGTGAGTTCAAATTCTGGCTTCAACAGTTCGGGTTTTTCTTTGTGATTTCTCTCTCTCCCCGACAAAAAAAAAAAAAAAAAAATAGACAATAGATTGTCCGAAGTTGGATCTAACCCGGAGTAGGCCGTGTTCTCTAGCGGCTGGTTTCCCGTGGCAAGGCGCTGTGCCAAAGAGTGCATATTCGATCTATGCTTCGGACCATCTATTGTCTCCTGGTTTCAGCAGCGAGGCCCGGCTTGAAACGTCAGTTACTCATCGACGGAAAAAAAATATGAGTATCTCCAAAGTTATTTTTGTTGTTACATAGTCACAAGCAGTTATCTGCTTGTGCGACGAGGGACCCCATGTACACACGACGGCTATAGAAAAACGGATTAACACGCAGAATTCAGTTTAGTCTCCAGGGACTTTGCCCGATGTGAAAGCTGGCGGTGGATGTTACTGGTCATCTCTTTAGTCCCGATATCGTTGTTCATTTTACTATCTAGTGACTCGGGCAGACGGTGCTCGTAAACCTGGGAAGGCCGACCATCCAAGGGCAGAATCCCCCTACAGAAAAGATCATCTGCTGCCTTGCAGGAAGATTGGGGACAATCAAAGGCTAAGGAAAGCTAACCTGAATAAAATGCTGGCTGAAATCGGATGCACTGGGCCACTGGCGCAGAACACAGTGCAACGTTTTAACGGGTGTTCAATCAGAGTGGATGGCAGACTCTAATTGTGATGTTCCGTCTGTGGGGGCGATCAACACACATAAACTGACAGCTGACTTCATGTGAGAGTCTGGAATCCTACTCTGATTGAGTCCTGATCGCAGAGAGAGAGAGAGAGAGAGAGAGAGAGAGAGAGAGAGAGATAAAATAGATATTATTTTATTTATATTTCTTATTTCAGGAAAGTATTTCATACAGCATGAAATGAGTTCAAGGTTAGTGCGGAAATAAGAGAAATGACAAAGCATTTAAATATAGCAACTATAATGAAAAGAGGAAGGTGGTCATATGCTGGTCATGTGATGAGAAAGGACAGGAAAATCGTCTCAAAGCAGGCCCTCACATGGGAATCAGCGAGTAAGTGAAAAAGAGGTCAAATCATAGAAACATGAAAACTATACATTAAAGCGAGAGGCAAAAACAGCAGGCATCAGGTCCCTTTGCAACTCGCCCCAGAACCGAACCGTGTGGCGAGGCTTAATGCGGGTCCTGTGCAAGGTCTGGCGGTTTAATGTTCGTCAGTCACAAGATTCTAGAATTTATGCCCCATGTGCCGTCTTCGGCTCTAAAGGACAATAGAAAGACAGACAGATACACAGACAGACAGATACACAGACAGACAGATACACAGATAGACAGAACAGGACAGGACAGGACAAACAGACAGACAGACAGATTATCATTTCTGGAATATTCTTCACTGAATGCACATTTTCGCAGCTTCAAGAGATGCTCAGCTTTGGTTGAAATGAAAGAAGCTACAGAGAACTGTTAGAAGTACCTCCAAAACGAGCAATGGTGTAGAGATATATATCATGTTGTCTGAAGCAATAAGGCAACGTCTTGCCATCATAAGAAGGAAAACTTATCATTACTTAGTTCTGAAACCTTCTCATTACTGGGTTCTGAAACCTTCTCATTACTGGGTTCTGAAACCTTCTCACTACTGGGTTTTGAAACCTTCTCATTACTGGGTTCTGAAACCTTCTCATTACTGGATTCTGAAACCTTCTCATTACTGGATTCTGAAACCTTCTCATTACTGGGTTCTGAAACCTTCTCATTACTGGGTTCTGAAACCTTTTCATTACTGGGTTCTGAAACCTTTTCATTACTGGGTTCTGAAACCTTTTCATTACTGGGTTCTGAAACATTTTCATTACTAGGTTCTGAAACCTTTTCATTACTGGATTCTGAAACCTTCTCATTACTGGGTTCTGAAACCTTTTCATTACTGGGTTCTGAAACCTTCTCATTACTGGGTTCTGAAACCTTCTCATTACTGGGTTCTGAAACCTTCTCATTACTGGGTTCTGAAACCTTCTCTTAACTGGGTTCTGAAACCTTCTCATTACTGGGTTCTGAAGTTTTCTCATTACTGGGTTCTGAAATCTTTTCATTACTGGGTTCTGAAAATCTTTTCATTACTGGGTTCTGAAACCATCTCATTACTGGTTTCTGAAACTTTCTCATTACTGGGTTCTGAAACATTATTACTTGATTCCCAAACCCTCTAATTACTTGGGTCTGACACATTCTCATTACTTGGTTCTCAAACTTTTTCATTACTTGTTTCTGAAAACTTCTCATAGCTTAATTCTGAAACCTTCTCATCATTTGCTTTTGAAGCATTGTTATTACTTGCTTCTGAAACTTTCTCATTACTGGGTTCTGAAACCTTCTCATTATTTGGTTCTGAAACCTTCTCATTATATGTTTCTGAAACCTTCTCATTACTTGGTTCTGAAACCTTCTCATTTTTTGTTTCTGAAACCTTCTCATTGTTTGTTTCTGAAACTTTCTCATTACTTGGTTCTGAAACCTTCTCATTATTTGGTTCTGAAACCTTCTCATTACTTGGTTCTGAAACCTTCTCATTATTTGGTTCTGAAACTTTCTCATTACTTGGTTCTGAAACCTTCACATTACTTGGTTCTGAAACCTTCTCATTATTTGGTTCTGAAACTTTCTCGTTACTTGGTTCTGAAACCTTCTCATTATTTGGTTCTGAAACCTTCTCATTATATGTTTCTGAAACCTTCTCATTACTTGGTTCTGAAACCTTCTCATTATTTGTTTCTGAAACCTTCTCATTGTTTGTTTCTGAAACTTTCTCATTACTTGGTTCTGAAACCTTCTCATTATTTGGTTCTGAAACCTTCTCATTACTTGGTTCTGAAACCTTCTCATTATTTGGTTCTGAAACTTTCTCATTACTTGGTTCTGAAACCTTCTCATTACTTGGTTCTGAAACCTTCTCATTATTTGGTTCTGAAACTTTCTCGTTACTTGGTTCTGAAACCTTCTCATTATTTGGTTCTGAAACTTTCTCATTACTTGGTTCTGAAACCTTCTCATTATTTGTTTCTGAAACCTTCTCATGCGCTTCTCAAACCTCGTCACATGGTTTAGTTCTGAAATGTGAAAGGAACAACTGGGAAATTGTGTTACATTGGAAACAAGCGAAAGATGGGATAATAATACGCTATACAACAATAAAAAATTATGATAAGAAAGAAATTCCACATCAGGTATGATAAAGATCTGTAGAGACAAACAGGTTGTGGGGACAAAAACACCATCCCGCACAGCAGCTTGACTATGATGAATGTCCATTATTGATATCAATAAAGTAATATTGCCCTAATGTTGGTCGCTGGACATCTCGGTTAATCCTCGACCAATCCTCAGGTCAGATGATCTACGTCAGCGAGTGCGACAGCATCTTGTTCATGTGCTCACCAAGTGTTACCAACCTTGATGACATCAGTAGGCGTGGCTTGTTTTTGAGTGACATCCCCCTGCATGACGCCACGCGGGAGCTCGTGCTGCTGTCCGAGCACTGGGAAGCGGAGTACAAGCTGACACAGAACCTGGAGATCTTGACCGATCAGCTTCAGATGACCTATAGAGATCTAGAAGACGAGAAGAAGAAAACTGACAGGTAATGTAAATACTGAGAGGTAATGTAAATACTGAGAGGTAATGTAAATACTCACAGGTAATATAAATACTGACAGGTAATGTAAATACTGTCAGGTAATGTAAATACTGACAGGTAATGTAAATACTGTCAGGTAATGTAAATACTGACAGGTAATGTAAATACTGAGAGGTAATGTAAATACTGACAGGTAATGTAAATACTGACAGGTAATATAAATACTGACAGGTAATGTAAATACTGTCAGGTAATGTAAATACTGTCAGGTAATGTAAATACTGACAGGTAATGTAAATACTGAGAGGTAATGTAAATACTGACAGGTAATGTAAATACTGACAGGTAATATAAATACTGACAGGTAATGTAAATACTGTCAGGTAATGTAAATATTGACAGGTAATGTAAATACTGTCAGGTAATGTAAATACTGACAGGTAATGTAAATACTGAGAGGTAATGTAAATACTGACAGGTAATGTAAATACTGACAGGTAATATAAATACTGACAGGTAATGTAAATACTGTCAGGTAATGTAAATACTGACAGGTAATGTAAATACTGTCAGGTAATGTAAATACTGACAGGTAATGTAAATACTGACAGGTAATGTAAATACTGACAGCTATCGTGGTCCTAGTTACTGAGCGATTCATTTCAGAGGAAGATGTATGTTTATAGCACTCGGAAAAATGACAAATAATCAACAAACAAAAAAAAAACATACAAAGGACAATATATGGGGTTAAGGCAAAGAAATGCAAATGAATGCTTAAAAATGCGAAGCTGTAGTAAAGCTAAACTAGAGAGAGAATTGAAAAATAAAAATAGAAAAAATGGTATCGTAAAATCTTTACGTGATTGGTAGACGACACAGATTTGAGCGACGTTTCGGCTCAATAGGCTTTCAGCAGGAACAAACAAGCAACACGCACACACAGATATGTGAGTAAATAAAACTAATCCTACATAGCTAACTAGTAGCGAAACATCCAAAACCGAGTGTGGAAGACCTGAAACTAAAATGTGGTCTGAGTGATGATAGTCATCACAGCAATAATAACAACGCTGATGATGGCAAAGGTACTAATACTAAAGGTGATAATGTCAAAATAATGGCAGTCTAGTAAACGGTCGAAACTAAGATATATGTACTAGAGTAAACACTAAGGACGAAATACAAACATTAAGTAGCAGCGGTATTATTCTAAGGCAAAGAAATACAAATGAATGCAAAAAATGCGAAGCTGCAGTAAAGCTTATAGAAAAAATATATAAAGGACAATATATGGTCCGAAGCAGGATCAAATCCGTACTCCTTGGCACAGCGCCTTGCCACAAGAGGCCAACGCCAGGGAACACGACCAGCTAAGCTAACTAAAAAATTAACCATTATTGCCGATGTCTTTCACGTTGTGTTACCAATGCCAGACCTGGACCCTAGATGCAAGAACAATAAGCAAAATAACATCTACAGAGATAAAATGTGTTAGACGAATAACAGGAAACAGTCTGAGAGATAAGATCAGAAATGAAGAACTGAGAAAAAAGCTAGGAATAGCCCCCGCCATAGAATATATAAGGAAACAACAGATAAAATAGTTTGGCCACGTGACAAGGCATTAAGAACAAAACACAACACAACGAGCCTTCAACAAACGTTGTGAGAACACCAGACCCAAGGGTCGACCACGAAAAAGATTGGTCGATGGAATATTAGAAGCACTAGGAAACATAACAGCAGCAGAGGCGAACAGAAGAGCAAAAGACAGCAAATTATATCTCCCCTCGACGCTGAAAGGTAGATGAGGAAGGAAAGAAGTAGAAGAAGAAGATGTCTTTCACGCAGGTGTTCTCAAGACTATAGCATAATGTTACGGTGACAACTCAGGAATAAATTGTGTAGACAAACCCAATAATAGCTAATCTTTTAGTTAGCTTAGTTGGTCGTGTTCCCTAGCGTTTGGCTTCTCGTAGCAAGGCGCTGTGCCAAGGAGTACGGGTTCGATCCTGCTTCGGACCATATATTGGTTGTTTTTTTTCTGTTGATTATTTGTCATTTTTCCGAGTGCTGTAAACATACCTCATCCTCTGAAATGATTCTCTTATTTATCGCCTCGGAAGTTTCCCTCTAAAATAAGATACTTTTATTATTATTTGTCTCCCAGTTAGTGACAATGGCAATTATCCAGAGCCATATTTACATTATGGCTCAGGCAAAAGCAGCTTTCCAAAAAATGAGGAAGATACTATGCAATCCATTTTTGACAACAGAAACAAGAAAAAAGATTTCTTAAATGTTATGTCGAGCCAGTCTTAACATATGGATGGGAATCATGGACAATAGGACAACAGATAAGAAAATTACTGGAGTCTGTAGAAATGTGGTTTTACAGAAGAATGTTGAGAGTACCATGAAGAGCTAAGAAGAGTAATGAAGATGTTCTGAGAGAGGTCAAAGCAAAGAGAGAGCTAATTTCCAATATTAGGAAGAAACAATCATCATTTTTTGGCCATATAATGAGAAGAGAACAACTGGAATATATTGTAACAGCTGGAAAAATTGAGGGACGAAGAGATAGAGTGAAGCAAAGAGAAAAAATAACAGACAGCTTAAGAGAATGGCTTGGCAGAAGGTCAACAACAGAAATGATAAATAGCTGCCGAGATCGAAAGTTGTGGAGAGACATGATCACCTACGCCAGCAGGCCCGGTACTTGATGATGATGACGATGATAATTCTGTTGACATCTTCGTTGGCGCCCCCATCTGGTGTTACTATGCTCCAAAAAAGCAATGAAAATATACATATCTCATACATCTTTCAGTTTTGTTCATGTAATTTTCTTGTTAGAACTGAAAACATTATTTAATGTGATAAAAGTATTCGTTTTGCTTGTAATTTTGTTGACATTTTCGTTGGCGCTCCATCTGTTGTTGTTATTATTTCTCAAATACTTGCATGTTCTCGCTCTATAAATGTAATCATAGAGAGCTAATCTCGTTACATCATTTGATTAGGTGTAACAAGAAAGCAAGCCCTCATGTGGGAAACAACAGGTAAGAGGAAAAGAGGCCACTGAGAAGAACATTGATCAGAGAGGCAAGAGGAGCAGGAATTGGCTCCCTCAATGAGATAGAGTTGCTTGCACAGAACAGAGACAAATGGCGAGATTTGATAAAATATCTTTACAAGGATTGAAAACTGCTAGAATAAAAAAAATTAGATTCGAAATAGAGTATCTGGGTCTATGCCCTGTGGGTCGGATGTAGGCGCCTTTGGTATATCCCATTCACCAAAGATTTATATAGATTTATAGATTTATAAAAATGTATTTTCTGTCACTGTTTGTTCAACTTTATATTTATTGTAATGTTGTGGTCAACATAGAAAACTTGTGAACAAGGAGAAAAGAAAACATGTTAAAATATCAAGTAGGATTTAGCAGCTGTGATGCAATTGTTTATTTGAGGCTCATCTATAACGTGCTTGTTTGAGGCTCATATGTAACGTGCTTGTTTTAGGCTCATCTGTAACGTGCTTGTCTGAGACTCACCTGTAACGTGCTTGTTTAAGGCTCATCTGTAACGTACTTGTTTGAGGCTCATCTGTACCGTACTTGTTTGAGCCTCATCTGTAACGTGCTTGTTTTAGGCTCATCTGTAACGTGCTTGTTTTAGGCTCATCTGTAACGTGCTTGTTTGAGGCTCATCTGTAACGTGCTTGTTTGAGGCTCATCTATAACGTGCTTGTTTTGAGGCTAATCTGTAACATACTTGTTTGAGGCTCATCTTTGACGTGTTTGTTTAAGGCTCATCTGTAACGTACTTGTTTGAGGCTCATCCGTAACGTACTTGTTTGAGGTTAATCTATAACGTATTTGTTTGAGGCTCATCTGTAACGTATGTTTTTGAAGTTCATCTGTAACGTACTTGCGTGTGGCTCATCTGCAACTGACACGTTTAAGGCTCATATACATCGTACTTTTTAAGACTCATCTGTAATGTACTTGTTTGAGGCTCATCTGTAATGTACTTGATTGAGGCTCCTCTGTAACGTACCTATTTGAGGCTCATCTGTAACGTATTTATTTCAGGCTTATGTATTCCATCTTACCTCCGTCTGTTGCTAATGAGCTTCGTCACAGGAGGCCAATCGATGCCAAGAAGTATCCAAATGTCACACTTTTGTTTAGGTAAGAGATATAAATGTCACACTTTTGTTTAGGTAAGAGATATAAATGTCACACTTTTGTTTAGGTAAGAGATATAAATGTCACACTTTTGTTTAGGAAAGAGATATAAATGTCACACTTTTGTTTAGGTAAGAGATATAAATGTCACACTTTTGTTTAGGTAAGAGATATAAATGTCACACTTTTGTTTAGGTAAGAGATATAAATGTCACACTTTTGTTTAGGTAAGAGATATAAATGTCACACTTTTGTTTAGGTAAGAGATATAAAGAGATATAAATGTCACACTCTTTTCTAGGTAAGAGAGATAAAGAGATATAAATGTCACACTCTTTTCTAGGTAAGAGAGATAAAGAGATATAAATGTCACACTCTTGTGTAGGTAAGAGAGATAAAGAGATATAAATGTCACACTCTTGTCTAGGTAAGAGAGATAAAGAGATATAAATGTCACACTCTTGTCTAGGTAAGAGAGATAAAGAGATATAAATGTCACACTTTTGTTTAGGTAAGAGATATAAATGTCACACTTTTGTTTAGGTAAGAGATATAAATGTCACACTTTTGTTTAGGTAAGAGATATAAATGTCACACTTTTGTTTAGGTAAGAGATATAAATGTCACACTTTTGTTTAGGTAAGAGATATAAAGAGATATAAATGTCACACTCTTTTCTAGGTAATAGAGATAAAGAGATATAAATGTCACACTCTTGTCTAGGTAAGAGAGATAAAGAGATATAAATGTCACACTCTTGTCTAGGTAAGAGAGATAAAGAGATATAAATGGCACACTCTTGTCTAGGTAAGAGAGATAAAGAGATATAAATGTCACACTCTTTTCTAGGTAAGAGAGATAAAGAGATATAAATGTCACACTCTTGTCTAGGTAAGAGAGATAAAAAGATATAAATTTCACACTCTTGTTCAGGTAAGAGAGATACAAAGATATAAATGTCACACTCTTGTCTAGGTAAGAGAGATAAAGAGATATAAATGTCACACTCTTTTCTAGGTAAGAGAGATAAAGAGATATAAATGTCACACTCTTGTCTAGGTAAGAGGGATAAAGAGATATAAATGTCACACTCTTGTCTAGGTAAGAGAGATAAAAAGATATAAATGTCACACTCTTGTCTAGGTAAGAGAGATAAAGAGATATAAATGTCACACTCTTGTCTAGGTAAGAGAGATAAAAAGATATAAATATCACACTCTTGTTTTTAGGCACACACTCTTGTACAGGTAAGAGAGATAAAGAGAAATAAATGTCACACTCTGGTTAAGGTAAGAGAGATAAAGAGAGATAAATGTCACAGTTCATGTAAAGAGAGATAAAGAGAGATAAATGTCACACTCTGGTTCAGGTAAGAGAGATAAAGAGAGATAAATGTCACACTCTTGTTCAGGTAAGAGAGATAATGAGAGATAAATGTCATGCTCTTGTTCAGGTAATAGAGATAATAAGAGATAAATGTCACACTCTTGTTCAGGTAAGAGAGATAATGAGATATAAATGTCACGCTCTTGTTCAGGTAAAATAAACTGTGCGCGTGGCCGTGCGGCTAAAACCACTGTCCCGCTGGCTGAAAAGCCGGCGTACGGTGTTCGAAGCCCGCGGTAGACAGAAAGGATTTTTTCTATCGGGGGTGAAATAAAAATCCTGAGTCTCACACGTCGTGGCGACTGCATGACCAAGCGGCCTTTATCAATCGAGTTCTATCGTTGCCCCCCGACATACACCAGCAATGGTACTATGTGTCGTAAAGATAGTTTTTTTTTTAAAATATGAAACTTTTCCATTTAAATAACAAATCGAAAAATGACATCTCAGTGTAGATGAAACGATTGATCCAAGTGTCACCATCTTGTTCAGATTAGAGAACAGATCATGAGGTTACAACGTCAGTCGTACAAAAACACATTTTAAAAATTACAAACGTTTAGAGAATGTGACCCTAACAGATGTTCTAGGGACACTCTGCAAGTGTAAGCAGTTCTAGACCGAAATGGAAGATCGTCACCATCATCCAAAATAAAAATAAACGGGACAAATCAGAAACAAGTGCAACGGATCAAATACTTGGACACAATAAAAACATAAAATGGAAGATGCAACACAGAAATTAAACAGAAAAATAGTTCAGGAGGAAATAGAATTTCAGAAAATGGGAAAAAAATCTTATACAACAAGTCCATGTCAATAGAAATGAGAAAGAGAGTTCATCGGTGCTATATAGAGCCAATTCTGACCTATGCAAGCGAATCATGGACAGTAGACAAACAAATGAAAAGACGATTAGAGGTCACGGGGATGGGATTTCTCAGAAGAATGTTCAAATTTCCCTGGGCAGCTAATAAGACCAAAAGGGATATTCTCAAAGAGGCCAACACAAAAAGGGAGCTTCTAAGAAACATCAGTAAGAAATAATCAACATTTTTCGGGCACATCATGAGAATAGAAAAGTTCGAGTACTTGGTTACAACCGGCAAAATAGAGGAATAGAGATATAGCGGACGACAAAGCGAGAAGATACTAAATAGCTTGGTGTCATGGCAGGGAAAACAGACAACAGAAATGATACGATGCACGATTGATAGAAAATTGTGGAAAGACATGATCGTCTATTCCAACCGGTATGGCACACGATGATGATGGTGATGACGTCATGCTGTCTTAGTTATTTGCAATATAAGTTCTGAGAACAAAAATAGTTTTACTGTTAACATCCCTTGTAGTTTTGTTCGAGTTAAAATGTTTTTTAAAAAATAAAGGCGCAAAGCAGTGATATTAAATAGACACTTGATAAGGTCACCCCCTGTTGGCTCTACTTCTATAAGCTTTAATAAGAAGATAGTGCGCCATATGATTAGTCATTCTCCTGTTGTCATAGTAACGAGGAGCAGTTTGCTGAAGTGGTATACATAGTTCTCATACACAAGCAAGGTCGAAAGATGTCGTACTGTTGGAGTAGGTTTGACATGCATTGACATTGAAGTATATAACAGCTTGAATTATTTAAACCATATCTCGGTTATACTTGGGAATACAGTGGCTGGTTGTACACTGACATTGAACCATATCTCGGCTATATTAGGGAATACGGTGGCTGGTTGTACACTGACATTGAACCATATCTCGGCTATACTAGGGAATACGGTGGCTAGTTGTACACTGACATTGAACCATATCTCGGCTATACTAGGGAATACAGTGGCTGGTTGTACACTGACATTTAACTCATTGAGCTGGAATGTGATTGTGTTATGTATTTTCATAAAATATTAGAGGAGGAGTTGTGGCCTCCGTTAGCTCCTCTGAATATTCGCCGATGTTGTTGATATAGTACGTGTTGATAACATTTCTACAGTGGCATAGTTGGTTTCACTCAGTTCAGTGCCCGTCACTCCGACACAGAGGGCGCTATGAGAATCGTGGAGCTACTCAACACGGTCTACACGAGATTTGACGAGATCTTAGAGCCAAGCAAGAACCCCAATATCTTCAAGGTCAGTCATGATGGGGACTGCGATTTATTACCATGGTTACGTTGACACAGTCTATGTTTAGTGTAGGATACTCTCAGTTTATGTTTGTTGTAGGACAGACTCAGTTTATGTTTAGTGTAGGACAGACTCAGTTTATGTTTAATGTAGGACAGACGCAGTCTATGTTTAATGTAGGACAGACTCAGTTTATGTTTATTGTAGGACAGACGCAGTCTATGTTTAATGTAGGACAGACGCAGTCTATGTTTATTGTAGGACAGACGCAGTCAATGTTTATTGTAGGACATATACAGTCTATGTTTAATGTAGGACAGGCACAGTCTATGTGTAGTGTAGGACAGCCACAGTCTATGTTTAGTGTAGGACAGCCACAGTCTATGTTTAGTGTAGGACAGACGCAGTCAATGTTTAGTGTAGGACATATACAGTCTATGTTTAGTGTAGAACAGAGACAGTCTATGTCTAATGTAGGACAGGCACAGTCAATGTGTAGTGTAGGAAAGACACAGTCTATGTTTAGTGTAGGACAGCCACAGTCTATGTTCAGAGGCAGGACATACACATTCCAGTGTATACCAGACGCAGTCTATGATCAGTGTAGGGCAAACGCTGCCAATAAATTGTGTTGTACAGACACAGTCTATGCTCAGTGTTGATTTGACTCCTGTGTGTTGGATTGACATAGTTTGTATTCAGTACATCAATGAAGCAGTCTCAACTGCTGACGGTGAGTTCGAAACTTGAGACCAGGACATGAGACCGAATTTTTAGACTGGCATTTAACTTGATAATTTGCGACATAAAATGTACTACAAATTGCACTATGTAAAATAGTTCCTTCAATTATTGTCTTAAATTAACATAATTATAATAAATTACTGCATTAAATTAACATAATTATAATTAAATCTTAATATCTTAGTTATTTACATTCGAAGTTATGAGGAAAAGCATAGTTTTGCTGTTAATTAACATTTCTTACTTTCAAGGTTTTGATCAAGTTGTATTAATATAAAGAGGTAGCGCAGTGATTTTTACAGGAACCACACAATAGTTCTGCTTCCTATTGGCTCTATTTGTTTACAACTTTACGTAATGAGTTAAGCGCACACAAGAGAGAGAGAGAGAGAGAGAGAGAGAGAGAGAGAGAGAGAAAGCGAGTCAGAAAGACACCAATTAGCCTAACACTTTATGTAATAACTTAAACATATGACAGAGTGAGAGAGAGAGAGAGAGAGAGAGCAAGAGAGATATAGAGATTAATTAGCCTAACACTTTATGTAATAATTAAATATATGTACACAATGAAAGAGAGAGAGAGAGAGAGAGAGAGAGAGAGAGAGAAAGCGAGTCAGAAAGACACCAATTAGCCTAAAACTTTATGTAATAACTTAAACATATGTACAGAGTGAGAGAGAGAGACTAATTAGCCTAAAACTTTATGTAATAACTTAAACATATGTACAGAGTGAGAGAGAGAGACTAATTAGCCTAAAACTTTATGTAATAACTTAAACATATGTACAGAGTGAGAGAGAGAGACCTATTAGCCTAAAACTTAATGACCCAGGTAGAGACTGTGGGAGACAAGTACATGGCGGTGAGCGGACTGCCAGAGCCTTGCAGCGATCATGCCAAGTCTATCGCCAACCTGGCACTAGATCTCATGGACATTTCCTCGGAGCTGCATGACCCAAATGGTCACAGTATCATGGTCAGTATACTTGTGTCCCATTGTGTCCCATGGTCAGTATACTTGTGTCCCATTGTGTCCCATGGTCATTATGTTTGTGTCCCATATTATTTTGTAAAAATAAGTAATAGTAAAAAATGTGGTTCAGCCACATAACAAGACAAAAGAAACTAACAATGACTCAACATAACAAGACAAAAGGAACTAACAATGAATCAAAGAGCCATAAACAAACGCTACGGAAACGCCAGATTAAGAGGAAGACTGAGAAAGAGATGGATAAAGGGAATACTAGAGTCACTAGGAGGTATAACACCAGAAGAGGCCAACAGAGGAGCAAAGAATCGCAGATTGTATCTCCCCTCGACGCCAAAGGCAATGGAAGAAGGATAGAAGAGGAAGAAGAGGTAATAACCATTATCGCTCTCTCAAATGTTATTTTAATCTACCTACCTACCTGCCTACCTACCTACCTACCTACCTACCTACCTACCTGCCTGCCTGCCTGCCTGCCTACCTACCTACCTACCTACCTACCTACCTACCTACCTACCTACCTACCTGCCTACCTACCTACCTACCTGCCTACCTACCTACCTACCTACCTGCCTACCTACTTACCTACCTACCTACCTGCCTGCCTGCCTACCTACCTACCTACCTACCTACCTACCTACCTACCTACCTACCAACCTACCTACCTACCTACCTACCTACCAACCTACCCACCTACCTTCCAACCTACCTATCTATCTATCTATCTATCTATCTATCTATCTATCTATCTATCTATCTATCTATCTATCTATCTATCTATCTATCTATCTATCTATCTATCTATCTATCTATCTATCTATCTATCTATCTATCTATCTATCTATCTATCTATCTATCTATCTATCTATCTATCATCCATCCATCCATCCATACATCCATCCATCCATCCATCCATCCATCCATCTTTCTATCTATCTATCTATCTATCTATCTATCTATCTATCTATCTATCTATCTATCTATCTATCTATCTATCTATCTATCTATCTATCTATCTATCTATCTATCTATCTATCTATCTATCTATCTATCTATCTATCTATCTATCTATCTATCTGTCTCTTTGTTTGGTTATTTGTATGTATGTCTGTCTGTCTCTTTGCCTGTCTGTCCGTCTGTCTGTCTCTTTGCCTGTCTGTCCGTCTGTCTGTCTGTTTGTCTGCCTGTCCATTGTACTCTGAAGCCGAAGACGGCACGTAGGGCAACAATGTGTCCGACGATTTAAGTTGTCAAACATCAGACCTTGCACAGGACCCGCATCGTATCTCTAAACCTGTATAAGATTTATGTCTATTGGCTTTCCATTCAATTTCACAAAAAGGACTCTGTCAGATATTGGGTAAAAGTCTTTCACTGTTCTTGCTCTTTCTACATCCAAGATGATACCTACTCCTCTTTGGTGTTCAGTACCTCCAGAATAGATTATTTTATGTTCATCAGAATACATCTCCCCTGATCCGGTGTATCTCATTTCGCAAAGTCCCAGTAATTGTAAACCCATTCTTTTCATTTCTTGTATGATGTTTTCTAGTTTACCCTTCTGCATGAGTGTTCTCACATTCCAAGTACCTATCTTTAGAGTTTGTTTTATATTTATTTTGCTTACAGTAGCTTGATGACGATCAGGTATCACCTGTAGCACATGATGTCCCCTACCGAACTAGGGTTTTCCATTGGAATCCCCCTTAACGTTGTTGTCCTTATTTCTATTGTTGTCGCGATTCATGATTGTACAAAGAAGTTACGACGGTGCTTTCTGTTGCCTTCCGTCGGTTTGTTTACGGTTGGCTCCGCTAGCTTTTGGCTAAAAAGTCTCACCCACAAGGCAGTGGGGTTGTTTTATTTCGGGGTACCCTCCCTTTGCCTCTTACTCTCCCTAGCTTACCTGCAAGGCAGCAGGGCAGGCACAGGTTGCACTGTTTACTGCATACAGTAGCAGGTACAATTACCTGACCTGACATTACTTCATGTTAGCCTACTGAATATAGTGTATGTCTTTATTTATTATGTCAGCGGTAGCCCAGGCCCCAAAACCAGTATACGGCACTGATCTAAAGTACTTAAGTCCTGTAGCATGCACGGGTATATCGCTAGAACTGTATCATCATCATCATGTGCCATGCCGGTTGACGCAGGCGGTTATGTCTTTCTACAGTGTTCTATCCACAGTGCATCGTATAAGATCTGTTGTTGACTGTTTTCCATGTCATGACACCAAACTATCTGATATCTTCTCTCTTTGTCGTCCGCTGTATCTTTTTCCCTGTATTTTACCAGTTGTAACCACGTATTCCAACTTTCCTCTTCTCATGACCGAAAAATGTTGATTGTTTATTTGTGATATTTTTTCAGGATCCGCCTTTTTGTGTTGGCCTCTTTGAGAATTTCCTCGTCGGTCTTTTTATTTGTCCAGGGAACTTTCAACATTCTCTTGTATACAGTACCAGAACGTTCAAGTCAATGTGTACGTGTGTATGTATGATATTTATCTTCTGTGGCATTTATAGGTCCCGCCTTCTGGATTGAGTGTGTAAGATGTATTGTCCTATCATACCTGGATGTGTGTTATAGTTACTCGAAGGCCCCGGTATCACTACACACGAAGTAAAAATCCATAATTGCTCAACCGCCAGTGCCAGCGAAATCATTAGAATTAACATTTCATCGAATATCCAAACAGAAAATGAAGTTGCAGTCCCCATCGTAGCAAACACAGCACACGTAAAAAAACATAAGGCACAGTAGCACTGATAGTGAACGCAACTGAACTGTCCTTCGTCATACGATATCATCATTCATCGTAAGAAATCTGAATATAGAAACACCATCAGATGAAACACACAGCCCACGGTGTGCACAGAGCACTAAACTCAGTAGCTCCTGCAGCCAGCCGGATTTGAAATATGAGGAAATATCAACAAGAAACCTTTTCAGACAGTGCACCAACGGTTCATTGCTGCCTATCCGCCATATTGACTGGAAGTCAATGATTGTGTGTACTTCTACGGATATGTACACAATGTGTACATCTCTCTCACTTGGTTGAGTTTCTTTCCTCGGACTTCGTTATAAAATAAATGTCCTCTTTCATCTGAGTTGTGTTAGTGAGCGATTGCCTTTATAGACATCTATTATCTCTCAGATTGTTGCTAATTTGTGCCTGGTGAGTTGTGTTGTCTTTAAGGCAAATCTACTTAACCTCTCATCTGACTATATCACCTGCGTTTTCACATCTGACTATATCACCTGCGTTTTCACATCTGACTATATCACCTGCGTTTTCACATCTGACTATATCACCTGCGTTTTCACATCTGACTATATCACCTGTCCTCTCTCACCTAACTATATCACCTGTCCTCTCTCACCTAACTATATCACCTGTCCTCTCTCACCTAACTATATCACCTGTCCTCTCTCACCGGACTATATCACCTGCCCTCTCTCACCTAACTATATCACCTGATAACATCACCTATCCTCTCTCACCTGAATGTGAACCTTGATAATATCACCTGATAATATCACCTATCTATCTCACCTGATAATATCACCTATCCTCTCTCACCTGAATGTGAACCTTGTTTGTAGATAACAATCGGCATTCACTCCGGAGAGGTAGTCACTGGCGTGATAGGTAAAAAGATGCCCCGTTACTGCCTGTTTGGGAACACGGTCAACCTGACCAGCCGGACAGAGACTACCGGGGAGAAAGGCAGGGTCAACGTTTCGGAGGATGCTTACAGGTGAGAGGGGGCAACGTTTCGGAGGATGCTTACAGGTAAGAGGGTCAACGGTGATTGCTTACAGGTAAGAGGGTCAACGGTGATTGCTTACAGGTAAGAGGGTCAACGGTGATTGCTTACAGGTAAGAGGGTCAACGTTTCGGAGATTGCTTACAGGTAAGAGGGTCAACGTTTCGGAGGATGCTTACAGATGAGAGGGTCAACGTTTCGGAGGATGCTTACAGGTAAGAGGGTCAACGTTTCGGAGATTGCTTACAGGTAAGGGGGTCAACGTTTCGGAGGATGCTTACAGGTAAGAGGGTCAACGTTTCGGAGGATGCTTACAGGTAAGGGGGTCAACGTTTCGGAGGATGCTTACAGGTAAGGGGGTCAACGTTTCGGAGGATGCTTACAGGTAAGAGGGTCATGAGTTTTTGTTTGTCTCGTGGTTGTCTTAGGTTTTTGTCGCTTGGCTGCTTTCTGTTATTAGCGTGAGTGGTTTTTGTTGGTAGCGTGGGTGGTTTTTGTTCGTAGCATGGATGGTTTTTGTTGGTCGCGTGGGTGGTTTTAGTTGGTCGCTAGATTGGTTTTTATTGGGAAGAGGTAAATAATTTCAGTGCTGCGGTAAAGCTGGTAGTAGGGAACAAGTGGTGGGATGTATCGTATACGCCTACAAGGTATGGTGATAATTTTACAAAAAAAAAGGAACACAACAAAATACTCACCTTCCGGCCTTCATGCGAGCTTCTTCAGGAAACGAAAACAACATAAACGGACAACGAAATAAAGATAAACACTACTACATTTAGAATGAGCGGGACAAGTAAATCAAGGAGAAATAAAAAGAGTGATGAGAAATAAAATGATACAATTAAAGGTCATGTACTGCACATTAAGTGGAAATAATGGATAATAAATAACAGTTAGTGAAATGAAAAAATATTTTAAAATTAATAGGAGACAGCTGATGCTCGATCCAGAAGCTCACATTGTGTGGATAGTTCTAAGTCAAAGTGATTTTTGTTGGTGATGTGGTTGATTATGTTGGTGATGTGGTTGGTTTTTGTTGGTGATGTATTTGATTTTTGTTGGTGCTGTGGTTGATTTTTGTTGGTGATGTAGTTGATTTTTGTTGGTCATGTGGTTGATTTTGTTGGTGATGTGGTTGATTTTTGTTGGTGATGTGGTTGATTTTGTTGGTGATGTAGTTGATTTTTGTTGGTGATGTAGTTGATTTTTGTTGGTGATGTAGTTGATTTTTGTTGGTGATGTGGTTGATTTTTGTATGTGATGTAGTTGATTTTTGTTGGTCATATGGTTGATTTTTGTTGGTGGTGTGGTTGATTTTTGTTGGTGATGTGGTTGATTTTTGTTGGTGATGTGGTTGATTTTTGTTGGTGATGTGGTTGATTTTTGTTGGTGATGTAGTTGATTTTTGTTGGTCATATGGTTGATTTTTGTTGGTGGTGTGGTTGATTTTTGTTGGTGATGTGGTTGATTTTTGTTGGTGATGTGGTTGATTTTTGTTGGTGATGTAGTTGATTTTTGTTGGTGATGTAGTTGATTTTTGTTGGTCATGTGGTTGATTTTTGTTGGTCATGTGGTTGATTTTTGTTGGTGATGTAGTTGATTTTTGTTGGTGATGTAGTTGATTTTTGTTGGTGATGTAGTTGATTTTTGTTGGTGATGTAGTTGATTTTTGTTGGTCATGTGGTTGATTTTTGTTGGTCATGTGGTTGTTTTTTGTTGGTGATGTAGTTGATTTTTGTTGGTGATGTAGTTGATTTTTGTTGGTGATGTAGTTGATTTTTGTTGGTGATGTATTTGATTTTTGTTGGTGATGTGGTTGATTTTTGATGGTGATGCAGTTGATTTTTGTTGGTGATGTAGTTGATTTTTGTTGGTGATGCAGTTGATTTTTGTTGGTGATGTAGTTGATTTTTGTTGGTGATGTCGTCGATTTTTGTTGGTCATGTGGTTGTTTTTTTGTTGGTAATGTGTTTGAATTTTGTTGGTGATGTCGTCGATTTTTGTTGGTCATATGGTTGATTTTTTTTGGTCATGTGGTTGATTTTTGTTGGTCAAGTGGTTTATATGTGTTGGTCTCGGGGCTAGTTTTTGTTAGTCATCTTTCATTTTAAGTGGAGTCAATTTGACTATTTTTGTTGGTTTAGTTTGTTAGCTTGTGTTGGTTGATGGCAGTGCTGTCTATGAGCATCCTGGACTATCTTTTGCCAATGGACTTAATCAGTGCAGGTAAATTTGATTTCTTGTGTTGTTGGCATTTACTAGTTGGTTGAATAATTTATGTAAATTTTCTTATTTCTGATGACCAGCTTTTATTAATATTGAAGTTATAAATGACACAATGGTTTATAAATATCATGTTGGTTTCTAAATACCATGTAGGGTTTCTAAATATCATGTTGGTTTCTAAATATCATGAAGGTTTCTTAATATCATGTTGGTTTCTAAATACCATGAAGGTTTCTAAATATCATGTTGGTTTCTAAATATCATGAAGGTTTCTAAATATCATGTTGGTTTCTAAATACCATGAAGGTTTCTTAATATCATTTTGGTTTCTAAATATCATGAAGGTTTCTAAATATCATGTTGTTTTCTAAATATCTTGTTGGTTTCTAAATATCATGTTGGTTTCTAAATATCATGATGGTTTCTAAATATCATGTTGGCTTCTAAATATCATGTTGTGTTTCTAAATGTCATGAAGGTTTCTAAATATCATGTTGGTTTCTAAATATCATGTTGGCTTCTAAATGTCATGAAGGTTTCTAAATATCATGTCGGTTTCTAAATATCATGTTGGCTTCTAAATATCATGTTGTGTTTCTTAATATCATGTTGATTTCTAAATATCATGATGGTTTCTAAACATCATGAAGGTTTCCAAATATCATGTTGGTTTCTAAATATCATGTCGGTTTCTAAATATCATGTTGGTTTCTAAATATCATGTTGGTTTCTAAATATTATGAAGGTTTATTAATATCATGTTGATTTCTAAATATCATGAAGGTTTCTAAATATCAAGAAGGTTTCTAAATATCATGAAGGTTTCCAAATATCATGTTGGTTTCTAAATATCATGCTGGTTTCTAAATATCATTTTGGTTTCTAAATATCATGAAGGTTTCTAAATATCATGAAGGTTTCCAAATATCATGTTGATTTCTAAATATCATGATGGTTTCTTAATATCATGTTGATTTCTAAATATCATGATGGTTTCTAAATATCATGAAGGTTTCCAAATATCATGTTGATTTCTAAATATCATGAAGGTTTCCAAATATCATGTTGATTTCTAAATATCATGAAGGTTTCCAAATATCATGATGGTTTCTAAATATTATGAAGGTTTCTTAATATCATGTTGGCTTCTAAATATCATGAAGGTTTCTAAATATATTCGCTTGTCTAGTCTGAATGGAAGAAAACCATCTTTATTTTCCCACGTCTGGGGTCTGCCGAGAAACTTATAGGACCGGAGAATAAAGACCGTTTGTCCAGTGCAGTCGCCGCAAGGTGCTCCGGTCTGAGTTTTTTTCAACCCATCTTACCGATCTAACTCATCCACCCGACTCACAGACCCAACTACCCGACCCATCTCACTGATTATCTCATCGACCCAACTCACCGATCCAAATCACCAAACCATCTCCCCAATCCAACTCACCGAACCATCTCACAGACCCAACTCACCGACCCATCACACCGACCCAATACACAGACCCAACTCACCGACCCAACTCATCGACCCATTTCACCGACCCAACACACAGACCCAACACACAAACCCATCTCACCGACCCAACACACAGACCCAACTCACCGACCCAACTCATCGACCCACCACCCTGTCAACAGCTTAAAAAGAAGGAGCCCTCCCAGTCTTCAAGCACATGTAGTGTTAATAAGTACATTGTTTGCACCAACGTGATTATTATTTTAGTGTGGTGGCCAGCACTATTCCAGGCCGTTCTTCACTGTAAGAAGAATCTCCGGTATCCATTTCATACTGAAGACGTGTTAATAATTTATGCAAATATAACGAGACTGGGGTATACACAAACAGAACATGGACATCAATATCACGTGATGTTTAGGTCTCACTAAATCAACAAACTGAGGGACTGGTTGGTCTCGAGGTAAGACGCCGGCCTCGATGCAGAGAGTTTGTGGGTTCAAATCTCGGCTAGATGGGATTTTTATTTATGATTTTTCTCTGCGGCAACCACCCCTGGTCTCAAAGCGAGGCCCGGCTTGAAACGTGAATTACTCATCGACGGAAAAAATATGAGTACCTCCGAAGACGGAGTTACCTGCCTGTGCGGCGAGGGACCTCAGTGCACACGGCTGCCAGGGAAAAATGGATTAACACGCAAAATTCAGTTACTAGTCGCTATGGTCTTCGTCAGAGGTAAAAACTGGCGAACGCAAAAAAAAAAATCAGCAAGAAAGATTGACATGAAATCACCAACACATCAAACGGATCAAATTTCGCAATTTGCATATTCAATCAATATTTTGTCACGTTCAAGCGACTACTAGCCGTAGTTCTGACTTTCTTTATGCCTCTGACATTACAGCCATGTATGTCGTTTCTGTCTTATCTAATCATACATTCCACCCGTTCCAGTTTTTTTTTTTATGATTGACCGAAAATAAATTCTTTAATTTATGGCTTAAAGAGCTTCATTGTTCACATCGAACATCTTGAATTGGATGATAAAAAAATAGAATGTATAAATCTTGAATGTAATGGCGGCTAATCGTTGAACCTCCCTCGGTAATGACGTTCACAAATATAACGGCCAGTCTTAGCAGGAATTTAATGTTTCAACGTGCCAGATTGTTCTTTTGATTGACAATTTGGCTTTCTTGAAACTATAGCAAAGTTCGTGTGTGCGTTTGTTGAGAGGTAGCATGAAAAAAAGTAGCCTTAATTGACAGATGATGACGCCATATTAACGAAAAAAAGCCAAATTTAAAATGAAGCACGACAATTTGGACGTGTTAAATGCATAGAGCCCCCGTCACGCCAAGTGGCGTATAGGGAATATGGTGTTAGTGACCATAAATGTTACAGATGATTTTTGGGGTCATGTGGTCGGTGTTATGCCCGTGGCGCTTCACTTTCCAGAAAAAAAATCCGGTACCCACTTAAGGCTGGGTGAACTCGGAAGCCTTCGGTTGGGATCGAACACTACCTCTTGTCCTTTGTACTCCAGTTCACTAACCACTGAGCTATCGCGGCTCCGTTAAATACATCATCATCATCATCGAGTGCCGTCTCCGTAACGAAGGTTGGCTACTGGAACGAAGAGCGCCATTCTGCTCTGTTTCTTGCTTTGATGGTGCAGGTTGTCATAGACTGATTTCTCCATCTTTTGATGTTACTCGTCCATGTTAGTCTTGGTCTGCCTCTGCCTTTTTTACCTTGTATTTTTCCCTCCAGGATTACTTTTAGTAGGCTGTTGTGTCTTTTAACATGGCCCAAAATTCGCATTTGTCTTGTTTGAATTGTACTTAGTAGTTCTCTTTTTATTTTTAGTTGTTTTAAGACTTCATCGTTTGTTTTCTTTTCCTTCCATACATTTCTACCTATTCTTCTATATATCCACATTTCAAAGGCTTCAATTCTCTGTTCTGTTTTCTTGTCTAATGTCCATGTTTCTGCACCACATAGGAATATTGAGAAGATGTAACATTTTGCTATTCTTAGTTTTAGCCCTGGTGTTAAATACATAGCCAGTGGTATTTTTTTTTTTTTAAAACTGGCCATCAATGAATGTGTACAAATGTGTTTTCTCTTGTTCTCTTGTTATAATTGACATCCACTCTACGCGGTTGGTGAGAAAACAGAACTGCATTGGACGTCAATTTGTGATTGCAAGAAATCTATCACAGAGATATTGTTGTAGCAGGTTATTCCTCTGAATCAAGGGCTGGGCGGTGTAGCGATAAGTTGACGGCCCGGGGGTACTGGTTGGTCTCGAGGTAAGACGCCGGCCTCGAGAGAGAGAGTGAGAGGTTGTGGGTTCAAATACCGGCTACACCGGTTGGGATTTTTATTTATGATTTCTCTATGCGGCAACCACCCCTGGTCTCAGCAGCGAGGCCCGGCTTGAAACGCCAATTACTTATCGACGGAAAAAATATGAGTACCACCGAAGTCAGAGTTATCTGCCTTTGCGGCGAAGGATCCCTGTGAATACGGCTGCCAGGGAAAAATGGATTAACACGCAAAATTCAGTTCCTAGTCTCTAGGGACTTCGTCAGAGGTAAAAGCTGGTCAACGAAAAAAAAAAGAAAGAAAGATGTCAGCCCCTGGACAAGAAGAGCAATTTAGTGTCTCTCTATGTTTTTCTCTGTATCTTGATGTTTCACATACAAGAGCAATTTAGTGTCTCTCTATGTTTTTCTCTGTATCTTGATGTTTCACATACAAGAGCAATTTAGTGTCTCTATGTTTTTCTCTGTATCTTGATGTTTCACATACAAGGGCAATTTAGTGTCTCTCTATGTTTTTCTCTGTATCTTGATGTTTCACATACAAGGGCAATTTAGTATCTCTCTATGTTTTTCTCTGTATCTTGATGTTTCACATACAAGGGCAATTTAGTGTCTCTCTATGTTTTTCTCTGTATCTTGATGTTTCACATACAAGGGCAATTTAGTGTCTCTCTATGTTTTTCTCTGTATCTTGATGTTTAACATAGAAGGGCAGTTTAGTTTCTATCTACGTCTTTCTGTGTATCTTGATGTTTAACATAGAAGGTCAATTTAGTGTCTCTCTACGCCTTTCTGTGTATCTTGATGTTTCACATAGAAGGTCAATTTAGTGTCTCTCTACGCCTTTCTGTGTATCTTGATGTTTCACATAGAAGGTCAATTTAGTGTCTCTCTACGCCTTTCTGTGTATCTTGATGTTTCACATAGAAGGGCAATTTAGTGTCTCTCTACGTCTTTCTGTGTATCTTGATGTTTCACAAAGAAGGGCAATTTAGTGTCTCTCTACGTCTTTCTGTGTATCTTGATGTTTCACATAGAAGGGCAATTTAGTGTCCCTCTACATCTTTCTGTGTATCTTGATGTTTCACACAGAAGAGAATGAATTTGATTTCTCTTGTTGTCTCTTCTCAACACAAGTCTGTTATATTGAAATATAGACAATTTTAACCAATCAATAATAATGTTATTAGATCATATTGGTCGATCCAAGGGCCGACCACGAAAAATATGGTTTGACGGAATATTAAAAACACTTGGGGACTTCGGTAGCTCAGCTGAGAAAATCACCCAACTAGGCTACCGATGTTTGGACAACCCGTGTTCGATTCCCACTTAAAGTAGTGTGAGTTGTACTCATGGCTGGAAAAAAAAAATCCCCCCTCCCGCGGTTGACCCAGCCGCTGGCAGAAATGGATACCAGGGTAGTAATACTCTGAGAAGGTGAGGAATGCCGCCTCGCATGAGTTTCGATGCTTGAAGCGACACTATCCAGATGTCTCCGAACACTTCTGGATAGGCGGTTGAACACATATAGGTGGAAACTGGCGTGCCTAAGACGCTGATCCAAGTCTCGTATTTTACCTTTATCTTAGAAACACTACAAAACATAACATCAATTATAGGCAAACAGAAGAGTAAAAGACTGTAAATTATATCTCCCCTCGACGCTGAAAGGCTAATGAAAAAGGAGAGAAGAAGAAGACGAAGAATATATATACATGTCATGTAGTGACAAGATAAAAGTTCAACGTACTTTCAGCTTCCAAAAATTCACATATTCCCTCAGTGGCAGCAATAACGTGAAGACATATTTTCATATCAGTTTGTGGAATTATCGGTGGCAAACCCATCTAAGTGTCTTTTGATTTCAGGTTCCTTCAGGAGGCCCCGAACTGCGATCAAAGCTTCCAGTTTCAGTACCGAGGGGAGGTGTCAATGAAAGGAAAGTCTACGCCCATGAAGTGTTATTTTCTCACTAGAAAGGTGTTGGTGTCGGAGAAGAAGTCTGCAGCCTGTGATGTGTAATGAGTTGTCAGTAGGAGATAAGACTGTATCATCTGTGATGTGTAATGAGTTGTCAGTAGGAGAGAAGACTATATAATCTGTGATGTGTAATGAGTTGTCAGTAGGAGATAAGAGTGTATAATCTGTGATGTGTAATGAGTTGTCATTAGGAGATAAGACTGTATCATCTGTGATGTGTAATGAGTTGTCATTAGGAGATATAACTATATAATCTGTGATGTGTAATGAGTTGTCAGTAGTAGATAAGACTGTATCACCTGTGATGTGTAATGAGTTGTCAGTAGGAGATAAGACTGTATCATCTGTGATGTGTAATGAGTTGTCAGTAGGAGATAAGACTGTATCACCTGTGATGTGTAATGAGTTGTCAGTAGTAGATAAGACTGTATCACCTGTGATGTGTAATGAGTTGTCAGTAGGAGATAAGACTGTATCATCTGTGATGTGTAATGAGTTGTCAGTAGGAGATAAGAGTGTATAATCTGTGATGTGTAATGAGTTGTCATTAGGAGATAAGACTGTATCATCTGTGATGTGTAATGAGTTGTCAGTAGGAGATAAGACTACATAATCTGTAATGTGTAATGAGTTGTCATTAGGAGATATAACTATATAATCTGTGATGTGTAATGAGTTGTCAATAGTAGATAAGAGTATAGAATCGTGATGTGTAATGAGTTGTCATTAGGAGATATAACTATATAATCTGTGATGTGTAATGAGTTGTCAATAGTAGATAAGACTGTATCATCTGTGATGTGTAATGAGTTGTCAGTAGGAGATAAGACTACATAATCTGTAATGTGTAATGAGTTGTCATTAGGAGATAAGAGTATAGAATCGTGATGTGTAATGAGTTGTCATTAGGAGATATAACTATATAATCTGTGATGTGTAATGAGTTGTCAGTAGTAGATAAGACTGTATCATCTGTGATGTGTAATGAGTTGTCAGTAGGAGATAAGACTGTATCATCTGTGATGTGTAATGAGTTGTCAGTAGGAGATAAGACTACATAATCTGTAATGTGTAATGAGTTGTCAATAGGAGATAAGAGTATAGAATCGTGATGTGTAATGAGTTGTCATTAGGAGATAAGACTATACAATCTGTGATATGTAATGAGTTGTCATTATGAGATAAGACTATATAATCTGTGATGTGTATTGAGTTGGCATTAGGAGATAAGAGTATAGAATCTGTGATGTGTAATGAGTTGTCATTAGGAGATAAGACTATAATCTGTGATGTGTAATGAGTTGTCAGTAGGAGATAAGACTATAATCTGTGATGTGTAATGAGTTGTCAGTAGGAGATAAGACTATATAATCTGTGATGTGTAATGAGTTGTCAGTAGGAGATAAGACTATAATCTGTGATGTGTAATGAGTTGTCAGTAGGAGATAAGACTATATAATCTGTGATGTGTAATGAGTTGTCAGTAGGAGATAAGACTATATAATCTGTGATCTATTGATTACATAAAGCTTCAGTGACTATTGCTTACATAAACTACAGTGATTATTGATTACATAAAGTTACAGTGACTCATATTCATCATCATCATCATCAAGTACCGGGCCTGCTGGTGTAGGTGATCACGTCTCTCCACAACTTTCGATCACGACCATTATTTATCATTTCTGTTGTCGACCTTCTGCCAAGCCATTCCCTTAAGCTGTCTGGTATCTTTTCTCTTTGCTTTCCTCTATCTCTTCGTCCCTCAATTTTCCCAGTTGTTACAATATATTCCAGCTGTTGTATTCTCTCTATAAGGCCAAAAAATGATGATTGTTTCTTCCTAATATTGGAAATTAGCTCTATTTTTGCTTTGACCTCGTTCAGAACGTTTTCATTACTCTTCTTAGCTGTCCATGATATTCTCAACATTCTTCTGTAAAACCACATTTCTACAGATTCCAGTGGTTTTCTAGTCTGATGTCCTATTGTCCATGATTCACATCCATATGTTAAGATTGGCTCTACATAACATTTAAGAACTCTTTTTTTCTTGTTTCTATTGTCAAAAATGGATTACATAGTATCTTCCTCATTTTTTGGAAAGCTGCTTTTGCCTGAGCCATTCTGCATCCCACCTCTTTTGTACATCTTCCGTCTGAGGTTAACAAAGTTCCCAAATATTTAAATGCATTTACCTGTTTTAATATTGTTCCACTTGTCTTTATTTTGCACTGAGGTGATGTCTTTTTCTTTGTTGTTACCATTACTTCGGTCATTATGCGATTAAGGCTGAGTCCTTTCTTTTTATTTCTTTCACTATAATGTCCAACATTTCTTGTAACTCATTTTCACTCTTAGCTATTAAGACTGTATCATCAGCATACCTTAGATTATTTATATTATGACCTCCGATTGTTATTCCAGGCATGCCCCTTATGTATCTTAAAATAATCTCACTATAAATATTAAAAAATCTGGTGACAGCACACAACTTTGTCTAAGACCCTGCTTTATTTATTGAAACATTCCCAATTGGTTTCCATTTCTTATGGCCGCTGTTTGTTGCCAATACATGTTCTTTATTATTCTTAGATCTTGGCTGTCTACGTTTATGCTTTCTAAAATTGTTATTATTTCTTGGTGCTTTACTTTGTCAAATGCTTTGGTATAATCTATGAAACATAGGTATAGATCTGTTTTCACCTGTATGGCTCTTTCTACTATAGATCTTACGATGTATATGGCATTGCTTGTTCCTTTATCTGTAACAAAATCACACTGTTCATCGCTAATTTCTGCACTGATTTTGTTTCGCACTCTGCGCATGATGATTCTTAGTAATATCTTAATCATGTGACTCATAAGGCTTTTTGTGCGATGATCATCGCATTCAATCGCATCAGATCGTACAGGGACTGTTAATTGCATAAAGCTACACTGACTATTGCTTGCATAAAGCTACAGTGACTATTGCTTACATAAAGCTACAGTGACTATTGCTTACATAAAGCTACAGTGACTATTGCTTACATAAAGCTACAGTGACTATTGCTTACATAAAGCTACAATGACTATTGCTTACAATAAGCTACAGTGACTATTGCTTACATAAAGCTACAGTGACTATTGCTTACATAAAGCTACAGTGACTATTGCTTACATAAGCTACAGTGACTATTGCTTACATAAAGCTACAGTGACTATTGCTTACATAAAGCTACATTGAGTTTTGATTACGTAAGCTACAGTGACTATTGCTTACATAAAGCTACAGTGACTATTGCTTACATAAAGCTACAGTGACTATTGCTTACATAAAGCTACAGTGACTATTGCTTACATAAAGCTACAGTGACTATTGCTTACATAAAGCTACAGTGACTATTGCTTACATACAGCTACAGTGACTATTGCTTACATAAAACTACAATGACTATTGCTTACAATAAGCTACAGTGACTATTGCTTGCATAAAGCTACAGTGACTATTGATTACATAAAGCTACAGTGACTACTGCTTACATAAAGCTACAGTGACTATTGCTTACATAAAGCTACAGTGACTATTGCTTACATAAAGCTACAGTGACTAATGCTTACATAAAGTTATAGTGACTATTGCTTACATAAAGCTACAGTGACTATTGCTTACATAAAGCTACATTGAGTTTTGATTACGTAAGCTACAGTGACTATTGCTTACACAAAGCTACAGTGACTATTGCTTACATAAAGCTACAGTGACTATTGCTTACATAAAGTTATAGTGACTATTGCTTACATAAAGCTACAGTGACTATTGCTTACATAAAGCTACATTGACTATTGCTTACATTAGGCTAGAGTGACTAATAACTAATAGTTGTCGGATTGTCCTCGTTGCATAACTCCCCAATATATCCCGAAGCGTCAAACAATGAAGTGGTCCACAAGTCTACCCCCGATCTCCTCGTAGCTCTCCTGAATCTAGACAACATCCCTCTTCACTGACATGACAATCCAGGAGTCGCATCGGATCTGCAGATTCAGGAACAACGTCGAAACCCCCATCGAGCTCCTCTTTTCGAGCTCTTTTCGAGCTCTTTTCGATTAGGGAAATAAGATGGCCCATAATTATACAAATTAAAGAATATATAAACTAAACCAACAAATCAAATGGGTTGGCTATGTCATAAGATAGAAAGGTCAAAACACAATACAACAAACCTTCAATAATCGTTGCGAGAACATCAGACCCAAGTGCCGACCATGGAAAAAAATGGAATTAAGGAATATTAGAAACAATATGAAACATAACAGCAGCAGAGGAAAACATAAGTGCGAAAGACCGCAAATTATATCTCCTCTCGTCGCTGGAAGGCAAATGAGGAAGAAAAGAAAAAGATGAAGAAAAATTAATAATTAAATTACAAAGAACACACTAATTGTCAACAATCAATACAAACATCATTATCAGGTCACGTGCCCTTTGCAGAACGTTGCATTCACCACAGCTCATCTGAAAGAATCTCTGTCTCTAGCCAGATCTCCCACAGAAAGTTGCATTCACCACAGCACGTCTGAAAGAATCTCTGTCTCTAGCCAGATCTCCCACAGAAAGTTGCATTCACCACAGCACGTCTGAAAGAATCTCTGTCTCTAGCCAGATCTCCCACAGAACGTTACATTCACCACAGCCCGTCTGAACGAATCTCTGTCTCTAGCCAGATATCCCACAAAACGTTACATTCACCACAGCCTGTCTGAAAGAATCTCTGTCTCTAGCCAGATCTCCCACAAAAAATTGCATTCACCACACCCAGTGGCTGAAAGAATCTCTGTCTCTAGCCAGATCTCCCACAGAACGTTGCATTCACCACATCCCTTCTGAAGGAATCTCTGTCTCAATCCAGATCTCCCATAGAACGTTGCATTCATCACATACCGTCTGAAGGAATCTCTGTTTCTAGCCTGATCTCCCACAGAACGTTGCATTCAGCACATCCCTTCTGAAAGAACCTCTGTCTCTAGCTAGATCTCCCATAGAACGTTGCATTCACCACAACCCGTCTGAAATAATCTCTGTCTCTAGCCTGATCTCCCATAGAACGTTGCATTCACCACAACCCGTCTGAAATAATCTCTGTCTCTATCCAGATCTCCCATAGAACATTGCATTCATCACAACCCGTCTGAAATAATCTCTGTCTCTATCCAGATCTCCCATAGAACATTGCATTCATCAGAACCCGTCTGAAATAATCTCTGTCTCTAGCCTGATCTCCCACTTTTTCTGATGTCAGGTCTCGTTGATGTCTTGAAACCACCTTCTTCGATGCGAGATATGGTCCCCGATTTCTTGCTCTTCTATTTGCCTCTTCTACTGTCATACCTCAGAGTGTTTCTAGTATTCCGTTTAACAATAAATCTTGGTCTGGTGCTCTCGTATCTTTTGTTGGTAACTCGTTTTATTATATTGAGTTCTTTGTGTCTTCTCACATGACAGAACCACTGGTTCCTTTCCTAGTCTTTTTCGTAACTCTCAATTTTTTATCTTATCTCTAAGGCTGTTTCTTGTCATGCATCTGACACACTTAATTTCTGTGGTGGTTACTTTTCTAAGTTTTTGAGTCTAAGGTCCATGTCTGGCACTGGTAGCACAACGTTGGGATAAGCATAGTCTTATAGATCTCGTCACTTTAACGTTACCTCTTTGTTGGACAGACTTTGTGGAGACAGGCCAGAGGAAACAATTTGTAGAGATGTTTTACTGGTAAATATTTAGTGCATAAAGTATCATTTTATAGTTGAACATCTATTGGGTGACCAAAGAGCTTAATCACAGTATTCAGATTTAGGAGTAGTGGTTACACAGCTACTTACTACGGCTACTGAAGCCAAACAAGAACCACTCTCAGATCAGTGTCTACAGAATCCTCACGATGGTGAACCTTGCTGGCAAGATACTGAAGCCAAACAAGAACCACTCTCAGATCAGTGTCTACAGAATCCTCACGATGCTGAACCTTGCTGGCAAGATACTGAAGAAAATGGTTGCTGTATACACTCTTATGACCTTGATCGAATACGTGCATTCCCATCCGAACTAGGGGTTATAGATATAGAAAATAGACATGGCTGACTGTTGCAGTCTTCACCTATAACGTTTTCGAAGGCTCCCACAGACGAGAGGAGACGTGTGCTGCTGCTATAGATCTGGATGATGTATACAACAGGGTACTGTTTGAATACCTCATACTCTTCAAACAGGCGGTGCACCCCTTCCAGATTAGATGGATCGCTGCTGCACTGTTTCAGAGGACTGTGATACTCAGATGTGGAAGTTGGTCATTCGAGCCAACAAATATTTTCCTAGAGCTTCCACAAGGCTCACCATTGTCACCAGTTCTTTCCAACGTGTACACAATAACGATCACGGAACAACGGCTGGATGGGAGGGGAAGAACTATGACTTTTACAGATTACATTCCGGTATATCGACAGGGAAGAGACAGATTGGAAATCGCCTCTACACTGCAAAACGAACTCGATCGCATCTCTTCCTGGTGTGGAGTATCAGGAGCCCTGGTTAATCCTAATAATGCTTCAGTGGTGTGGTTCTCCCTTAACAGTCATGTCGTTAACACGGAAACACCGGCGGTATGAATGGGAGCTGATGAGGTGACCAAGGACAATTTGATGACGTATCTCGTAGTTTAGTTTGATGTGTTTTCGGGACCACGTCGACAATGTGATAACAAAATCCCGCAAAGGGTTGGCCAACATGAAGGTTATGGCAGCTGTCAACATTGAACAAAGGCTACTTATCCTTCTGTTCCAGGGACGGGTCCTCGCACTAATCGAGTACGCCTTAGTCATTCTCTCAATCATTAAAACACAGATTGACAGGCTAGAGAAAGTACACAATGAACAATGCGCAATATCCTGGGGTGTACGGTAAACACTTCTTCTTTAACAATGAGGTTTCTGCTTGATTTTCCAACTATAGATGACAGGATCAAGATCTGGAGGGCACGAACATACCTGAAGATAAGTGCAGATAAAGAGCATCCATTGCACCAAGAGCTCAACACAGGGAAAGGTGACAGACTAAGATGAGGCAAATTTAGGGTGTGCTGCGCAGAAGGTATCATCAAACAGGTCTGTGGGCTTACCGATACCAACACTGGCGAGGAGTGGATACCGACGCCTACGTAATTCAGAGGCACATTCTCGTGTATTGTCACACTCAACAGGAAATGTAGGGAGCAGGACTCATTCGGAGTCAATGCATAGGCGAATAGGCTCATCCGGATAACACCGATGAGGATGATGCAGTCATCTATACAGACAGATTCTTAACACGACACCAAAGGAGTGCATGGGCATTTACAACACGCTCAGCAGGCAGAATAGTCAAATAAGACAGTGGTGCATACGTTATGACCACGAGTATTATGACGATAGAGATAATGGCAGTGACCAGGGCATTCATCTGGATGAAGTCACAAGACTACTCCAACGCCTGTATACAAAGTGATTCGATGAGCATGATAAGAAAGACGGGGTCTTTCACAGGTCTGTACACAGGCAGTGCGTCGAGTCATTACAGAAGTCAAGGATACTCAGTCTACAGTACATTAGAGGGGTAGCTCTATGGTTATCGAACTGGACTACAAAGGACAAGAGACGGGTTCGATCCTGATCGTAGGCTTCTGGGTTCACCCAGCCTTAAATGAGTACCGAAATTTTTTTGGAAAGTAAATCGGCACGGGAGTAATATCGTGCACTTTACCCAAAAATCATGTGCATAAGGTCTGTAAAAATTATGGTTATTAAACACCATATTCGCTAAACGTCACTTGGCGGGACGGGGCTCTCCTACATTAGAGTGGTAGTAGTGATATAGCTCATTGTTTTATTAAACTTTGTAAAAAAAACCCATCTTATTATATTGTTTGTTGTCTTATTGTTAGTGTCTCGTGTTTTAGGGTGTTTATCAGATGGAATGTTTTTTGACAATCCATGCGGTGAGCTAAAGGCGTGTGGCTAAATGTAGTGGTGGGCTAAAGGCGAGTGGCTAAATGTAGTGGTGGGCTTAAGGCGAGTGACTAAATGTAGTGGTGAGCTAAAGGCGAGTGGCTAAATGTAGTGGTGGGCTAAAGGCGAATGGCTAAATGTAGTGGTGGGCTAAAGGTGAGTGGCTAAATGTAATGGTGAGCTAAAGGCGAGTGGCTAAATGTAGTAGTGAGCTAAAGGCGAGTGGCTAAATGTAGTGGTGGGCTAAAGGCGAGTGGCTAAATGTAGTGGTGGGCTTAAGGCGAGTGGTTAATGTAGTGGTGAGCTAAAGGCGAGTGGCTAAATGTAGTGGTGAGCTAAAGGCGAGTGGCTAAATGTAGTGGTGGGCTAAAGGCGAATGGCTAAATGTAGTGGTGGGCTAAAGGCGAGTGGCTAAATGTAGTGGTGAGCTAAAGGCGAGTGGCTAAATGTAGTGGTGGGCTAAAGGCGAATGGCTAAATGTAGTGGTGGGCTAAAGGCGAATGGCTAAATGTAGTGGTGAGCTAAAGGCGAGTGGCTAAAAGTAGTGGTGGGCTAAAGGCGAGTGACTAAATGTAGTGGTGGGCTAAAGGCGATGGCTAAATGTAGTAATGGGCTAAAGGCGAGTGGCTAAATGTAGTGGTGGGCTAAAGGCGAATGGCTAAATGTAGTGGTGAGCTAAAGGCGAGTGGATAAATGGGGTGGTGAGCTAAAGGCGAGTGGCTAAATGTAGTAGTGGGCATTAGGCGAGTGGCTAAATGCAGTGGTGGGCTGAAGGCGAATGGCTAAATATAGTGGTGAGCTAAAGGCGAGTGGCTAAATGGGGTGGTGGGCTAAAGGCGAGTGGCTAAATGTAGTGGTGGGCTAAAGGCGAGTGGCTAAATGTAGTGGTGAGCTAAAGGCGAGTGGCTAAATGTAGTGGTTGGCTAAAGGCGAGTGGCTAAATGTAGTGGTGGGCTAAAGGCGAGTGGCTAAATGTAATGGTGGGCTAAAGACGAGCTGATCGGGCTGTTAGTGAAAGGGTTGTTAATGACGTCAGTGGAGTGGATCACATGATTTGTCTTCTCCTCAGTCAAACTTGATTTAAATGTTTGTTGGTTATATGTTAATATCTCCATCATTTAGCCCTCAGGTCGCATGTCCATTGCAGAACGTTGCAATCACCACAACCAGTCGGAAAGAATATTTCTCTCTAACCAGATCTCCCACTTCTTCTGTTGATATCTTCAAGGTTTCGTTAATTTCTTGAAGCGACTCTTGATGTCTTGAAATCACCTTTGAGGTCTTGAAACAATTGTTGATATCTTGAATTCATCTTTGATGTCTTGAAACTACCTTATAAGTCTTGAAACCACTTTTGATGTTTTGAAATAAATTTTAATGTCTTGAAACTACCTTATAAGTCTTGAAACCACTTTTGATGTTTTGAAATAAACTTTAATGTCTTGAAACTACCTTATAAGTATTGAAACCACTTTTGATGTTTTGAAATAAACTTTAATGTCTTGAAACTACCTTATAAGTATTGAAACCATCTTTTGATGTTTTGAAACAACTTTTTATGTCTAGAAACCACCTTTGATGTCTTAAAGCTACCTTTGATGCCTTGAAACCACTATCTTCTTGGTCTACCCCTGTCTCGTCTAATGATTTCTCGTCAGCCAACAATTAGTAGTGTGACGTAGCTTTCTGATTGGTTCAGGCCACTTGACACCTTAGGTCCCTGTAGTGCCCTAAGCCCGATACCAGGCTGTTCCAGATCCAATCGGTAAGCCCGTTGCCGATTGGATGTATTCTCCTTCTATTCTGCCAGCAGCTGAGTGTTCTATTGTAGCTGAATTGTCTTCCTTAATTTGACCTCGTAGTTTAGCCGACCAATCAAAATCGTTGTCCGGGAGATGGCGTTGCCGTACACGATCATACTCTAGGAGCTAAGCGTGGACTGGATAGGAGTGCGGGGAACCAAATAAGAGCCAGAGACATCCCATAGGATGTGGCTGACTCTTGACGTGAGCCACTTTCCCGTACGCACTCCTAGTGTATTAACTTATGTAGGGAAATATAACATGGACATCACGGTTGCTTGATATTGATATTTTAGTTCGCTTGCTTATTTGTATTTTTCCATTAAAATAAAATACACTTTTTTTTTCTGCTATACTTTCAAAGTGATTAAACGATGGTATGTCTTAAAACGTCTTTTGTGGTTAAAAATTGAATATTGCATCCCCCAAAATTCTCAGATGTTCCAGTATGTGATTTTTTTTTATCTAGGATAATAAAAAAGAGCAATGAAGACATGTTAAAAGAACTGGCTTATAAACACCATTCTATAGAGACAATTAAAATACTATTTAAAAAAAGGTAAAGTACCCCCGTCACGACAAGTGGCGTATAGAGAATATGGTGTTAGTGACCATACATTTTACAGACCTTCGGCACATGATTTTTGGGGTAATGTGGTCGGTATTACGCCCGTGCCGCTTTACTTTCCCAGAAAAAATCCGGTACCCATTAAAGACTGGGTGAACCGGAAGCCGTCGGTTGGGATCGAACCCTACCTCTTATCCTTTGTAGTCCAGTTCACTAACCACTGAGCTATCGCGGCTCCCAATTTAAATACTATCATCATCATCATCATCAAGTACCGGGCCTGCTGGCGTAGGTGATCATGTCTCTCCACAACTTTCGATCTCGGCAGCTATTTATCATTTCTGCTGTTGACCTTCTGTCAAGCCATTCTCTTAAGCAGTCTGTTATTTTTTCTCTTTGCTTCATTCTATCTCTTCTTCCCTCAATTTTTTCCAGTTGTTACAATATATTCGAGTTGTTCTCTTCATATTACATGGTCAAAAATGATGATAGTTTCTTCCTAATATTTTTTAAAATTAACTCTCATTTTGCTTTGACCTCTCTCAGAACATCTTCATTACTCTTCTTAGCTGTCCATGGTATTCTCAACATTCTTCTGTAAAACCACATTTCTACAGACTCCAGTGATTTTCTTGTCTGTTGTCCTATTGTACATGATTCGCATCCATATGTTAAGACTGGCTCTACGTAATATTTAAAAACTCTTTTTCTTGTTTCTATTGTCAAAAATGGATTGCATTGTATTTTCCTCATTTTTTGGAAAGCTGCTTTTGCTTGAGCCATTCTGCATTTCAACTCTTTTGTACATCTTCCGTCTGAGGTTAACAAAGTTCCCAAATATTTAAATTCATTTACCTGTTTTAATATTGTTCCACTTGTCTTTATTTTGCACTGAGGTGATGTCTTTTTCTTTGTTGTTACCATTACCTCTGTCTTTTTGCTATTAAGGCTGAGTCCTTTATTTTTGCTTTCGTTCACTATAATGTCCAACATTTCTTGTAACTCATTTTCATTCTTAGTGATTAAGACTGTATCATCAGCATACCTTAGATTATTTATATTATGACCTCAAATTGTTATTCAAGGCATGCCCCTTATGGATCTTAAAATAATCTCACTATAAATATTAAACAAATCTGGTGACAGCACACAACCTTGTCTAACACCCTGTTTTATTTGTTGAAACATTCCCAATTGGTTTCCAATTCTTATGGCCGCTGTTTGTTGCCAGTACATGTTCTTTATTATTCTTAGATCTTTGCTGTCTACGTTTATGCTTTCTAAAATTGTGATTATTCATTGGTGCTTTCTTTACTTTGTCAAATGCTATGGCCAAGTCAAAAGACACAGCGGGCTAGAAAGACAATAATGGAAGGCTGGTTCCTTGATGACGCAACAGGGGCACACCAAGAAGAAGGTGGTTTCAAGACATCAAGGAGAACTTTGAAAATGATAATAGAAGAAGTGGGCGATCTGGCTGGCGATAGAGATTCTTTCAGATGGACTGTGGTGAATGCAACGTTCTGTAAAGGGCATGCGATCTGATGATGATGATCTTTTAGCTACAAGAATTATTTGCTAAAATATCACTCGTGCAAAAATATTAACTTTTGCTAAAACTCGTTTTGTGCCTGGTGTCACAAATTTAAACCACTCCTATAAAATATCCATTTTAAGTATTAATGGAATGTATTAAACTCAGGTCATCTTCTACAAAACATGCACCATTTTCAAGATTAACACTAAAATGCCACTTTGAGATGAGGACAAAAAGCAGTGATACTTTTTTACTGTACAATTAAATAGATTAATAAAGTTCTTTATCTGATATTGCTGTGAGTTAAATATTGAATATTGATGCACATCAACGTGCTGTTTTTTATTCATTATCACACATAATGATGCTGGCTATGTCAGTCTATGAAAAAACTTTGTTGCATATAAGTTAATCTACTAAAACAATCATCATCATCATCAGGTCGCCCAGTGGGGGGAAAGGAGGCGGGGGGGGGGGGTGTTGCCGTAAAGAAGCAGACGCGAGGAGCCGTACGTGGACTGGGCAGGCGTTGGGGAACCAAACAGGGCAATCTGGCAGGATGTGGCTGCCACTTGTCGTGAGGTACTATCCCTACACACTCCTACTGTGAACCCCCCCCCCCCTAAAATAATTTTAAAACAAAAAATAATCAATTTAGAAAAGTTTCAATAATTTGTCCAGTAATGCTACAAAGTTGAACCACTCCCATAGAATATCCTTTTCAACGATAAGAGGAATGTCTCAGAACAGGAGAAATACACATACATCAACATTTCTTAGATTATTGTTATACATGAAAACTGATCGTATGTAAGATTAAGTAATGAAGTAAAAAAAAATGTAAAGTACCCTCGTCACGCCAAGTGGCGTATAGGGAATATGGTTTTAGTGACCATAAATTTTACAGACCTTCAGCACATGATTTTTCGGGTAATGTGGTCAGTATTACGCCCGTGTTGCTTTACTTTTCCTGAAAAAAAATCCGGTACCCATTAAAGACTGGGTGAACCGGAGCCGTCGGTTGGTATCGAACCCTATCTCTTGTCCTTTGTAGTCCAGTTCACTAACCACCTAGCTATCGCACTATCCCAAGATTAAGTAAGGAGCAGGCCCATAATTACAGTGCTGCGGTAAAGCTGTTAGCAAGTGCTGGGCTGTAACGTACACTCCTACAAGGTTTGATGACAGCTTTACAGAAATGGAACAAAACAAAATAGTGACGTTTCGGCCTACATGCATCCTTCTTCAGGAAACGAGAACAACACAGACAACGGAATGAAGATCAACTCTTCTACATGTTCTAGAATGTGCAGAACAAATAGATCAAGGAGAAATACAAATGGTATAAGACATAACATGAAATGACAAAACGAAAAAGAGACGTACTACATTATAAGAGAATATAACAATTAATAAACTAAACAAAAAGTAAATAACGCAAAATTTAATAAGATTAAGTACCTAGTCCTATCCAAGACGGAGAACAAAAAAGTATATTCCATATTTAAATTCAGTAATAAAGAAACCTTTGATATTTCAAAATAGCAGGTTGTATGCCACTGCCCAGGCTATATTTATTAATTTAAAGAGAAGAATTACAATTTTTACATTTCCACCATGAGACAAACTGCACAGCTTTCTATAACTGCCTCAGAAGCTGTCACCGGTGCTGCGGAGTTTGTTATCTGTACTGACATCTGTTTGTGTGACCAGGCAACAGTTCTCAATGTCCAAGTAAAGTGCTTTTGTTTCTAAGTCATCATTAAATACTGCTGGCGCAGTTGATCACGTCTCTGCACAGCTTTCTATTGTTACAACCGATTATCGCATCTGTTGTCGATTTGTTCCCAAACAATTCTATTCAACTTTCTATTAATTTGATAAAATCTCTTTTCCTTCTATCCTTTCTTCCCTCAGTTTCTCCAGTCACAAAACAATTCATCTGTTTCCTTACCATTCATCATCATCATGTTCCACAGCGTTTGACGTAGGGGGTTAAATCCTTCAACAATTATCTGTCCACCACGCAATGTATCAATTATGTTGTTGACTGTTTATCGAGGCATAACACCAAGGTATCTTGTTCCTTGTCTCTGACGTCAGCGATCCCTCTCTCCTTGTATTTTGTAAATTGTGACCAGGTATTCCAACTTTATTCCTCTCTTTATGTGCTCAAGAAATGTCGATTATTTCTCTCAGCCATTTTTTAGGAGCTCTCTTTTTATGTTGGCCTTAACTTAACATGAACACAACATTTACATGATGCTTCCATGCCTTGAGAGTCGCGATAGCTCAGTCGTTAGTGAACTGGACTACAAAGGACGGCTTCCGGGTTCACCCAGCCTTAAATGGGTACCGGATTTTTTTCTGGGAAAGTAAAGCGGCACGGGCGTAATACCGACCACATTACACCAAAAATCATGTGCTGAAGGTCTGTAAAAATCTATGGTCATTAACACCATATTCCCTACACGCCAATTGGCGTGACGGTAGTCGTTATTTTAATTTACTTCCATGCCTTGATAGACTTTGACTTAGACTTTAGGAATGGCTTCACTGCAAGTGGGGCACTCCAATATCCGCTCAGCACTGGTTTCAGCAACCAACAAAATTGACGTGCACACAACTTTGTCATAGTGAACGCGCTGCACTCTGTACAAATGGCGAGCAGCTCATAATGGACACATTCGGATGGCTGTATTATTCTAGAGCCTGTGTGAAACCCGGAGCAGTGTTGGTCCAAAAAAAAGAAAGAAAAAAAAATCCACCACTTATGAGAATCGAACGCAGACTCCTCTGATCAGAGATCGGGCACACTTAACCACTCAGCCACCCGAGGCTGCTGACTCTAAGTACAAGAACTAAAATAAAATAAAAATACGTAAATAAAATAATAGGTGTGGCAAAAAGTAATTTCAATGTCATGAAAAATATACTAACATCAAAACAAATAACACCACGGCTAAAACTAAGAATAGCAAAATGTTACATCTTTTCAATATTTCTGTATGGTGCAGAAACATGGACATTAGACCAGAAAACAGAACAGAAAATTGAAGCCTTTGAAATGTGGATTTATAGAAGAATAGGTAGAATTGGATGGAAAGAAAAGAAAACAAACGATGAAGTTTTAAAACAACTAAAAATGAAGAAAGAACTACTAAACACAATTAGAGCAAGGCAAATGACATTTTTGGTCATGTTAAAAGACACAACAATCTAATAAAAGTAATATTAGAAGGGAAAATACAAGGTAAAAGAGGCAGAGGCAGACCAAGGCTAACATGGACGAGTAACATCAAAAGATGGACAAGTCAGCCTATGGCAATCTGCACCATCAAAGCAAGAGACAGAGTGGAATGACGCTCCATGGTAGCCAACCTTCGATGCGGAGACGGCACTCAATGATGATGATGATCAGAAAAGTTGTACAAGAAGAAAAAAAAAACACGCGTTCAGATGTTCATGCCTTATCTCGTTCTTCAGACTACCGGCGACACTGACCGAAGCTTGGCTGAGGTGTGCCCGATGCTGAGGGTAGTCTGTCAGATGTGACGTCAGGGGTGTCGACTGAGGTAGCACTCAGTCGTTCCTGCTGGACGTGACAGATTGAGCGTGCTACTTATGTTGTGTGGGCCAGCTCTCGTGTCTGCTGGCACGTGCGTGAGACTAATGGTGTTGGTGTTAAAATGTGGCACCAATAGTGTCACGCACATTTACTAATTTTACTAGTGTCATTAATTTTTTTGCTTTGCCTCAGTATGGCTGATTTTCAAGTTGATTAAATTCGTATTAATTTATTGCATTACCTCTGAATGACTGATTTACAAGATTATTAAAGTCTCATTAATTTATTGAAATACCTTTGTGTGGCTGATTTACAAGTTGGTTATTGTCTCATTAATTTATTATAATATTGACTGAATACAAATTAATTAAAGTTTGATGATTTTATTGCTATCTTTTTTTTTCTTTGATGATTTACTAATTGACTAAAATCTGATTATTTTATACAGTAACTGCATCTGGGGATTAACAGGTTGATTAATATCTGATTAATTTATTATAATGTCTATACCTAATTAATGAATTAATCCCTCATCTTAATGTTTAACAGCAGAGTCCTGACTCACTTTATTTATAGTCAGCTTTCAGAAATACATTGAATCACCTTTCACGCAATCTTCTCCCAAAAAAAAAGCACAAATAAAACAAGCAATCTGTTTGTGCAGCTTTTATTGTTGCCCTCAAACTAACAAAAGTTACAATAAATGTCCCATGAATTTCAGGAACATGAAGTGACACATTCAACGGCAGCTATTGCTGTACTTTTAAGGTGTGCGTAAGGAGACAACAATGACGTAATAACCGTCCCGTACTACCCAGAACTGGGGCTCCAAAAATCCAACCAAATTAACGTACAAATAATTTATTATTTTTATAAAAATGAGATAGTTAATTTGAACGCTCATTCCAATTACATAAATGATCGAATGAAATGAATGTGTCAAAGCGCAAAGAAAACATATTGCAAACGATCTGTTTTTAATGTTATCATTTGTGAAGTTTTTTGAAATTTTCTGTTTTGTTTTTGGCTGTTATAGTTTTGTCGATCTTTATTGTTTTTGTTATAAAAGTCGTTAACAAATTCGTCACCGAGATTTTTCGAATTTTAAAATTAAATCTCTCGTTTCCAACAAAAATTCCAGCATGAGCTTAAGCTACCGACATACATTGACACTGTTTAAGAGGCTTTACCCCGACCCTACACAACGTGTTACGCCACTGGTGCTAGAGAAATATAAGAATCACAGTGTTCTATCCAATGTGAAGGCCACATACAACGTAAGCAATGCTGCACCTCTAACCAGCTATCTAATATATATAAACATATTTTAAAAAACTGCTCATGGAAGGTTTAAACATAAACACGCACGCGCCAACTTGACACCCCTCAGTAACGGAGGAGCCGATTACCAATCATCTTAATTAACGTTTTATAGAGGAAGATTCGATTTTTAAGAGATTCTGCATTAATTTTTTTTCAGAAGTGGAAATTGAAAACTGCTTTTTTCAGTCAGTGGCACAATTTTCAAAACAAGAACAGCCGTGAGAGTCCATCGCAGAATGTTGATCAATACAAGAACAGCTCTGAGAGTCGGTCGCACAATCTTGATCAATACAAGAACAGCTGTGAGAGTCGGTAGCTCAATGTTCAACACAAGAACATATGAGAAAGTCTGTCGCACAATGTTCTACACAAGAACAGCTGTGAGAGTCGGTAGCACAATATTCAACATAAGAACAGCTGTGGAAGTTGATCATACAATTTTCAAAACAAGAACAGCCGTGAGAGTCGATCGCACAATGTTGATCAATACAAGAACAGCCGTGAGAGTCGGACGCATAATGTTGATCAATACAAGAACAGCTGTGACAGTCGGTCGCACAATGTTCAACACAAGAACAGCTGTGGAAGTCGATCATACAATGTTCAACACAAGAACATCTGAGAAAGTCTGTTGCACAATGTTTTACACAAGAACAGTTGTAAGAGTCGGTCGCACAATATTCAACACAAGAACAGCTGTGAGAGTCGGTCGCACAATATCCAACACAAGAACTGTTGTGGAAGTCGATCATACAATGTTCAACACGAGAACAGCTGTGGAAGTCGATCATACAATGTTCGACACAAGAACTGTTGTGGAAGTCGATCATACAATGTTCAACACAAGAACAGCTGTGGAAGTCGATCATACAATGTTCAACACAAGAACAACTGTGGAAGTCGATCATACAATGTTCCACCCAAGAACAGCTGAGAAAGTCTGTCGCACAATGTTCTACACAATAACAGCTGTGGGAGTCGATCATACAATGTTCAATACAAGTATAGCTGTGGGAGTCGATCATAGAATGTTCAATACAAGAACAGCTGAGAGACCATGTCGCACAATGTTGTTCAACACAAACACAACCTCTGTAACTCAATTAATTTTTCTCCACATTTTAGGGTCTGCCGAGAAGTTTCCGTAAGTTAAAAGAAGGTGTAGGGTGAACTACACAGCTGTTTATCACATATACTTTAGTTCTCTATCACCTACACAAGACTCTTCAATTCAAACTGATTAAATTGACGATATAACTTACATTTTAAATAATTTTTGTATTTTAAAAATATAATATTTCATACAAAAAAATTATAAAACATTAAATCAAGGAAATGATTCTTTAAATAAACAATCATTTACTAAAATATTGTTACTACAAAAAATAATTGAGATGAATCAATTTATTGTTTGACATCTTAAACTGGAACCACCTTCGTATAATAAAACGTTGGAAGAATGAGCGCAAGGTAAACTATACGCTGGGCAGCTCCACCAAAAAATGATAACAGTTTTATAAAAATAGAACTTAATTGCTATTTTAAATTAAAACAGGCAGCTGTGAGAATTGGACACTAGATATCTCATTACTATCGCCACAAACGAGTACTAAATATATTTAGTCCACGGCACTTTTTTTTTTATCACACGGGAATCGAACCACCACTCATTTGTTAGTCAATGAATAACTTATCGTGCTCTAACATCAGGAGCATGCGGGTGCGAATCAAGGTAGTGTCAGGTTGTTTTTTTTGCAGTCAATAGTGACTTAACTTTCCATCTGCGACAGACCCCAAAAATAGGATAAATAATCCACTTGATTTCACCCTCCATCCCTGACAGACCCCAAAAACAGGATAAATAATCTACATAGTTTTACCATCCATCCCTGACAGACCCCAAAAATAGGATAAATAATCTTCATGGTTTCACCATCCATCCCTGACGGGCCCCACAAACAGGATAAATAATCTACATGATTTCACCATCCATCCCTGACAGACCCCAAAAATAGGGCAAATAATTCACTGGATTTCACTGTCTATCCATGCCAAACTAAAAATAGGATATATTATCCACTTGTTTTCACCATCCATTCCTGACATTCCCCCAGAAATAGGATAAATACTCTATTTGATTTAACTAAAACAGAGCCAAGCTACTTGACCACTGGGTCACTATAATAATCACTCACAACATGTACATGTAATATATATATATATCAGTGGCGTATACTGGTTTTGGGGTCCGGGCTACCGCTGACATAATAAATAAAACATACATTATATTCAGTAAGCTAAAATAAAGTATTCTTTTCTAATGACTTCACTACATTTTAAATGACTTACTTATTTATATGTAAACTCTATCCGTCTTGTTTGGGACGAAAATGTCTTGATGACTTTGACATTGAAAGTACTGTTGGGTTGGTTTCTAAGTTTCTGAAGGAATGATCTCTCAATGGACATTACTGCCAAATCAGATAAGCGTTCTTGCGTCTGAGTTGAGCGACAATAAGATTTGATTCTCTTGAGAGCAGAAAAAGTTCTTTCTACAGATGCTGATGCCCATCACGTAGTTTTAATTAGCTAAGGAAGTTCCAGTAATCACTCATAGTTTCACTTTCACTTTGTGATGATTCTGATTGGCTAGAGCTAAAAATAACCCATGAAACCGCGTTAGTGTAGAGGTAACAACCGGTACATTATTTTGACGGGAATTTTTGAATGCCAAGGTCGTTAAACTAGTTTCGGATAGAAAAAAAAATGTACCACTCGCTCCCAGAGGTCTCAATGTAGAATAGTTATAACATTCACAAACGTTATAGTGGCCAGAGGAAAACCTTGCTTTAATAAATACAAATCAAAGCAAATAAATCATACTGGCCTACGAAATATGTAATAGAATATTAGGAAATTTGTAATATGATTATAAAAAAGAAATAAAATAAATTATCATTTCCTTTTGTATTTCGTTAATATGTTCAAGCTACCGCCGGTAGCTGCGGCATCATCGAGAATACGCCACCGATATATATATATATATATATATATATATATATATATATATATATATATATACAGCCAACTATAGAGAAAGCACAGCCATCATTTTGAAACGGACAATAATAACGTCCGTCGACTGGGAGGAATCACCCAAAGTTTGTGACGTTTACAGCTTTGCGAACATGGGCGAGTTTGGACAGAATAACGTCAGCCGTCTACAGCTCGCAAAGCTTAAAACGTCAACAACTTTGTGTGATTCTTAGATTTCCCTTATAACCCTGCAGGCCTTAGTAAAACTATAGATGGCTGTGAGAGTGTACCAGAGGGCAGGAGGGAAAATTATGGAAAACCCCCCAATTGGAATGACGCATTCAGCTTTGCGAGAAGAAGCGGTTGCGGCTAGATTTACGTCATCCATCTATATTTCGCAAACTGAATGACGTCATGATAGTAGAGATATTCCCGGGTTACCCTTTCTGCAATCTGACCTTCTCTATAGTTGATTGTGAAACATCTATTAATTAATTAGATATTCTTATTGTCATATATTTCTAAACTATCTGCTGATCACACGCCTCGTACATCACATTTAAAGCCAACGAGATAATTAGAGTAAATCGTATACAGAAAACACCCAAATAATTCTGGTAAGGAAACAATTAAAACTTTTAATATCAAGAGTCTAAAGAAGACAACTGAAACTAAATGTGTCAATTAAAATTGTGTACGTCAGCGCTTGTAAACACTCAGTTTTAATAAAATACTACACAGCGATTCTCAAACTCTCATTTACTGCGGACCCCCATTGAATACGATTTGTGGTCGCGGACCTCCATGCTTTCATTCATTTTCTTTGTACATTTTGCTACAAAATATAATACTATATTCCCATCCTTCGATGAGGCCTTGTGACGACACCGCGGACGTCTGGGGGGACCAGGGACCACTGTTTGAGAAATACTGCACTAACATGCCATTGTAATAATACGTGTGATAACTATTAGTAACAAATAACGTGATATCGTGTACAAAATATCAGGTGTTGCAGCTAAGAGGGTTGTGTATGGGACGGCCATTGAATTGATACATCAAACACACACACACAAACACACACAAACACACACACACACACACACACACACACACACACACACACACACACACACACACACAAGAACACGAAAATTATACATGAACACATATACACATACCGATTTTGCAATTAATGTCTTTGCTTCAAAACTGAATATATAAAGAGTTATTAGTAGTAGTTTGCAGCGCCCTTAGGAAATGTTATTTTTGCTTTTGTTTCGCCGTGTATTCTCTTTTTCTATGAATCTGTCTGCCTCTTGCTTGAGTTGCACCTTTAGAGTGTGTTTCCAAAGATTGCGGTCTGCAGCTATTTCTTCCCACGCTGCAGGGTTTATGTTCAGAGTCTTCATGTCACGTTTACACCCAATATCATTAGTTAACAAAACAGCGACATGTTTCTATTTATTACTGAACATGGTTAGTTGTTTAGCACTGATACATTAGTTTATTTCTGGCTTTCTGGCAATAGAAAATGCAACTACTTTTAACCATCATCATTCAGTGCCGTCTCCGCATCGAAGGTTGGCTACCATTTCGCTTTGTCTTTTATTTTGATGGAGCAGGCTGTCAGAGGCTGGTTTGTCCATCTTTTGATGTTACTCTTCCATGTTAAACTTGGTCTGCCTCTGCCTCTTTTACCTTGTATTTTCTCTTCTAAGATTACTTTTAGTAGGCTGTTGTGTCTTTTAACATGCCCCAAAAATGTCCTTTTTCTTGTTTGAATTGTGTTTATTAGTTCCCTGTTCTTTTTAAAAATCTATTTTAAGACTTCATCGTTTGTTTTTCTTTCCATCCAATTCTTCATATTCTTTTATAAATCCACATTTCAAAGGTTTCAATTTTCTGTTATGTTTTCTTGTCTTATGTCCATGATTCTGCACCATATAGGAATATTGAGAAGATATAACAGTTTGCTATTCTTAAGTTTTAGCCCTGGTCTTATTAGTTTTGATGTTAGTATATTTTTCATGGATCAAAACTATACTCCTTCTGTGTCTCAAAATTTTTAAAAAATTTGTGATTAAAAATGGAAAATTGCATCCCCGTAACTCTTTGATTCGCCAATATTAGATTTAAAAAAAACTACTAGCATTAACTACTAAATTATCATTAAAACGTAAAAATTGGTCTTAGCTAAAAATGTGACGTTTTGTATCACAAGTTGGAACCACTTTAATAAAATAACAATTTAATTGCGAGTGGAATGTACCATGCTCATGACTTCTTCATTCATAAATGTTAGAATATTTCCAAGGTCAGAACTAAAATACAACTTTTAAAATTAACAACTGTGAAGAGTGAGACTGTCTGAGGTCATTCCTCATTGTTCCCCATTATCTTCAACAAATGTCCACCGTTCAGTGTCCCCAGCTTGATACTTCATGGTTACAAGGTCGTAACTTGCGCTTCAGAGTTCTATGTAGCGGCTAACGCTTTAGAGTTCTGTCTAGTGACTGGCGCTTCAGAGTTCTATGTAGGCCTCAGAGTTCTGTCTAGTGACTGGCGCTTCAGAGTTCTATGTAGGCCTCAGAGTTCTGTCTAGTGACTGGCGCTTCAGAGTTCTAAGAAGACTTCAGAGTTCTATGTGGTGGTTGACGCTTCAAAGTTCTATGTAGTGACTGGCGATTCAGAGTTATATGTAGTGACTGGCGCTTCAGAGTTCTAAGTATGCTTGGAGTTCTATATAGTGGTTGGTGTTTGATAGATCTATATAGTGGCTGATATTTGATAGATCTATATAGTGGCTGATATTTGATAGATCTATATAGTGGCTGATGTTTGATAGATCTATATAGTGGCTGATGTTTGATAGATCTATGTAGTGGCTGATGTTTGATAGATCTATATAGTGGCTGATGTTTGATAGATCTATGTAGTGGCTGATGTTTGATAGATCTATGTAGTGGCTGATGTTTGATAGATCTATGTAGTGGCTGATGTTTGATAGATCTATATAGTGGCTGATGTTTGATAGATCTATATAGTGGCTGATGTTTGATAGATCTATATAGTGGCTGATGTTTGATAGATCTATATAGTGGCTGATGTTTGATAGATCTATATAGTGGCTGATGTTTGATAGATCTATATAGTGGCTGATGTTTGATAGATCTATGCAGTGGCTTATGTTTTAGAGTTATATGTATTAGCTGAAGCATCAGAGTTAGGCTTATGAATTCTGTTTTTTATTCCATTCTCCATAATCCTGTGCCCGATTTATTTTCCATAATTCACGTCTCGATTTATGTTTTATGATTGTGTCTCTCGGTTTATTCTCAAAGAATTTTGCGATAACACCGATGAGAAAGATGCAGTCATCTATACAGACGGATCTGTAAGACGACACCAAAGAAGTGTATGGGCATTTACAGCACGCTCGGCAGGCAGAATAGTCAAGGAAGACAGTGGTGTATACGTCATGACCACGAGTAGCATGACAATGGAGGCGATGGCAGTAACCAAGGCATTCAAATGGTTAGAGTCACAAGATTACACCCACGCATGTATACTGAGTGATTCGATGAGCATGATAAAAAAAAGTGGAGGCGGGCTCTGTACGCATGCAATGGGTAGAGTCGTTGCAGAAATCCAAAATACGTAAGGTCACCTTTGTCTATGTCCCTGGACATGCGGGAGTACGGGGAAATGAAAGAGCGGACAGGTTGGCTAGCTGTGCTGTCGTTGAGGACGGGCAACCAATGAATCGGACGGACATCATCAATGCCCTCCGAGATGTGGGAAGAGCACAGGACTTCGACAAACATAGATCCACGTCACTTCTTCGGATGATGGAAATGGGAGTTAAGATGGACACAGCCAGAAATGAGAAACTTAGTGGCCGTGCAAGAAGACTTATCAACCAACATAGAACTGGAGTCATCACTCGCTGGACACTGCGGGAATTGTTGAGGAGGGAATCTGAGCACCTATGGACATGTTCGGAGTGCAGTGATGATGACCCGCAAATAACTCAATAACTCATACGAATTCTTGTTCAATTCTTACATTTTTGACGCCTTTTGTACATCATTTGTTTTTGAGCACATTTATGCTTATTAAAGAACATAGAAAGTGTGTCCATAATTGTCGCCTTATGTGTCGTCTACAGCTAGAAAGGACTATAGATAGATTTATGTTTTATGAATCTTGTCCTGAATTAAGCTTTACAATTCTGTGTCCCGATCTATGGTTCACAATTCTGTATCCCGATTTATGGTTCACAATTCTGTGTCACAATTTTTGCTTCAAAAATCTGTGTCCCGATTTATGGTTCACAATTCTGTGTTCCAATTTATGGTTCACAATTCTGTGTCCCGATTTATGGTTCACAATTCTGTGTCCCGAACTATGGTTCACAATTCTGTGTCCCGATCTAAGGTTCACAATTCTGTGTCCCGATCTATGGTTCACAATTCTGTGTCCCGATTTATGGTTCACAATTCTGTGTCCCGATTTATGGTTCACAATTCTGTGTCCCGACCTATGGTTCACAATTCTGTGTCCCGATCTATGGTTCACAATTCTGTGTCACAATTTTTGCTTCATAATTCTGTGTCCCGATTTATGGTTCATTATTCTGTCCAGATTTTTGCTTCATAAATCTGTGTCCCTAATTTTTTGCTTAATAATTCTGCGTCACGATTTATGCTTCACAATTCTGCGTTACGATTTATGCTTCACAATTCTGTGTCCCGATTCATGCTCCACAAATCTGTGCCCTTAATTTTTGCTTAATAATTCTGCGTCAAGATTTATGCTTCACAATTCTGCGTTACGATTTATGCTTCACAATTGTGTGTCCCGATTTATGCTTCACAATTCTGTGTCCCGATTTATGCTTCAGAATTCTGCGTCACGATTTATGCTTCACAATTCTGTGCACCGATTTATGCTTCACAATTTTGTTCACGATTTATGCTTCATAATTTTGTTCACGATTTATGCTTCACAATTCTGTGTCCCGATTTATGCTTAAACACTCTATGACACAACTTAAGTTTAAGAATAAAGTATTTAATATTTCCCGGTTAACATAAAACTGTTAATGTCTTCCCATTTGATCAAGACAAGCATCACATGCAATTGTCTACCGGGCAAACAACACTACTTCTATAATCATAAGCCGGGGTCTTTTTGATGCAATCAATAAAAACAATAAACACAGGGACATTCACGTCCAATAATCATCCACACAAACAGCTGGGATGTTTACATCAAGTCATCTACACAATTACACCACTACATTTCGGTGCAATTATCATCTATACAATCACAATCACTGGCTTTCTGTTCAGCAATTACATACGCAATCACTATATGTACACTTCCGTCAAACAATCATGTACACAACCATCTGTACAATCATAGCATGGAATCACCGATTAATTTATGGAACTGTCCTTGACATTGTAATAATCAACGGCCATGGCCACGTGATCCACTTCCGGTCCACAATCTTTGAAGTCTGGGAACTGATAATCTTCCAAGAAGAAGGGAATGCCCTCTACATTTTCGGGAAATCCCGCTGGTAGGTTGTCTCTTGTCCTCGGAGTGAAACTGAACCCCGGAGTCAGCTTTATGAGTCTGTGGATAGGATGGATGAGCAATAACATGTTAATGGAGCTGAATTGGTGAAAGTAAGGTTCTATAATTAAAGAGCAATCAAGTACAGTCAATCAAATGGTAGATCACAACAAAACTCAAGAACTAGACAAATGAAAAATACAAATACATATTAAAATACAGCTAGTCAGAAATTATACAAAATAGACATTCAGAAACGAGACAAAAAAACATTCAGAAACGAGACAAAAAAGTCATTCAGAAACTAGACAAAATAGTCATTCAGAAACTAGACAAAAAAGTCATCTAGAAGCCAGACAAAATAGTCACTCAGAAACTAGACAAAAAATCATTCAGAAACTAGACAAAAAATCATTCAGAAACTAGACAAAAAAAGTCATTCAGAAATTAGACAAAGTAGGCATTCAGAAACTAGACAAAATAGTCGTTCAGAAACTAGACAAAATAGTCATTCAGAAACGAGACAAAATAGTCATTCAGAAACTAGACAAAATAGTCATTCACAAACCAGACAAAATAGTCACTCAGAAACTAGACAAAAAAGTCATTCAGAAACGAGACAAAATAGTCATTCAGAAACGAGACAAAATAGTCATTCACAAACCAGACAAAATAGTCACTCAGAAACTAGACAAAAAAGTCATTCAGAAACGAGACAAAATAGTCATTCACAAACAAGACAAAATAGTCACTCAGAAACTAGACAAAAAAGTCATTCAGAAACTAGACAAAAAAAGTCATTCAGAAACTAAACAAAATACAGTTAGTCAGGAAGAATTTGGAATACATGACAAAACAATAAAGAAAAGGAGTCAATCAGAAACTAGACAAACTAGTGGAAATAATTAGGCGATATCTGTTAAGAACAACATGAACTAACAGTAAATCAGATGCTAGACAAAATATTGGTAAGAAACTTGACAAATTATAGATTTAGAAATAGAGAAAATAAATTCAGTCACAAAGTAGACAAAACACCGGAAAGAACAAGTCTAATACAGGCTGATGACGAAATAAATAAACAATTTACACAATTGATAAATTACAGATTAGAAACTAGGCAAATTACAGGATATAAACTAGACAATTTACAGGATATAAACTATACAAATTACAGGATATAAACTGGACAAATTACAGGATATACACTATTCAAATTACAGGATATAGATTAAACAAATTACAGGATATAAACCAGGCAAATTTGAGGTAACAAACTAGACAAATTAGAGATAATAATCCAGACAAATTAGTGGTTACAAACTAGACAAATTAGAGGTTACAAACTACACAAATTACAAGTTAGAAACTAGGCAAATTACAGGTTAGAAACTTGAGAAATTAAAAATATGTTAAAGTGGGGAAAAAAAAGGCCAGAATGTAGACACCACACAGTAACTATATAATGTGTTTTTGTGTAAATAGGAAGACGTGACTAGGGTAACGCCAATTTTTTGTTGTTGCGGGTGGGGGTGGGGGGGGGATAGGAGGATGGCAGCTAAATTGATGAATAAAATGACTGAGATTATTATTCTGTTGACATGATAAACGAACACACGTGTTTATAGAAAGACATTATCACAGACACAGATAAAGCAACGAGGACGGACCGAGAGCTTAAACTCACTCGTAAGTTGTGGGACTGACATGAATGCGCAGCGGCTCGCTGCCAGACTCGAATTTGTTCGCTATGGTAACGTTATTTCCAAACAGGCAATACCGAGGCATCTTTCGGCCGACTACTCCAGCAAGTACCCGGCCAGTGTGTATACCAATCCTCATCTGAAACGAGAAGATGGCGATCCTCTGATAAAGTAAGGAGGGTCAATGAGAGTAATCACAACATGGACAAAGACCTTTTCTCCAATCTTTACCGGTGTATTCTATCTCTCAAGATCATACACACATAAATAAAAAAAAAACGATATTACAGAGAATTAAAGCCTTTGAAATGTGGATATATAGAAGAATATGTAGAATTGGATGGAAGGAAAAGAAAACAAACGATGAGGTTTTAAAACAACTAAAAATGAAAAAATGAGAACTACTCTAAACACAATTCCAACAAAAACAAGACAAATGCGATTTTTGGGCCATATTCAAAGACATAATAGCCTACTAAAAGTAATCCTGGAGGGGAAAATACAAGGTAAAAGAGGCAGGCCAAGACTAACATGAACGAGTAACATCGAAAGATGGACAGACCAGCCAATGACAACCTGCACCGTCAAAGCAAGAGCCAGAGCTGAATGGCGCTCCATGATAGCCAACCTTCGTTGCGGAGACGGCACTCGATGATGATATTTACGACACATAGCACCATTGCTGGTGTATGTCGGGGGGGGGGGGGGGCGCAATGATAGAACCAGAGGGAGACACAATTACATCACTACATTTCGGTGCAATAATCATCTATACAATCACAATCACTGGCTTTTCTGTTCAGCAATTACATATGCAATCACTATATGTACACTTCCGTCAAACAATCATGTACACAACCATCTGTACAATCAGAGCATGGAATCACCGATTAATTTATACAACTGTCCTTGACATTGTAATAATCAACGGCCAAGGCCACGTGATCCACTTCCGGGCCACAATCTTTGACGTGAATCAATTCAGAGGAAGAGGTATGTTTACAGCACTTGGAAAAAAATGACAAATAATCAACAACAGAAAAAAATATGGGCCAAAGCAGGATCGAACCCGTACTCAGTGACACATCGCCTTGCCAGGAAAAGCCAAACGCTAGGGAACACTGCCACTCAGCTATAAAAAAATTAGCTTCGTAGGCAATGTCCTTTCGCGAAGGCTTTCACATGACTAAAGCATAAGGCTGCGATCACAGCTCGGAAATATTTTTCCTGTTAAGACAAGTATCTCCCGGATAGGGTAAGGCTGAATACTTGCTGTGCCACTGAGTACAGGTTAGATCCTGCCTTGGTCCATATTTTTGTCTGTTGTTGATTATTTGTCATTTTTTCCGAGTGCTGTAAACATACCTCTTCCTCTGAATTGATTCACTGATAGAAGTTTCCCTCTATAATAATATTCATTTATTATTATTTGTCTCCAATCTTTGACGTCTAAGAACTGATAATCGTCCAAGAAAAGGGAATTCCCTCTACATTTTTGGGTCAAGCAGTCGCCACGACGTGTGAGACTCAGGATTTTTATTTCACCCCCGATAGAAAAAATCCTTTCTGTTTACCGCGGGTTTCGAACACCGCACGTCGGCTTTTCAGTTAGCGAAACAGTGGTTTTAACCACACGACCACGCACACCTCGTTACATACTACTTTCCATGAAATGATTCGTTGATCTGTCGCCTCGGAAGTTCCCTCCATAATAATATTTATTTATTATTATTTGTCTCCTATCATGTCTCTCCCCTTTTCCACATTAAACTATAATGCATTACTTTATTTTACATAACGTCATAATTGCATTTTTGTTGTGTAGCGTGGCGGTATGGTGGGATAAGTTGCAGTACGGGGTGTTTTATAGAGAAAAATTAATAAAGAAATAAATAAATTAATAAATTAATAAAGGAAGAAAGAAATTAATAAATTAATAAAGGAAGAAAGAAATTAATAAATTAATAAATTAATAAAGGAAGAAAGAAATTAATAAAGGAAGGAAGAAATTAAGAAAGAAAGAAAGAAAGAAATTAATAATTAATAAAGAAAGACACACACAAATTAATAAAGAAGGGAAGAAATTAATTAATTAAGAAAGGAAGAAATTAATTAACTAAGAAAGGAAGAAATAAATTAATGAATTAAAAATAGATAAATTAACATGTCAATAAACAAAGGAAAAGAGCAATTATGAAATAAATTAATTAATTAATTAATTAAGAAAGGAAGATATACATAAATAAAGTCTTTGTCATGTCTCGACTACAGACTGTTACGAACGTGTTAGCAGTGCCAATATCTATTTACTATTTTGCGTAATATGATCAGCAAGACATCAGTTCCGTCTTTTTAAGAAGAAAAAATATCCGGTATCCATTTAAGTCTGGGTAAACCCACGTTGTTCCGGGAATCGAACCCGTTCTCATGTTCGTAATAGGCTAGATCGCTAACTGCTGCTCCAACTCGGATTCTCACTTTTATTATAAGGGGGCGTAATTACAGGTGGCTTTAAAGTGAGGTGTAGTGTTGAGATGTTCCTACCCATCCCTTCTTTGTTCTACACATTAAGTGTGTGTGTGTGTGTGTCTCCAGGCGGACTAACAGTTTGATGCTCATGTGCCTTCACAACAATGGATTGCTTTTTTTTCCCTACCTTCTAATGTGATAAACAATCGTCGGAAAGAAACAATGAAAGAAAGAAATAAAGACAAAGAAAGAAAGAACGAAAGAATACAGACATAGAAAGAAAGAAATACAAATTAAAAAATAAAGATAGACAGAGAAAGAAAGAAAGAATACAGACATAGGAAGAAAGAAAGCCAAAGAAAGACAAAGAAAGAAAGAAAGAAAAACAAATAAAGATAAAGAAGAAAAGAAAGTAAGAAAGAAAGACAGAAAGAAAGAAAGAAAGAAAGAAAGAAAGAAAGAAAGAAAGAAAGAAAGAAAGAAAGAAAGAAAGAAAGAAAGAAAGAAAGAACGAATGGCGCCCAGCCCCGAGCGTGACGTATATAAAAGTAATATTTGTAATTTACGTATGTGTTGTACGTTTACACGTAATAATTTGTATGACCATCGACACCATTTTAATACAGTAGCCAGCATTACGCCAAGCCAGTGCTTTATCTATTTCGTAACAAACATCTCTGGTACCAATTTAAGACAAGATGGACATACAGGCCGTTCATGTGGTCCCACACAAACAACAGCTCTACCATTGCTTCCACGGGTAAGACGGGAATTGGAAACAATATTTGTTTACAAATAATTTTTCGTTTACCCACGTAGTCAGTTCACCCAGCCTTAAATGGATACCGGATTTTTTTTCTGGGAAAGTAAAGCAGCACGGGCGTAATACTGACCACATTACCCCAAAAATCATGTGCTGAAGGTCTGTAAAATATAGGGTCACTAACACCATATTTCCCTATACGCCACTTGGCGTGACGCGGGTACTTTACTTTACTACTTTTTACCCACGTAGTCAGACATGAAAGACCAAAACACAACACAACGAGCCTTTAATAAACGTTACGAGAATACCAGACTCAAGGGTTAATCTTGAAAAAAAGATGGATTGATAAAATATTAGAAACACTTGGAAACATAACAGTACCAGAGGCAAACAGAAGAGCAAAAGATCTCAAAGATAATTCCCCTAGACGCTGAAAGACAAATGAGGAAAGAAAGAAGAAGTAACACTTTTAATTTTTTTCCCCATAGTAACTCTATGCTTAAAGGGGTTTCTCAGAAGAATGTTGAAAGTTGCCTAGACAGCTAAAAAGACCAACGTGGACATTCTCAAGAGGCCAACACAAAAAGGGAGCTCCTAAGAAATAGAAAGAAACAATCAACATTTTTCGGGCACATCATGAGAAGAGGAAAGTTGAAATACTTGGTTACAACTGGAAACATACAGGGAAAGAGAAATCAGATAGCATGGAGCCATAGCACGGAAAACAGTCAACAACAGAATTGATGGAGACTATGTATAGATAATTGTAGGACATGATCGTCTAAAAGCCAACCGGTATGGCACATGATGATGAACTCTTTGCTAGTTGGGTATTAGCGACATCTAGTCTACTTTCCTTCCTCATCTGCCTTTCAGCGTCGAGGGGAGATATAATTTGCGGTCTTTTGCTCTTCTGTTCGCCTCTGCTGCTGTTATGTTTCCTAGTGCTTCTAATATTCCATCGCTAGTGGTCTCACAAAATGGCCATTCTGACATCTTATTTCAGTTTCTCAATTGAGACTTCAACCCAACGTAAACACGTTTACAACAAACTCCAATTTGCAGACGTGAGTACCAAGTACTAAGCGTGATACCATCACCACCGCTTTCACAATAACGTTCAGCTGGCCGGGTGATCTACTTATTTTGACAGTGTCAGTGCTTGGTTTAAAAATAGACCACCGTCATTAAGCACGACGCTGTCACAATAGACACTTGTCTGGGCATGATTCAGGCAAAAGAGAGTTAATTTACTGAGCGGGACCTGTGGTTATTGAGCAGGAAAAAACGCGGGCTACTTCTATGGTATAGTTTTGTTTGGTACACGCGACTAACGGTGCATTTTGTAATCGGTAGATCAACTGCCAGCTCATTGTGAGGTCAGTCATGTGTAGAGATTGAGAGGCAGTGAAGATGTTGTCATGACAACCTAGCACCAAAACATTAGCATAGCAAAATGGCTGCGAGTGACACGTGAATTTTATATTTTCAAAACTTGAAATTGTAACAACTATGAACATCTGGGATCTGTAGTAACTAACATTTGAGACTACCAGAATGAGATCTGTAGTAACTAACATTTGAGACTACCAGAATGAGATCTGTAGTAACTAACATTTGAGACTACCAGAATGAGATCTGTAGTAACTAACATTTGAGACTACCAGAATGAGATCTGTAGTAACTAACATTTGAGACTACCAGAATGAGATCTGTAGTAACTAACATTTGAGACTACCAGAATGAGATCTGTAGTAACTAACATTTGAGACTACCAGAATGAGATCTGTAGTAACTAACATTTGAGACTACCAGAATGAGATCTGTAGTAACTAACATTTGAGACTACCAGAATGAGATCTGTAGTAACTAACATTTGAGACTACCAGAATGAGATCTGTAGTAACTAACATTTGAGACTACCAGAATGAGATCACAAGAAGGTTAGCAATATCAACATAACAATTAAAGGCCATGAAGAATGTGTGGCACAATACCAGCGTGGCCGTGAAATTAAATTTACTCGGGAAATTTGTCTTCAAGATAACAACATGTGGTTGTTGCATAGAGCACACAGATAATTAAACAGAGCAATCATTACCAGAAACTAGTCAGTTACCAACAACTAAAGATTACAGATAATTAAACAGAGCAATCATCACCAGAAATAATTCAGTTACCAACAACTAAAGATTACAGATAATTAAACAGAGCAATCATCAACAGAAACAATTCAGTTACCAACAACTAAAGATTACAGATAATTAAACAGAGCAATCATCAACAGGTGCCATGCCGGTTGAAGTCGGCGATAATCTTTTCATCCGTTCCTGTATCTCACAATTTCAGTCAGTGTTGTTTTATAATTGTCGTCTCTTGGTTTCCTCTGCTCTTCTTTGCACTCATCCTGCCAGTTGTTATAGTCTTCTCAACGCCTTCTTTTCACGTGACATTTTCAATAAATGTACATTGTCTTTCCCTTATGATTTTGATGATATATCTGGTTTCTCCAGCTCGTTTCAAATATTCTTCATTTGTCATTTTTGCTATCCATGGAATTCGTAATATTCTTCTGATAAACCACATCTCTGCTGCCTCTAATGTTGTCTGTGTTATTGTGCTTATCGTCCATGTCTCGCTTCCATATAGTAGAACTGGATGGATACAATATAAGAACTATAAAATATAAAACAGTCGTTAAGAACAGTTGTGATCAGCGATGGGATACACGTGAAAAGAGCACACAGGAAGTGACGCACTGTACCTTGATGGCATTTCCGTCATGTGATTTCTCATTCTTGGCGGCTTGCATCATCTTCAAGGCCATCCAACCAATTTGTTGGGCGTGGAGCCTGCTGGGTCGGTGAAGGCCTCCCGCCACACAGTAGGCGTCGCCTATAGTCTCAATCTGTTGAAGTGCAAATAGAACTAGGCATTAGCCGTCTATCAACAACACTAGGCATTAGCCGTCTATTAATAACGTTAGACATTAACCGTCTATCAACAAGGCTTGACATGAACCGTCTATCAACAACGCTAAACATTAACCGTCTATCAACAAGGCTAGACATGAACAGTCTATCAACAACATTAAGCATTAGCCGTCTACCAACTGGGCTAGGCATTAACCATCTATCAACAACGCTAGACATTAACCGTCTATCAACAACGCTAGACATTAACCGTCTATCAACAACACTAGGCATTAGCCGTCTATCAACAACACTAGGCATTAACCATCTATCAACAACGCTAGACATTAACCGTCTATCAATAACGCTAGACATTAACCGTCTATCAACAACACTAGGCATTAGCCGTCTATCAACAACGCTAGACATTAACCGTCTATCAACAAGGCTAGGCATTAGCCGTCTATCAACAACGCTAGACATTAACCGTCTATCAACAACGTTAGACATTAACCGTCTATCAACAACGCTAGACATTAACCGTCTAGCAATAACGTTAGACATTAACCGTCTAACAACAACGTTAGACATTAACCGTCTATCAACAACGCTAGACATTAACCGTCTATCAACAACACTAGGCATTAGCCGTCTATCAACAACGCTAGACATTAACCGTCTATCAACAACACTAGGCATTAGTCGTCTATCAACAACGTTAGACATTAACCGTCTATCAACAACGCTAGACATTAACCGTCTATCAACAAGGCTAGACATTAACCGTCTATCAACAACGCTAGACATTAACCGTCTATCAACAACGCTAGACATTAACCGTCTATCAACAAGGCTAGGCATTAGCCGTCTATCAACAACGTTAGACATTAACCGTCTATCAACAACGTTAGACATTAACCGTCTATCAACAACGTTAGACATTAACCGTCTATCAACAACGTTAGACATTAACCGTCTATCAACAACGCTAGACACTAACCGTCTATCATCAACAACACTAGGCATTAACCATCTATCAACAACGCTAGACATTAGCTGTCTATCAACAACACTAGACATTAACCGTCTATCAACAACGCTAGACATTAACCGTCTATCAACAACACTAGACATTAACCGTCTATCAACAACGCTAGACATTAACTGTCTATCAACAACACTAGACATTAACCGTCTATCAACAACACTAGACATTAACCGTCTATCAACAACACTAGGCATTAACCGTCTATCAACAACACTAGACATTAACCATCTATCAACAACACTAGGCATTAACCATCTATCAACAACGCTAGGCATTAACCATCTATCAACAACGCTAGACATTAACCGTCTATCAACAGCACTAGACATTAACCGTCTATCAACAACACTAGACATTAACCGTCTATCAACAACACTAGGCATTAACCGTCTATCAACAACACTAGGCATTAACCGTCTATCAACAACACTAGGCATTAACCGTCTATCAATAACACTAGACATTAACCGTCTATCAACAACACTAGACATTAACCGTCTATCAACAACACTAGGCATTAACCGTCTATCAACAACACTAGACATTAACCGTCTATCAACAACACTAGGCATTAACCATCTATCAACAACACTAGGCATTAGCCGTCTATCAACAACACTAGACATTAACTGTCTATCAACAACACTAGACATTAACCGTCTATCAACAACACTAGGCATTAGCCGTCTATCAACAACACTAGACATTAACCGTCTATCAACAGCACTAGACATTAACCATCTATCAACAACACTAGGCATTAACCGTCTATCAACAACACTAGGCATTAGCCGTCTATCAACAACACTAGACATTAACCATCTATCAACAACACTAGACATTAACCGTCTATCAACAACACTAGGCATTAGCCGTCTATCAACAACACTAGACATTAACCATCTATCAACAACACTAGACATTAACCGTCTATCAACAACACTAGGCATTAGCCGTCTATCAACAACACTAGACATTAACCGTCTATCAACAACGCTAGACATTAACCATCTATCAACAACACTAGACATTAACCGTCTATCAACAACGCTAGACATTAACCATCTATCAACAACGCTAGGCATTAGACGTCTATCAACAACGCTAGACATTAACCGTCTATCAATAACGTTAGACATTAACCGTCTATCAACAACACTAGGCATTAACCGTCTATCAACAACACTAGACATTAACCGTCTATCAACAACGCTAGACATTAACCGTCTATCAATAACGTTAGACATTAACCGTCTATCAACAACGCTAGACATTAACCGTCTATCAATAACGTTAGACATTAACCGTCTATCAACAACACTAGGCATTAACCGTCTACCAACAACACTAGGCATTAGCCGTCTATCAACAACACTAGGCATTAACCATCTATCAACAACGCTAGACATTAACCGTCTATCAATAACGTTAGACATTAACCGTCTATCAACAACGCTAGACATTAACCGTCTATCAACAACACTAGGCATTAGCCGTCTATCAACAACACTAGGCATTAACCATCTATCAACAACGCTAAACATTAACCGTCTATCAACAAGGCTAGACATGAACCGTCTATCAACAAGTCTAGACATGAACCGTCTATCAACAAGGCTAGACATGAACCGTTTATCAACAACGCTAGACATGAACCGTCTATCAACAAGGCTAGACATGAACCGTCTATCAACAAGGCTAGACATTAACCGTCTATCAACAAGGCTAGACATTAACCGTCTATCAACAACGTTAGACATTAACCGTCTATCAACAACGTTAGACATTAACCGTCTATCAACAAGGCTAGACATGAACCGTCTATCAACAAGGCTAGACATGAACCGTCTATCAACAACGCTAGACATGAACCGTCTATCAACAAGGCTAGACATGAACCGTCTATCAACAAGGCTAGACATTAACCGTCTATTAACAAGGCTAGACATTAACCGTCTATCAACAAGGCTAGACATTAACCGTCTATCAACAACGCTAGACATGGACCGTCTATAAAGAAGGCAAGGCTTTCCTGAAATATTTCTTCTCTGAACTACATGGAAGGAAACATCATAACTGAGCCGAAATGCAAATGCCCAAATGCTGCTCTACCAATCAACCATATTCTGCATGAGAAAAGTTGTAAAATATTAGTAATATAGTCGAATTAGTTCTCAATCTGTGTGTGCATTACACAACTGCTTGTCTGTGTCTGAAAGTGACTATCTCGTTCTGATCTTGAAGTTTTTGCAGCATTTATGGATCAGAATGACGTGAGCCTTGAACTTCATTCTAAAAAATAATTGATGTAAAAGTGGTTTCAATTTATTGAGAACATGTATCTTCCCGGAAACAACATAACGCTGTGAATGATGGACAATCTCACAAACAGCAAAGAAGAAAATTATTGCTTTCGAAACAGAATGCTACTGAAAAAGCATTAAGTTACATTGGGTAATGAGAGAGAACAACTGCGACATATTAAAAGACTTAAACATAAAATAAAGAACTGGATAATAATCATAATTCTACAGAGGAAATTAAAATACTATCAATATCATCATCATGTGCCATACCGGTTGGCGTAGGCGATCATGTCCCTCCACAATCTTCTATCTACAGCGCATCGTATCAGTTCTGTTATTGACTGTTTTCCATGCCATGACACCAAGCTATCCAGTATTTTCTCTCTTTGTCGTCCGCGACAAAACTTCCTCAATGGTCTTTTTAGCTGTCCAAGGAACTTTCAACATTCTTCTGAGAAATCCCATCAGTGTGGCCTCTAATCGTATTTTCATTTGTTGGTCTATTGTCCATGATTCGCTTCCATAGGTCAGAATTGGTTCTATATAGCACCGATGAACTCTCTTTCTCATTTCTATCGACATCGATTTGTTGCATAAGATATTTTTCATTTTCCGAAATGCTATTTTGGCCTGAGTTATTCTGCTTTTTATTTCTGTGGTGCATCTTCCATCTGATGTTATCACTGTGCCCAAGTATTTGAAACGTAGCACTTGTTTCAGATTTGTCTCGTTTATTTTTATGCTGCATGATGGTGATGATTGTTTCTTCGATATAACCATTACTTCTGTTTTCTTACTATTCAGACTGAGACCTTTCTTGTTGCTTTCTTTTACTATTATGTCTATCATTTCTTGTAGTTCGTTCTCTGTCTCTGCTATTAAGACTGTGTCATCCGCATATCGCAAATTATTTATGTTGTGACCGTTGACTTCAATACTATGGCCACACAGCAGACCAAGAAGGTGTTTTCAAGACATGTAAGATATCTTGAGCATGACAACAGAAGAAGTGAGAGATCTGGCTAGAGACAGATTCTTTCAGACGGGCTGTGGTGAGTGCAACTTTCTGCAAAGTACACACAACCCGACGACGATGATGATGATGATGGTTTCATTTGTTGACACCACATTCACAAAGCACAATTTTTAGCTGAAGCAGATATTGATGTGTGAATGACATTTTAGTAGTTATTCTCGTCACAAGAAACAAATCAAGATTGACAAACAGGGGGAATGCAATATTGAATTGTTAAACCGCACAACAAATTGTGCAATATTGAATTGTTAAACCGCACAACAAATTGTGCAATATTGAATTGTTAAACCGCACAACAAATTGTGCAATATTGAATTGTTAAACCGCACAACAAATTGTGCAATATTGAATTGTTAAACCGCACAACAAATTGTGCAATATTGAATTGTTAAACCGCACAACAAATTGTACAACATTGAATTGCTAAACCGCACAACAAATTTTGCAATATTGAATTGTTAAACCACACACAAATTTTTGCAATATTGAATTGTTAAACCGCACACAACCCTGCCAAGAATAACAACTTAAATGGTTAGGCCACCTGGTCAGAATGAATCCATACCAATCACCATCAAGGGCTTTCTTCTCGAGAATGCATGGAAAAAGACCAAGAGGAAGACCTAGAAAAAGATGGATAGATGCAATGACAAAGACATGTAACAGCAAAGGAAAATCACTAATTCAGACAGTTCGAGCAGCTCAAGAACGACAAATGATATAACCACGACACCTTTTCGGTACAAGTGAGAAAGAGACAAGAAAGAAAGAAGAAACCACAAAAAAAAAAAATTAGATTAGCGTCCTTTAATCACACTGAATGCATATTAGAAGAAGTATGTATATTTTATCTTCCCGAAAAGATACACACATTCATATCAACTAAACTATCAGTGACAAGCAACTGTGCACCTGCATTCAGATTTTTTATGTAAAACGCAGGAAAGTATTTCCTTCTTTTGAATCTTAAGTTTTATTTTTTATTTATTTGTTATTTTTTTGTTGTAGTTCTTGAATTATCTTAATTTTACTTTTAAGCTGCACTAACAAATAAGGTGGAACTCTGTGAAAGATGATAAATTGAATTAGCTGAGAAAAGTTTTTTTTTTTTTCTAAGCACTTTATTAACGAGAAAGATGATTTTTCCATAAATTAATCAGTGGAAAGTGCTTCTGTTGAGACGAAAACCTGGTAAGACGAACAATTTTTATGTGATTGCAAGGTGTTCGACTTAACCGGGTTTCCATTATCATTTTTATACTAAGCTTCTATTTGCACACAGGTTTCAAGAGAAAAACAAAACAAATGTGTTTAGAATGAAAAGCGCGTGTGTTTTCACAAGAATGAACTATATACGTGAACTATATACGTGTGCGTGAACTATATATGTGAATTATATACGTAGTGCGTGAATTATATACGCAGTGCGTGAACTATATACGTGTGCGTGAACCATATACGTGTGCGTGAACTATATACGTGTGCGTGAACTATACGTAGTACGTGAACTATATACGCAGTGCGTGATCAATACGTAGTACGTGAACTATATACGTGTGCGTGAACTATACGTAGTGCGTGAACTGTATACGTAGTGCGTGAAATATATCATCATCATCATTATCATGTGCCATAAGTCTCCGCTCAGACAGGAACTCATTCTGCCCACAACTAAAAGTCTCTGCAAACTACAACACAACGCAGACACGCCCACTTCAAGTCATTTTAAGGACGGATGACGAAGAGGTTTACTCCTTTAGTCATCGGGCGAACGCAAGCAAGGTCGCATGTCCTTTGCAGAACGTTGCATTTACACAACTGGTCTCAAAGAATCTCCGTCTCTAGCCGTATCTCCCACAGAACGTTGCATCTACCCAGCTGGTCTCAAAGAATCTCCGTCTCTAGCCGTATCTCCCACATAACGTTGCATCTACCAAGCTGGTCTCAAAGAATCTCCGTCTCTAGCCGTATCTCCCACAGAACGTTGCATCTACCCAGCTGGTCTCAAAGAATCTCCGTCTCTAGCCGTATCTCCCACAGAACGTTGCATTTACACAACTGGTCTCAAAGAATCTCCGTCTCTAGCCGTATCTCCCACATAACGTTGCATCTACCCAGCTGGTCTCAAAGAATCTCCGTCTCTAGCCGTATCTCCCACATAACGTTGCATCTACCCAGCTGGTCTCAAAGAATCTCCGTCTCTAGCCGTATCTCCCACAGAACGTTGCATCTACCCAGCTGGTCTCAAAGAATCTCCGTCTCTAGCCGTATCTCCCACAGAACGTTGCATTTACACAACTGGTCTCAAAGAATCTCCGTCTCTAGCCGTATCTCCCACAGAACGTTGCATCTACCCAGCTGGTCTCAAAGAATCTCCGTCTCTAGCCGTATCTCCCACATAACGTTGCATCTACCAAACTGGTCTCAAAGAATCTCCGTCTCTAGCCGTATCTCCCACAGAACGTTGCATCTACCCAGCTGGTCTCAAAGAATCTCCGTCTCTAGCCGTATCTCCCACAGAACGTTGCATTTACACAACTGGTCTCAAAGAATCTCCGTCTCTAGCCGTATCTCCCACATAACGTTGCATCTACCAAGCTGGTCTCAAAGAATCTCCGTCTCTACCCGTATCTCCCACATAACGTTGCATTTACACAACTGGTCTCAAAGAATCTCCGTCTCTAGCCGTATCTCCCACATAACGTTGCATTTACACAGCTGGTCTCAAAGAATCTCCGTCTCTAGCCGTATCTCCCACATAACGTTGCATCTACCAAGCTAGTCTCAAAGAATCTCCGTCTCTAGCCGTATCTCCCACATAACGTTGCATCTACCCAGCTGGTCTCAAAGAATCTCCGTCTCTAGCCGTATCTCCCACATAATGTTGCATCTACCCAGCTGGTCTCAAAGAATCTCCGTCTCTAGCCGTATCTCCCACATAATGTTGCATCTACCAAGCTGGTCTCAAAGAATCTCCGTCTCTAGCCGTATCTCCCACATAACGTTGCATCTACCAAGCCGGTCTCAAAGAATCTCCGTCTCTAGCCGTATCTCCCACATAACGTTGCATCTACCAAGCCGGTCTCAAAGAATCTCCGTCTCTAGCCGTATCTCCCACATAACGTTGCATCTACCCAGCTGGTCTCAAAGAATCTCCGTCTCTAGCCGTATCTCCCACATAACGTTGCATCTACCAAGCTGGTCTCAAAGAATCTCCGTCTCTAGCCGTATCCCCCACATAACGTTGCATCTACCAAGCTGGTCTCAAAGAATCTCCGTCTCTAGCCGTATCTCCCACATAATATTGCATCTACCAAGCTAGTCTGTAAGAATCTCCGTCTCTATCCAGATCTCCAACTGAACGTTGCATTCACCACAGCCCGTCTGAAAGAATCTGTCTATAGTCATTTCACCCACTTCTGTTGTCATGTTCAAGGAGTCCGTGTTGTCTTGAAACCATTTTCTTCTTGATCTGCCCCTGATGTGCCGCCCAGGAACCATACCTTCCATTATTGTTCTTTCAAGACCCATGTCTTCTGACGTTGCCATAGTATTTTAATGTCTTCTGTGAATGGTGTTTATAAGTCAGTTCTTTTTAATCTTTAAATCTTTTCATTGCTTTTGTTTCATTATCTATGAGTATCTTAAGGATTTTACTGAAGCATTTTGTTACGAATGAATCACTATTTTCTACCTTGCTGTTTGCGAGATTGTCCATCATTCACAACCATATGTTGCTATCGAGAAAATACATGCCTCAGTAATTTTAATTTTACTTCCTTGCTGGTATTGTGCCACATGTTCTTCATGACATTTAATTGTTGTGTTGCTATTGCTGATCTTCTTTTGATCTTTTTCTGGCAGTCTCCATTGTTAGTTACTGCAGATTCTGCATTCATAGTTTGTTCCAATTTCAAGTTCTTCACTCTTGGCTATGATTTTGTTTGACTTTTTGTTACATGTTGCGGGATACAAATCACGAATAACGACCTTCATTATTTAGTACTTTCTAGATTTAGAGAAAAGTGTTCGTTAATCTTACAACCAATGTGCCAGATATCAGGAATTGGTGATTCATAACAGACGCCATCCACAAGCTGAATCCATTTTCTCCTCTGTTTGTGGTCGCGTACAGCCACACTGAAGTTGTACGCAAACCACGGAGAATTGGCAGAAAATGAAACAGAGTGGGGCTCTATGATTGATTGTTCTCGTCACATCTCGTGAGAGCGAGAAATAACGACTTAAACAGGAAGTAGTTAACGAGGCGATGTGTCTGTGGTCTAGTTATAGATTTTGGTTGTGTTTGGGGATTTTCTTTCTTTTAGTTGACACACACACACACACGCGCGCGCGCGCGATATGAGCTAATGGGTTAGCTGATGGGTTAGCTGATGGGTTAGGGGGAAGCAATTTAGAGACTCGAGAGAACGACAGAAAGTAGGAGACTTGTAAGGTCGTTACTGAAAATAAGGTAAGGTAAAGATAAAGGTAAGATAAGGTAAAGTTAAGGTAAGGGTAAGGTACAGTTAAGGTAACGGTAAAGGTAAGGATACAGTAATGGTAAGTTAGTGTATGGTAAAGTTAAGGTAAAGTTAAGGTAACGGTAAGGTACAGTTAAGGTAACGGTAAAGGTAAGGATACAGTAATGGTAATTTGGTGTATGGTAAAGTTAAGGTAAAGTTAAGGTAACGGTAAGGTACAGTTAAGGTAACGGTAAAGGTAAGGATACAGTAATGGTAAGTTAGTGTATGGTAAAGTTAAGGTAAAGTTAAGGTAACGGTAAGGTACAGTTAAGGTAACGGTAAAGGTAAGGATACAGTAATGGTAAGTTAATGTATGGTAAAGTTAAGGTAAAGTTAAGGTAAGGTAAGATTCATGTAACGGTTACGAATATGTAAGGTAAGGTAAGGGTAGTTTAGATAAAGGTAAGTTAAGACAAAGGTAAGGGGAAATAAATGTAAGGTAAGATAAAGGTAAGGTTATACTTCAGACTTTTACATTATTTTAATTGTTAAAATACAGATTGCTCCACTGACCTTGTAGACGTCAAGGTCAACGCAGAACTGGTCAAAGTGAGTGTATAGCGAGTTGAGCATGGTCACTACCTGCATGGGCGTTGCGGTGCTACAGATGGCCGTGAAACCCACAATGTCGCTAAACAGCATGGTGACGTCATCCACGGTCATCGGTTCAACGTCCTCACCTGAAATAGAAGGAACCAGTTATAGTATCGTATCTGACTCGTTTTTAAAGAAATATATATTTAAAGATTCCATCATCATCATCAGGTACCATGCCTGCTGGCGTAGGTGATCATGTCTCTCCACAACTTTCAATCTCTACAGTTTATAAATTGTGTTGTTGACCTTCTGCCAAGCCATTCTCTTAAGCTATGTCCCTCTGTCTCTTTGTCTCTCAATTTTCCCAGTTGTTACAATATATTCCAGATGTTACTTTCTCATTACATAGCCAAACAATGATGATTGTTTCTTCCTAATATTGAAAATCAGCTCTCTTTGATTTGACCTCTTTCAGAACATTTTCATTACTCTTCTTAGCTGTCCATGGTATTCTCAACATTCTTCTGTAAAACTACATTTCTACAGCCTCCAGTGATTTTCTTGTCTGTTATCCTATTGTCCATGATTCACATCCATATGTTAAGACTGGCTCTACATAACATTTAAGAACTCTTTTTCTTGTTTCTATTGTCAAAAATGGATTGCACATGATCTTCCTCATTTGGTTGGAAAACTGCTTTTGCCTGTTTAAAGATTAAGCATTTTCTAATCCAATAGAATGTTCAATAGAATAAACCTGTGTACTGTACCCTTCTTGGAAGACACAAATGATCAAATGAAATAATATTTCAGTGGCAAACAGCTGTGCTGTAAACTCGACATTAGAGTACTCTTCTGAACTGGGCATTTCCTCAATAATTCGAACACAATTGAGAGTATTGGAATGGAATTTGAACAGGAATATATTCATAGGGAGGGAAACGAAAAAACAAATGCATCTGTCTTCTTCTTCCTCTTCTTTTTATTCGTTTTCTTCTTTCTTCTTCCTTTTTCTTCTTTCCTTCTTCAATTGCCTTTTAGCGTCTAGAGGAGATATTTGCGGTTTTTAGCTCTTCTGCTCTCTCTGTTGCTGTTATGTTTCCATGTGTTTCTAATATCCAGTCAATAGATCTTTTTTGTGGTCGGCCTTTGAGTCTGGTGTTCTCGCAAAGTTCATTGAAGGCTCGTTGTGTTGTTTTCAACAAAAAGACCACATGAGACGCATGTTAGTTAATGCGACTGTAGTGCTTGTATATATATATGTGTACGGCGCCTAATTATTGTGACAAGCCTGACTGACGCACCTCTCTGCTCATCTGTGTCGTTTGAGTTCCCGCACATGACCCGTGAGGTGACACAGGATAGCCGGAAAATGTATTTGTATGCTCCGATGGAAAGAGTGTGTGGTGGTTAAACCATAACAGAATTACCGGATTCGACAGTGAGCCTGACATCCTTTGCATTTACTTGGTGGAGAATAGCTCAGGAAAAAGCCGCTTTCCAAAGGAGAAACAATGAAATAGAAAAGACTTTATGCAATCCATAAATGACAATGCATATAATATAAAGAGTAGTTATGCGTCATGCAGAAACAGTCCAAACTTATGGTAATGAATTATGGACAATCGAATAACAGACAAATACAACTTTTGAAGCAATAGAAGTATATTTTACTTAAGAAAGTTGAAGAGTATCATGGACTACGAAAACAATAAAGGTCTTTCGGAAAAAAATGATAGGTAACAAAACAGAAAGTTTAACACAAACACTGTACTTATACTGTAGCGTTGTGGTTAAGATGTTCGCCTGATAGTCAGTCCTGTTCGGACTATATTTTAACTTGTCGGGTTATGTTTAGTGATCTCATGTTTCAATGTAGGGGATATAGTGCACCTAGTCTTACAGGAAGAAGAATACAAAAAAAAAATAAAGTTATATATTCAAGTAAAGCGCACAGAATGATGCATGCTGCTACAGAAGCCAAATTGCAAAAGAAGAACTGACATTTCAACAAATTTGCAATAATTAACCAGATTTTGTGAAAATAACATGGGATAAAATGTAAGATCTCGTCGATGGGATCTTTCTGAGTTATGAAGAAAGCGTTAGGAATACTGTTATGTAGGAATACTGTTATGTAGGAATACTGTTATGTAGGAATGCTGTTATGTAGGAATACTGTTATGTAGGAATGCTGTTATGTAGGAATACTGTTATGTAGGAATACTGTTATGTAGGAATGCTGTTATGTAGGAATACTGTTATGTAGGAATACTGTTATGTAGGAATACTGTTATGTAGGAATGCTGTTATGTAGGAATACTGTTATGTAGGAATACTATTATGTAGGAATACTGTTATGTAGGAACACTGTTATGTAGGAATGCTGTTATGTAGGAATACTATTATGTAGGAATACTGTTATGTAGGAATACTGTTATGTAGGAATACTGTTATGTAGGAATGCTGTTATGTAGGAATACTGTTATGTAGGAATACTGTTATGTAGGAATGCTGTTATGAAGGAATACTATTATGTAGGAATACTGTTATGTATGAATGCTGTTATGTAGGAATACTGTTATGTAGGAATACTGTTATGTAGGAATGCTGTTATGTAGGAATACTGTTATGTAGGAATACTGTTATGTAGGAATGCTGTTATGTAGGAATACTGTTATGTAGGAATGCTGTTATGTAGGAATACTATTATGTAGGAATACTGTTATGTAGGAATACTGTTATGTAGGAATGCTGTTATGTAGGAATACTATTATGTAGGAATACTGTTATGTAGGAATACTGTTATGTAGGAATGCTGTTATGTAGAAATACTATTATGTAGGAATACTGTTATGTAGGAATGCTGTTATGTAGGAATACTATTATGTAGGAATACTGTTATGTAGGAATACTGTTATGTAGGAATACTATTATGTAGGAATACTGTTATGTAGGAATGCTGTTATGTAGGAATACTATTATGTAGGAATACTGTTATGTAGGAACGCTGTTATGTAGGAATGATGTTATGTATAATACTGTTATGTAGGAATACTTTTATGTAGGAATACTACTATGTAGGAACGCTGTTATGTAGGAATGATGTTATGTAGGAATACTGTTATGTAGGAATACTATTATGTCGGAACGTTATTGTACAAGAAGTTGTTGTACATGAATGCTATTGTACATGAATGCTGTTGTACAGGAGTTATATTATGTAGGAATACTGTTGTACAAAAATGCTCTTGTACAGGAGTTATATTATATAGGAATACTGTTGTACAGAAATGCTATTGTACATGAATGCTATTGTATAGGAATGATGTACATGAATGCTATTGTGTAGGAATGATGTACATGAATGCTATTGTACATAAATGATGTACAGAAATGTCGTTGTACAAGAATGCTATTGTACAGGGTACTATTTTGCATTATTGTGTATCGATATGATAATACAAAGGCAAAATACAAAGAAAATACTAATATTAAAAAAAAAAATCTACATTCTTTAAAAAGAAAATACATAAATAAGAAGCAATCAAGAGCGATACCTCTCCAAAGTTTCTGTGCAATCTTTGGTGGGAAGATCTCAAGGAGAAGATCAACGTTCTTCTGTTTCTCTGCGTCCACAGCTTGACTGGCAGTCTCGATGCTCTGTTTCAGCTGCTCCATTCTCTTCTTGAGACCATCCTATAGAGATATACTTTACGTGTAGTAGATAATGACAAATCTGAGGAGGATAATTCTCCACCTCACCGCAGTGATTGTGGGTGCAGATATATAATCAGTCAATGCAAGAGAGTAGGAATTAAGAGGGAAGGCAAAACCGATGACCAAAACTGCACGCTGAAGTCGGATATACTGGGTCGAAAGTGGAAGATATTGCAATAACGCACAATCAAAGTACCCTCAAGAAATGTTATCGCGAAACATAAGCTTTATTAGAAGAATAGTTATATTTCACACATGTTAGCTGTGTACAAACATTCTATTTCATGCGTTCTATGTTATCTACAAACACTCTATTTCATGCGTTCAGTGTTGTGTACAAACACTCTATTTCATGCGTTTTTGTTCTCTACAAACACTCTGTATCATGCGTTCAATTTTGTCTACAAACACTCTATTTCATGCGTTCTATGTTCTCTACAAACACTCTATTTCATGTGTTCTATACTGTCCACTGTGGGAAAGCTTAAAGTAAAATTAAAAACAACAAAACGAGCCTCAATTAACATCAAGTTAAATTAAGATTTACTCAAATCAGACAAGAAGCTGCAAGACAAATATAAAATCACAATTTAGAACCGGTACAATGCAATAGAGAAGATACAAAGCATTAATGAACAGTGGGAAATACTAAAAGAATCAATGCAACAAACATCAAAAGAGTTCATACCACCAGTGAGGATAAATTCAAGAAAGGAATGGATGACAGATGACATTTTGCAGCTAATGAATACAAGAAGAAGAAATAAAAATAAATAAACATGAGTATAAAAGATTAAATAAAGAAATTGTAATAAAATACAATGAAGCAACAGAATCATGACTAAAAGAGAGATGCAAAGAGATTGAAATGCAACAAAAAGGAGACGCTGAAGCTATATACAAACAAATTGAAGAATTAACCGGAAGAAAAACGCAATCAAAAACTGGATGTTTAAGATCAAAGGAAGGAGAACTGTTGATTGATCAAGAAAACATAAGGGAACGATGGACAGAATACATTAAAGATCTTTATAATGATGAACGAACAGAAGCAAATATTAAGGATAATGGAGAAGGACTAGAAATACTCAGAGAAGAAGTGGAAGACGCCTTGCGCAATATGAAAGCAGACAAAGCTCCTGGACCAGATAATATAACTAAAGAAGAGATTGAAGCCATGGGTGATTTTGGAATAGAAATAATAACAAAAATATTGAATGATATCTACAACAGCGGATATATACCAGACGACATGCTCAAATCAATATTCATAGCTCTACCAAAGAAATCGGGTGCGATTGAATGCGATGATCATCGCACAATAAGCCTTATGAGTCATATGACTAAAATATTACTAAGAATCATCATGCGAAGAGTGCGAAAGAAAATCAGTCCAGAAATTAGTGATGAACAGTGTGGTTTTGTTAGAGATAAAGGAACAAGCAATGCCATTTATATCATAAGATCTTTAGTAGAAAGAGCCATAGAGGTGAAAACAGATCTATATCCATGTTTCATAGATTATACCAAAACATTTGACAAAGTAAAGTACCAAGAAATAATCAAAATTTTAGAAAGCATAAACGTAGACAGCAAAGATCTAAGAATAATAAAGAACATGTACTGGCAACAAACAGCGGCCATAAGAACTAGAAACCATTGTTAGACAAGGTTGTGTGCTGTCACCAGATTTGTTTAATATTTATAGTGAGATTATTTTAAGATCCATAAGGGGCATGCCTGGAATAACAATTGGAGTTCATAATATCAATAATCTAAGGTATGCTGATGATACAGTATTAATCACTAAGAGTGAAAATGAGTTACAAGAAATGTTGGACATTATAGTGAAAAAAAGCAGAAATAAAGGACACAGCCTTAATAGCAAAAAGACAGAAGTAATGGTAACAACAAAGAAAAAGACATCACCTTAGTGCAGAATAAAGAAAAGTGGAACAATATTAAAACAGGTAAAGGCATTTAAATATTTGGGAACTTTGTTAACCACAAACGGAAGATGTACAAAAGAGGTGAGATGCAGAATGATTCAGGCAAAAGCAGCTTTCCAGAAAATGAGGAAGATACTATGCAATCCATTTTTGACAATAGAAACAAGAAAAAGAGTTCTTAAATGTTATGTAGAGCCAGTCTTAACATATGGATGTGAATCATGGACAATAGGACAACAGACAAGAAAATCACTGGAGTCTGTATAAATGTGGTTTTACAGAAGAATTTTGAGAATACCATGGACAGCTAAGAAGAGCAATGAATATGTTCTGAAAGAGGTCAAAGCAAAAATAGAGAGCTAATTTCCAATATTATGAAGAAATAATCATCATTTTTTGGCCATGTAATGAGAAGAGAACAGCTGGAATATATTGTAACAACTGCAAAAATTGAGGGACGAAGAGATAGAAGGAAGCAAAGTGAGAAAATACCAGACAGCTTAAGAGAATGGCTTGGCAGAAGGTCAACAACAGAAATGATAAAGAACTGTCGAGATTGAAAGTTGTGGAGAGACATGATCACCTACGTCAGTAGGCCCGGTACTTGATGATGATGATACTGTCTACAAACACTCTATTTTATGCGTTTTATGTTGTCTACAGTCTATTTGTAGGGAAATATACAAATGGCGGGAGTCTTGCCTGCATTCCATTGGCTGCCAATTGACGATGTTGCTGTTAATCACAACAAGACACCGCCCACAAGGTTGCTTTGACACCGAAACTATTCTGTTATTATGACTTTTACCCCTTCTCTGGGGTCTGTTGGAAGTCGGCACGGTTGGGCTGGAGAACAGAGGCCGCATGATCAGTCGAGTCGACACGAGGTGTTTGAGTCAGAGTTTTTATTGTTTGTTGTTATAAAAACCAAGGAAAATTTACATCTAAGGAAATGTTACATGAAATTTGGAAATGTTAAAAAAAATGTTGATGTAAATAAAATGTTTGTTACAAGAAAGTATGTATAGGAATATACGGAAAAATGTTAAAATAAATCAATTGTCAAATTGATGCGATGCCAGGGAGTACGGGTTCGATCCCGCTTCGGACCATATATTGTTCTTCGTTTTTTTTCTGTTGTTGTTTGTCTGTCAATTTTTCCGAGTGCTAACACATACTTCTTTGTTCTATTATTCCTTAAAATAAATCAATACTTGTTTTTTTTTTCTTGCGTTCGCCAGCTTTCATCTCTAACAAAGTCCCTAGAAACTAGGAAGTGAATTTGGGTGGTAAAAAGTTTTTTCCCTGGCAGCTGTGTGCACAGGGGCCCTTCGCCACATAGGCAGATAACTCCGTTTTCGGAGGTACTCATATTTTTTCCGTCCATGAGTAATTGACGTTTCAAGCCGGGCCACGCTGCTGAGACCAGGGGTGGTTGCCGCAGAGCCTAATCACAAATAATAATTCCAACTGGTACATCCGGGATTTGAACCCACAGCCTCTCTGTCCCGAGGTCGGCATCTTGCCTCGAGACAAACCAGCCCCCCCCCCCACCTCTCCCCCAATAATTTGTTTTGAAATAACATTGACGGGATCAATGATAATTCAGAGATATGGATATGGGGACCTCTGGATTGAGTAAAGGAACCAGGTAGTCGTTGATGAATCGCTAGCGCAAGTGCATTGAAGTGAGCGGCGATATTGTAACTTAACTATATCTGAGAAAAGTGTGAAGAAGCTGACAAACTTTAGTATTTGATAAAGTTTAGAATGATTTGTCACATTTTAGGATAACTAGACAAAGTTTAGAATGATTTGTCACATTTTAGGATAACTAGACAAAGTTTAGAATGATTTGTCACATTTTAGGATAACTAGACAAAGTTTAGAATTATTTGTCACATTTTAGGATAACTGGACAAAGTTTAGAATGATTTGTCACATTTTAGGATAACTAGACACAGTTTAGAATGATTTGTCACCATTTAGGATAACTAGACAAAGTGTAGAATGATTCGTCACCATTTAGGATAACTGGACAAAGTGTAGAATGATTTGTCACCATTTAGGATAACTAGACAAAGTGTAGAATGATTTGTCACCATTTAGGATAATTAGACAAAGTGTAGAATGATTTGTCACCATTTTAGGATAACTGGACAAAGTGTAGAATGATTTGTCACCATTTAGGATAATTAGACAAAGTGTAGAATGATTTGTCACCAGTTAGGATAACTAGACAAAGTGTAGAATGATTTGTCACCATTTAGGATAACTGGACAAAGTGTAGAATGATTTGTCACCATTTAGGATAACTAGACAAAGTGTAGAATGATTTGTCACCATTTAGGATAACTGGACAAAGTGTAGATTGATTTGTCACCATTTAGGATAACTGGACAAAGTTTAGAATGATATGACAAACTTAATAATAATTTTATAAATTTTAGAGTAATTTGACAAACGTCACAGAAATTTCAAAAAGTTTTAAAGTAATTATTAAAACGTTGGAACAATTCATCTGAAAGTCAAAAATTGAAAGGAAAGAAGCGACTCAGAGACAGAAAAGAAATCCTTGCAATTAAACGTTAAACTAATTTGACAAACCGCAAATTACTTTGGGAAGCACCAAAACAATTTGGGAAATGTTAAATAAATTGGAGAAACTTTCACTAAAAAACATTTAGAACAAGTGAACTGACTTTGGAACAACTGGCGCAACTCTGATGTTATTGAAACAAGTGTTAAATGTGTATCTATTTTCCCTTACGGCTGTACCTGTGTTTTTCTAGTCGTAATGTAACGTCAATTTATATTGGTCGCTTCCGAAGGTTTGTTTGTGTTTCATTTGCATAAGAGGCTATCAATATTATTCTTGTCATTCTTCAGCCATGTTTTTGTACGTGAAGTCGGGGCTAAGGAACACGCTGTGACAACTGTAATGTCATTCCAAGAACAGATCGAGTTTCGGAAAAGTTGAGTGTATCTGTCGAGAGTTGCTAATGATAGATCAGAGGCTCTGTAGTGTATCTGTCGAGAGTTGCTAATGATAGATCAGAGGCTCTGTAGTGTATCTGTCGAGAGTTGCTAATGATAGATCAGAGGCTCTGTAGTGTATCTGTCGAGAGTTGCTAATGATAGATCAGAGGCTCTGTAGTGTATCTGTCGAGAGTTGCTAATGATAGATCAGAGGCTCTGTAGTGTATCTGTCGAGAGTTGCTAATGATAGATCAGAGGCTCTGTAGTGTATCTGTCGAGAGTTGCTAATGATAGATCAGAGGCTCTGTAGTGTATCTGTCGAGAGTTGCTAATGATAGATCAGAGGCTCTGTAGTGTATCTGTCGAGAGTTGCTAATGATAGATCAGAGGCTCTGTAGTGTATCTGTTGAGTGTTGCTAATGATAGATCAGAGGCTCTGTAGTGTATCTGTCGAGAGTTGCTAATGATAGATCAGAGGCTCTGTAAAGTAAAGTACCCCCGTCACGCCAAGTAGCGTATAGGGAAATATGGTGTTAGTGACCATACATTTTACAGACCTTCAACACATGATTTTTGGGGTAATGTGGTCGGTATTACGCCCGTGCTGCTTTACTTTCCCAGAAAAAAATCCGGTCCCCATTAAAGGCTGGGTGAACCTGAAGCCGTCGGTTGGAATCGAACCCTACCTCTTGTCCTTTGTAGTCCAGTTCACTAACCACTGAGGTATCGCGTCTCCCCAGAGGCTCTGTAGTTGCCTATAATTGGTGGTTATTTAGTAGTAATGGATTCAACACAAGGAGTATGTCTGTGTGTTTCAGGGTCATTTGTTGTTAACATCTATTTTGAAGATAGTAAAACAAAAAAACTGAGAAGACGATAAAACACTTTGACATTGATTTCAAAATCGTCACGATTATCACGATAATAATATGGACTTCCGGTCAATATGGCGGATAGGCAACAGGAACCGTTGAGGCGCTGTCTGAAAAGTGTTACATTTTGCAGTTTCCTCATATTCCAAGTCCAGATTGCAGCTGGAGCTACTGAATTTAGTGCTCTGTGCACAGCGTGAGCTGTGCTTTTCATCCGGATGGTGTTTCTATATTCAGATCGCTTGAATGGATTGATTGATGAATGTTGCTATCGTATATGACGATGAACAGTTCGGCTGCGTTCACTTCGGTGTCGCTTGGCCTTATGTCTTTTGGCGTGTGCTGTAGCAGCTATGATGGGGACAGCAGCTGCCTTTCTTTGTTTGGAATTTCGATGAGGTGTTAATTCGGATTATTCCACTGGCACGGGGAGTTGAGCAATTATGGATTTTCATTCGTTTTGTAGCGATACCGGGGGCCTTTGAATAACTATAACTATCATAATAGTAATATCTTGCATGCTGACATCAATAGTCATTCATTTCCGCAGTTTCATTTTTATCAGTTCTCCAGGTAACTCTCTACCACCTATTCTGTTAAGGTGGCAGGTATTTTATATCTGTCTACCTTTGTCTCTTCTGCCCAATATTTCTCCAGTTGTCACAGTCCACACCTGTTCTCCTCTCATCAAATGGCTAATGATGGTGTCCCTCTGGTGTTGGAAATCATCATCATCATTGAGTGCCATCTCCGCATCGAAGGCTGGCTACAATTGAGCGCCCTTTCGCCCTGTCTCTTGCTTTGATGGCGAAGTTTGTCATAGGCTGACTTGTTCATCTTTTGATGTTACTCGTCCACGTTAGTCTTGGTCTGCCTCTTTTACCTTGTATTTTCCCCTCCAAGATTACTTTTAGTAGGCTGTTGTGTCCTTTAACATGCCCCAACAATCTCATTTGTCTTGTTTGAATTGTGTTTAGTGGTTCTCTTTTCATTTTTAGTTGTTTTAAGACTTCATTGTTTTTTTTTGTTCCATCCAATTCAACCTATTCTTCTATATCTCCACATTTCAAAGGCTTCAATTTTCTGTTCTCTTTTCTTGTCTAATATCTATATTGGGAAAATATTTTATTTTTGTTCTGAACATCACACCGGCCATGCCATCAGCTCATTTGTTACCATCATGTTGTTCTTACCCCTCCATCTTAAAACAGTGCAGAAGAGTTCAGATCACAAGGTCATGTGTCATGAAAGCCGACGAAGATGTGTTGACAGTAAATAGATATGATATGTAAGATAAGGTCTAGGCTTCCTCCACGCCTTGCGAAACGTATGGGAATATGGTGTTAGTGAGCATATGTTTGCGAAACGTGTGGGGAATATGGTGTTAGTGAGCATATGTTTGTGAAACGTGTGGGGAATATGGTGTTAGTGAGCATATGTTTGTGAAACGTGTAGGGAATATGGTGTTAGTGAGCATATGTTTGTGAAACGTGTGGGGAATATGGTGTTAGTGAGCATATGTTTGTGAAACGTGTGGGGAATATGGTGTTAGTGAGCATATGTTTGTGAAACGTGTAGGGAATATGGTGTTAGTGAGCATATGTATGTGAAACGTATGGGGAATATGGTGTTAGTGAGCATATGTTTGTGAAACGTGTGGGGAATATGGTGTTAGTGAGCATATGTATGTGAAACGTGTAGGGAATATGGTGTTAGTGAGCATATGTTTGTGAAACGTGTGGGGAATATGGTGTTAGTGAGCATATGTTTGTGAAACGTGTGGGGAATATGGTGTTGGTGAGCATATGTTTGCGAAACGTGTGGGGAATATGGTGTTGGTGAGCATATCTTTGTGAAACGTATGGGGAATATGGTGTTGGTGAGCATATGTTTGCGAGTCGTGTGGGGAATATGGTGTTGGTGAGCATATGTTTGTGAAACGTGTGGGGAATATGGTGTTGGTGAGCATATGTTTGTAAAACGTATGGGGAATATGGTGTTAGTGAGCATATGTTTGTGAAACGTATGGGGAATATGGTGTTGGTGAGCATATGTTTGCGAAACGTATGGGGAATATGGTGTTAGTGAACATATGTTTGCGAAACGTGTGGGGAATATGGTGTTAGTGAGTATATGTTTGCGAAACGTATGGGGAATATGGTGTTGGTGAGCATATGTTTGCGAAACGTGTGGGGAATATGGTGTTAGTGAGCATATGTTTGCGAAACGTATGGGGAATATGGTGTTGGTGAGCATATGTCTCCATGACCGCGACACATTGCTGGATGATGTGGTCGGTATCACGCCAGGCAGCCTTTACTTCCCAAACAATTTCTAGTACCATTTTTTGGAGCCGGAGAGAACCCCGGAGCCTTGTCGGTACGAAAAAAAAGATTTCTGCTCTTGTGGGATTGAACCTGGACCCTTCTGATGAGGAAGCGAGCGCACTAATCACTCAACAACAATTCACGTGCAGATGACAGTATATTGATCTGACGTATAGATGTACGAATTAGTAAAATTGAAATCATGCTTTTGATGCCATTAATGTGAATTGTTTCGACGCCACTAATTAGAATGTCTATCAAGAGGTGTGTTGTTGTGAGCTAATGTATAACGTGTCAATAATTTATATCATGATGTATGCTGTTGTGAGCTTATGTATAAAGTGTCAATAATTTATATCATGATGTATGATGTTGTGAGCTAATGTATAACGTGTAAATAATTTATATCATGATGTATGATGTTGTGAGCTAATGTATAACGTGTAAATAATTTATATCATGATGTATGCTGTTGTGAGCTAATGTATAACGTGTAAATAATTTATATCATGATGTATGCTGTTGTGAGCTAATGTATAACGTGTAAATAACTTATATCATGATGTATGCTGTTGTGAGCTAATGTTATTGAGTTATTGAGTTATTTGCGGGTCATCATCATTGCACTCCGAACATGTCCATAGATGCTCAGATCCCCTCCTCAGCAATTCCCTGTGTCCAGCGACTGACGACTCCAGTTCTATGTTGGTTGATAAGTCTTCTTACACGGCCACTAAGTTTCTCATTTGTGGTTGTGCTCATCTTAACTTCAATTTCCATCATCCGAAGAAGTGACGTGGATCTGTGTTTGTCGAAGTCCTGTGCTCTTCCCACATCTCGGAGGGCATTGATGATGTCCTCCCGATCCATTGGTTGCCCGTCCTCAACGACAGCGCAGCTAGCCAAGCTGTCCGCTCTAATGTATAACGTGTAAATAACTTATATCATGATGTATGCTGTTGTGAGCTAATGTATAACGTGTAAATAATTTATATTTGAATTGATGATGTTGATGATGTGCCTTGCCGGTTGGTGTAGGTTGACGATCATGTCCTTCCACAATCTTCTATCTGCAGTGCATCGTATCAGTTCTGTTGTTGGCTGTTTTCCATGCCATGTCACCAAGCTATCTGGCATCTTTTATCTTTGTCGTCCACGATCTCTCTTTTCTTTTTTTTTCTATTTGTAGCCAAGTATTCCAACATTCTTCTTCTTATGGTGTGCTCGAAAATGTTGATTGTTTCTTTCTGATGTTTTGTAGGAGCTCCCGTTTTGTGTTGGCCTCTTTGATAATGTCCACATTGGTCTTTTTATCTGTCCAGAGAACTCTGGATATTTTTCTGAGAAATTCCATCTCTGTGACCTCTAATCGTGTTTTTTTTTTGCTTGTCTACTGTACACAATGTTCATTCAAATGTTAGAATTAGCTCTATATAACTACAATGAACGATCAACGAAAAATTTTGTTTTCTTTCTGTTTAGGCTGAATCTACAGACGACACTAACTGATTTTGTTTTCTTTTTTTCTTTCTGTTTAAGCTGAATCTACAGACGACACTAACTGATTTTGTTTTCATTCTGTTTAGGCTGAATCTACAGACGACACTAACTGATTTTGTTTTCTTTTTGTTTAGGCTGAATCTACAGACGACACTAACTGATTTTGTTTTCTTTCTGTTTAGGCTGAATCTACAGACGACATTAACTGATTTTGTTTTCTTTCTGTTTAGGCTGAATCTACAGACGACACTAACTGATTTTGTTTTTTTTCTGTTTAGGCTGAATCTACAGACGACACTAACTGATTTTGTTTTCTTTCTGTTTAGGCTGAATCTACAGACGACATTAATTGATTTTGATAAACAGATGTCAATAACTAGAGAGCATGTGTGTTTATGTTTTATATGAATTTCCATCGACATCAGAAACTTGCATTGTTGGGCTGATGTTAGTCACTAATGGCTGTTACTTGAAATGTAAGCAAATGTAAGCAGCTTTGATCTTCGTTTGATGTCAGCAGATTGTAATCGTGTCTGGACATCAGTTACTTAACAGTACACAAACAGCATGTGAAGATCGCGTGAAATCAGAAGAGAAAAAAACAACTGATCTATGTCGCAGTTACTGGCAGGAAGTAGAGCAGTATAAAGAACAGTGTCACAGACGTCCAGTTTTCAAAATATCTGAGACGGGAAGTGACGCAAACTTAATCCAACAGCTCACGCCATCTGTCACCATGGCAGCCACTCCACCAGACAAGCTCAATACTTAATTAATGGACGTATTTCTAAGTAGTCCTTGGTCGTCCATACAGGGATGTTTCTAATTTCACATATCCTTGGGTGTTCGGTCCTGAATGTAAACAAATGAAGATTACCTCCCCTGCATTGGTAGGCGTGTGGGTGATATGGTAATACTAAAAAACAAAGAAGAAGAAAGAAGTGGTATGGTGACAGCTTTACGTGGTAATGGACAAAACAAAAGTCGACGTTTCAGCCAAGTAGGCCTTCAGCTGGAACAAACACACAAAATATATATAAGGATATGTTAACAAATCTAACTACATGGCGATAATATGCTAGATATTCCAGAAAAGAAATAAAAAAAGGTCACTTCCCTGTGTTCCAGAGCGTGGTCAGTCTCCGAATGGACTAAAATGATAAGGCAGGATGACCAACTATAAATCTCACTGACCAGGCAGTCAAGCGAGAAGACGGAACAGAAGGGTTCTAAAATTATGGGGAGGTGGTTACAGGATATGTATACACTATACACATCTAACTCTGTGTGTGCACCTCGAACCGATGTGTAAAAAGAAACATGTGTATATAACAATACATGCGTAAAAGCATAAATCCGTATATATATATATATATATATATATATATATATATATATATATATATATATATATATATATATATTGCCACAAAGCCCACAAAAGAAAAACCAACAGGAGCTCAAATGTGCCAATACATATGCAGACAAATATATCTACATATATAGGTTGGATAGCGCATGGGGGTATGAAATATATAGTAGGTGTCCTATGTGTATGAGAGTGATATGTTCATACCTTGGGGGGACAGCGAAGCCAACTGGGCAATAAGGCGATTCTCAAAGGCGAACCGGCTGCGATTGCTGGAGTGACATGAAACAACGCCAGCAACTTGCACGTCAGGTTTACCACTATGGCCAGGGAAGTTGAAATGGGCAGACACCGGGCTGCCAGTCTTTTGCTCGACATCACGAAGATGCTCACAAAATCTGTTACTCAATCGTCGCCCTGATACACCCACATACGTCATCTGGCAATGCTTACTTATTATGGCGTAGACGATATTCCGCGACACACAAGTAAAACCCTCCTTGATGTCGAATCGCTTATTATGGAACAAGACCGAATCGGTGCAAAGCACGTAGTCACAAGTTCTGCAAACTCGACGTCCACAAGGAACAGTACCAAGGTGTTTGTGGTTTGAGCGGGGGAGGAGGTTCGTGACAAGAATGTCTCTCAGACTCCTGTTGCGTTTGAAGGCTACCAAAGGAGGATCACTGAAAAGTAGGCGGGTAGTATGATCTGAGTGGAGAATGGAGCGATACCGGTTAAGGATCCTCACCGCAGCCAAGTTATGGGGGTGGTAGGTGAGGGTAAATATGGTCCTATCAGAGGGACGGCGGGTGGATGGGGTGAGTGCCACAGGATGGGAAATATCGAGAGCTCGCTTAAAGGCAGATTGAAGAACCGAATCAGGATAGAGACTTCGCCTAAATAAATTTAACATCAGATGGGCCTGTTGGAGAAAATCGTGATCATCCTGGCAGATACGACGAAGTCGTAATAATTGAGAATATGGAATGGAATCTCTGCAGTGAGATGGATGAGACGAGATGTAGAGAAGATAACAGTGAGATGGATGAGACGAGGTGTAGAGAAGATAACAGAGAGATGGATGAGACGAGGTGTAGAGAAGATAACAGTGAGATGGATGAGACGAGGTGTAGAGAAGATAACAGTGAGATGGATGAGACGAGGTGTAGAGAAGATAACAGAGAGATGGATGAGACGAGGTGTAGAGAAGATAACAGTGGGATGGATGAGACGAGGTGTAGAGAAGATAACAGTGGGATGGATGAGACGAGGTGTAGAGAAGATAACAGTGGGATGGATGAGACGAGGTGTAGAGAAGATAACTGTGGGCGTCCGTGGGTTTATAGAAGATGGAAGTGTGGAGGCTGGAGGTACCAAGGGAGACGAGGTGTAGAGAAGATAACAGTGGGCGTCCGTGGGTTTATAGAAGACTGAAGTGTGGAGGCTGGAGGTACCAAGGGAGACGAGGTGTAGAGAAGATAACAGTGGGCGTCCGTGGGTTTATAGAAGACTGAAGTGTGGAGGCTGGAGGTACCAAGGGAGACGAGGTGTAGAGAAGATAACAGTGGGCGTCCGTGGGTTTATAGAAGACGGAAGTGTGGAGGCTGGAGGTACCAAGGGAGACGAGGTGTAGAGAAGATAACAGTGAGATGGATGAGACGAGGTGTAGAGAAGATAACAGTGGGCGTCTGTGGGTTTATAGAAGACGGAAGTGTGGAGGCTGGAGGTACCAAGAGAGACGAGGTGTAGAGAAGATAACAGTGGGCGTCCGTGGGTTTATAGAAGACGGAAGTGTGGAGGCTGGAGGTACCAAGGGAGACGAGGTGTAGAGAAGATAACAGTGGGCGTCCGTGGGTTTATAGAAGACGGAAGTGTGGAGGCTGGAGGTACCAAGGGAGACGAGGTGTAGAGAAGATAACAGTGAGATGGATGAGACGAGGTGTAGAGAAGATAACAGTGGGCGTCTGTGGGTTTATAGAAGACGGAAGTGTGGAGGCTGGAGGTACCAAGGGAGACGAGGTGTAGAGAAGATAACAGCGGGCGTCCGTGGGTTTATAGAAGACGGAAGTGTGGAGGCTGGAGGTACCAAGGGAGACGAGGTGTAGAGAAGATAACAGTGAGATGGATGAGACGAGGTGTAGAGAAGATAACAGTGGGCGTCCGTGGGTTTATAGAAGACGGAAGTGTGGAGGCTGGAGGTACCAAGGGAGACGAGGTGTAGAGAAGATAACAGTGAGATGGATGAGACGAGGTGTAGAGAAGATAACAGTGGGCGTCTGTGGGTTTATAGAAGACGGAAGTGTGGAGGCTGGAGGTACCAAGGGAGACGACCAGATCAAGAAAAGTGACGCACGAGGTAGAGATATGAGATGTAATCTTGATGGATTTATGAAAGTTGCCAATGTAGTCGATGAACCTGGAGATGTCATCTTGATGGATTTGTGAAAGTTGCCAATGTAGTCGATGAACCTGGAGATGTCATCTTGATGGATTTATGAAAGTTGCCAATGTAGTCGATGAACCTGGAGATGTCATCTTGATGGATTTATGAAAGTTACCAATGTAGTCGATGAACCTGGAGATGTCATCTTCCGGCAAGTCAGTCAGTCCAAAACCGTCATCGATGTACCAGAGGTATTTAAGGGGAAGGGGGCCACGGTACGAATTCAGTATTTGATGTTCAAGGTAACCCATGAACAGGCAAGCATAACTAGGACCCATCTTGGTTCCCATAGCTACACCACTCACATGGTCATAGAACTGACTATTGAATTCGAAAGTATTAAGGTTGAGAACAAGTTCAGTGAGACGGAGGAGAATAGAAGTATCCTCAGATGGATGTTTTCTTTGGCAAAGAAAGAATTGAAGAGCTATTTGGCCATCGGCATGAGGGATAGAGGTATACAGAGAGCATACGACCAGGACGGGGATAGAGGTATACAGAGAGCATACCTCGAGGACGGGGATAGAGGTATACAGAGAACATACGTCCAGGACGGGGATAGAGGTATACAGAGAGCATACATTCAGGACGGGGATAGAGCTATACAGAGAGCGTACGTCCAGGACGGGGATAGAGGTATACAGAGAGCATACGTCCAGGACGGGGATAGAGGTATACAGAGAGTATACGTCCAGGACGGGGATAGAGGTATACAGAGAGCATACGTCCAGGACGGGGATAGAGGTATACAGAGAACATACGTCGAGGACGAAAAGTCGGTACGAGCGTTCAGGGGTAAGGAAAAGAGAAGAGAAGATAGTGAGAACCTGATTAGTGTCCTTGACATAGGTGGGGAGAGATGTCACTATGGGTTGGAAAATGCTGTCAAGATAGTCGGATATATGTTCTGTGAGACAACTACATGCTGAAACAATGGGACGACCAGGACTTTTGGGCTTGAGGATCTTAGGGAGCATGTAGAAGGAAGGTTTGCCTAGAGCATTGTGTTGGTTGATGAGACGGGACGCGCTATGAGGGATGGATTTATCGTCGATAAGCTGTTTGATGGTTGAGCGAACCTTCTCATTGTTGCTAGTAGTGGAATCACTGGGGCAAGGTTTATAGTCCGTGATGTCAGATAATTGTTTGGCGCCTTCTTGGATGTATAGGTTCTTACGCCAGACCACCACAGCTCCTCCCTTATCCGCTGGTTTAATGACGATATTATCCCGACTTCGGAGGTTGGAGAGGGCTCGAAATTCAGCGGGAGTTAAGTTGGAACGAGGTACCCGGCGAATGGGGAGTTGCTCGATCTCCCAAAGAGTGACCTGTATATATAAGTCGAGAGCACTTGAAGCACCAGAATGCGGGTTCCAATCCGATTTACGGGAGTGAAAGCGAGAAAATTCACCAACATCAGAGGAAGATGAGGTGTCCGATTTCCCGCAGTGATAGTGTAAACGCATGTGTCTGTGGAGATCATGGACACCCCTTAGAAGACTATGACGATCACTTGTTGGGCGCACAGGGACAAATTGTAACCCTTTAGAGAGAACTGCTCGTTCATTATCCGATAATGTGAGGTTCGTTGGAATGCAGATGACTCGAGAATGGTGGTCAATAGGGTGGTTTTGGTCGAAGGTCGGATATCTTCTTTTTGTGCTGAGAGGACATGAAGGTAAAAAGCTCCCTGTTTAAGTTGTGGATAGTTTTGCGAATCGGGTGGTCGAAACTGATCGCTGAAGAACAAAGTTGGGATACTACAAATCTGCGTCTGTCACTGAAGCTGTTAAGAAGTCTAGAGTGGTTCGTTAGAACTACCCAGATCCGTTGGAAACTGATCGCTGAAGAACAAAGTTGGGATACTACAAATCTGTGTCTGTCACTGAAGCTGTTAAGAAGTCTAGAGTGGTTCGCTAGAACTGCCATGATCCGTTGGAAACCGCATCGCTTTTCTATGTTATCAAGATGACGCATCTCGCTGGCGTTAGGTGAGTGAATAAAAGGCTTGAATTTCGAGAGAAAACCGCGTGGGATAATTCTAAGTCTAAGGCAGTTTGTGGAGGAAATTAACGTGACAGGTGAATCTAGTCAATTTATAGGTTGTGAAGGCGAGGTCTTTAGAGAGAGGACAGCGATGTCCTGTGGTAGATTGTGGAGGGCAGATAAAGTGGACCGGCGAAGATATTTACATAACTTTTTGAGGGAAAGCATGTTAACTGATAAGAATGTTTGAGTAAAAAAAGAGAGGATTCCCGGCGGTAATTTGTGTGATGGTGGAAATAACTATCGTGTAATAATAGCAATTATGATAATATTAGTACTGGTAGGATAAAAGCAATGTGAATGATAATGGTCTACAAATTGAAGTTGTAGTGTAAACGTATAGGACGATGTACAAACATAAGGTAGCACCGGTATGGTACTAGTAGATGTAAAGGCATCAAGATGCACCAAGATGCGTAGAGATGCGAAGCTGCTGTAAAGATTATGATAATGGCAATACTAAAAAAAGAAGAAAAAAGTGATATGGTGACAGCTTTACGTGGTAATGGACAAAACAAAAGTCGACGTTTCGGCCAAGTAGGCCGGGTGGGTGATATGGTGTTTGTGGCCAGATTCTTCCTTGACCACGGAACATTTCCTGGGTGGATTTTGTAATACTCAGCTAGACTAATGTAAGAAAAAGTAATACTGAAAAGACATGTAACTTTGTAGTACTCAACTAGACGAATGTAAGAAAAAGTAATATTGAAAAGACATGTAACTTTGTAGTACTCAACTACACTAATGTAAGAAAAAGTAATACTGAAAAGACACGTAACTTTGTAATACTCAACTAGACTAATGTAACAAAAAGTAATACTGAGAAGACATGTACTTTGTAATACTCAACTAGATTATTGCAACAAAAGAAATATATGGAGAATATATTCCATTTGGTTCCTTCTCGTTATAGAACGGAAAAGATTATACTTTTTCTCCTCAATATGACGTGGATGATATGTTGCAGTGCCATTGTACATTCACTGTGCTAAATACCGATTTCTGACGATATATAAAGATATACGGATACTTGGTGACAAGTAACAAGGTGATATCAGTTACGATGTGATGCCTGGTGATGTCAACGGTCAAGCCGTTGTTTTATTCATCCAGACAATGGCAGTACGTTAGTGGCATGCACTTCCGCCTGTATCCAGGTTACAGCCTACATCTGTTGCTTCTCTGTGTGTAGTAAGTTTGATTACATTTGGTTTGGCTGGGGTGGAGGGGCTGAGTTTAAGTGCTTACGCGACAGCTGTGTTGATGGACCGTCAGCTGTCTAAGACCTAGCATCTCTTGATGCTCATCGATATTCCCCGGTGAAAGTCTGTTTCAAAACAGGCTGCTAACGTGACAACTGGCTGGCATGATAACTGGCTGGCATGATAACTGGCTGGTATTTGAACTTTGACATCGTAACTCTATTGGTAACCATAAGATCGTAACTTTACCGGGAACCCTTACATCGTAACTCTTTTGGTAACCCTGACATCGTAACTTTACTGGTAATCCTTATCTATTGATAATCCTGACATTGAAACTTTATTTAATGACCCTGATATCGAAACTCTATTGGTAACCTTGACATCGAAACTCTATTGGTGACCCTAATATTGAAACTCTATTGGTGACCCTGCTATCGAAACTCTATTGGTGACCTTGACACCCAAACTCTATTGGTGACCTTGATATCGATACTCTATTGGTGACCCTGACATCGAAACTTTATTGGTGACCCTGACATCGTAACTTTACTGGTAACCCTGCCATCGTAACTCTATTGATAACCCTGACATCCGTATTCTATTGGAAACCCTGACATTGTAAACTCTATTGGTGACCCTGGCATTGTAACTCTATTGGTGACTCTGACATCGTAACTCTATTGGTGACTCTGACATCGTAACTCTCTTGATAACCCTGTAAAATCTATTGGTAGCCCTGACATCGTAAACTTTATTGTTAATCCTGACATCGTAACTCTATTGATAAACCTGGCACGCGAAACTCTATTATTGATAACTAAACTAGTACGCTGATTGATATTGTTAACTCTATGAGAAGAAAATATATTCTTAACAGGAATAATGTATGGAATGTCGTTAGTAGAACTATAACAATCAAATCTAGATCAGAACAGTTACTTCACTAACACCATCAGTAACACTATAGCATCATCAACTTCACAGTTATAACAATAAAATTTCGTCAATTAAATACATAAATAAATGAAATAATAGAAATAATAACACAAAGAAATACATCAGTAACATAATGATATTAAGAGCATCATCATCATCATCATTAGGTACCATGCCTTCTGATGTAGGTGATCATGTCTCTCCACAACTTTTCGATTTCGACAGTTATTTATAATTTCTATTGTTGACATTCTGCCAAGCCATTCTCTTAAGCTGTCTGGTATCTTTCCTCTTTGCTTCCCTCTATCTCTTCGTCCCTCAACTTTCCCAGTTGTTACAATATATACCAGTTGTTCCCTTCTTATGAAATGGCCAAAAAAGTGATGATTGTTTCTTCCTAATATTGGACATTAGCTCTTTGTTTGTTTTGGCCTCTTTCGGAAATTTTTCATTGCTTTTTTTTTTTACCTGTCCATGGTATTCTCAACATTCTTCTGTAAAACCACATTTCTACAGCCTCCTGTGATTTTCTTGTCTGTTATCCCATTGTCCATGAATCACATCCATATGTTAAGATATTCTCTATATAACATTTAAAAACTCTTTTTCTTGTTCCTTCGGTCAAAAACGAATTGTACAGTATCTTCCTCATTTTTTGGAGAGCTGCTTTTTGCCTGGGACATTCTGCATTTCACCTCTGTTGTACATCTACCATCTGAGGTTAACATTGTTCCCAGATATTTAAATTCATTTACCTGTTTTAATATTGATTAAGCACAGCATCAACAGAATAATGATAACTTAAACTACTTTAACAGAATTATGGCATTTGATGAATTAAATCAGCTTAACAGCTTCATTTTGAAGTCTCATGTAGATAAACACAATATCTATTCCCATCATGAGAACAATCACAAACAACATCTAACACAACATCATAAACTCCCTCAATAGAACAACAGCATCAGGGCTTCATCATCACAACAATGAACATTTCAATCTGGCCCAAAGAAGAGTTCCAAGAGATAACGAAGCCAGATTTTTCGCCCTATTCAGGTCGAGAACTTTAATTACGTCTTTGTCGATAAGCAAACCAAACTGGAAATCACAAATAAATCTTTAAATGGGTCTTCGATTGCCAGCATGTATGTGAAGGCCACAAAACTTTATCGTGAGCTGACAAAAGCCAGGAGGAAACAATCAGACCCAAAGAAACGGTCAGAGAAAATCCAAACAAACGTTGTCAACAAATACACAGATTAGGAGAAGCCAGAATCGACTGGTTTCATTCATGCGATAATGGAGCGTTCTCGTCTGACAGACCAGATCTGCTGAGAAATCTGAACGCTTTTTACAGGAAATACGACAATAAAGAAAGATGATGATATAATGTATTGAAACATGGAGTTTTCGTGGAGAAATGCGGTAAACGTTTTGGTAACAAATGTGGAGAAATATTTATACAAAAAATTATATATATATATATAAGGTCTCTTCGTCCCTCAATTTTTCCAGTTGTTAGAATATATTCTAGTTGTTCTCTTCTCATTATATGGCCAAAAAATGATGATTGTTTCTTCCTAATATTGGAAATTAGCTCTCTTTTTGCTTTGACCTCTGTCAGAACGTTTTCGTTACTCTTCTTAGCTTTCCATGGTATTCTCAACATTCTTCTGTAAAACCACATTTCTACAGATTCCAGTGAATTTTTTGTCTGTTGTCCTATTGTCCATGATTCACATCCATATGTTAAGACTGGCTCTACATAACATTTAAGAACTCTTTTTCGTGTCCCTATTGTCAAAATTGGAATGCATAGTATCTTCCTCATTTTCTGGAAAGCTGCTTTTGCCTGAGCCATTCTGCATCTCACCTCTTTTGTACATTTTCCGTCTGAGGCTAACAAAGTTCCCAAATATTTAAATTCATTTACCTGTTTTAATATTGTTCAACTTGTCTTTATTTTGCACTGAGGTGATGTGTTTTTCTTTGTTGTTACCATTACCTCTGTCTTTTTGCTGTTAAGGCTGAGTCCTTTAGTGTTGCTTTCTTTCACTATAAAGTCCAACATTTCTTGTAACACATTTTCATTCTTAGCGATTGCTGTATCATCAGCATTCCTTAGATTATTTATATTATGACCCCCAATTGTTATTCCAGGCATGCCCCTTATGGATCTTAAAATAATCTCACTATAAATATTAAACAAATCTGGTGACAGCACACAACACTGTCTAACACCCTGTTTTATTTGTTGAAACATTCCCAATTGGTTTCCATTTCTTATGGTCGCTGTTTTTTGCCTGTACATGTTGTTTATTATTCTTAGATCTTTGCTATTTACGTTTATTCTTTCTAAAATTTTGATTATTTCTTGGTGCTTTACTTTGTCAAATGCTTTGGTATAATCTATGAAACATAGGTATAGATCTGTTTTCACCTCTATGGTACTTTCTACTATAGATTGGCGATTCATGATTGTACAAAGAAGTTTGTTTACGATTGGCTCCGCTAGCCTTTGACTAAAAAGTCTCACCCACAAGGCAATGGGGTTGTTTTACTTCGGGGTACCATCCCTTAACCTTTTACTCTCTCGAGCTTACCTGCAAGGCAGCAGGGCAGCCACAGGTTGTACTGTTTACTGCATATAGTAGCAGGTAAAATTACCTGACCTGACATTATATATAGGTTGTGCAGAGATGTACAGTTTAATGTAGAGATGAACAATTTAATGTAGAGATGAACAATTTAATGTAGAGATGAACAGTTTAATGTAGAGATGAACAATTTAATGTAGAGATGAACAATTTAATGTAGAGATGAACAATTTAATGTAGAGATGAACAGTTTAATGTAGAGATGAACAATTTAATGTAGAGATGAACAGTTTAATGTAGAGATGAACAATTTAATGTAGAGATGAACAATTTAATGTAGAGATGAACAGTTTAATGTAGAGATGAACAATTTAATGTAGAGATGAACAATTTAATGTAGAGATGAACAATTTAATGTAGAGATGAACAATTTAATGTAGAGATGAACAGTTTAATGTAGAGATGAACAATTTAATGTAGAGATGAACAGTTTAATGTAGAGATGAACAATTTAATGTAGAGATGAACAATTTAATGTAGAGATGAACAATTTAATGTAGAGATGAACAGTTTAATGTAGAGATGAACAATTTAATGTAGAGATGAACAATTTAATGTAGAGATGAACAGTTTAATGTAGAGATGAACAGTTTAATGTAGAGATGAACAATTTAATGTAGAGATGAACAGTTTAATGTAGAGATGAACAATTTAATGTAGAGATGAACAGTTTAATGTAGAGATGAACAATTTAATGTAGAGATGAACAATTTAATGTAGAGATGAACAATTTAATGTAGAGATGAACAATTTAATGTAGAGATGAACAGTTTAATGTAGAGATGAACAATTTAATGTAGAGATGAACAATTTAATGTAGAGATGAACAGTTTAATGTAGAGATGAACAATTTAATGTAGAGATGAACAATTTAATGTAGAGATGAACAATTTAATGTAGAGATGAACAGTTTAATGTAGAGATGAACAATTTAATGTAGAGATGAACAGTTTAATGTAGAGATGAACAATTTAATGTAGAGATGAACAATTTAATGTAGAGATGAACAGTTTAATGTAGAGATGAACAATTTAATGTAGAGATGAACAATTTAATGTAGAGATGAACAATTTAATGTAGAGATGAACAATTTAATGTAGAGATGAACAGTTTAATGTAGAGATGAACAATTTAATGTAGAGATGAACAGTTTAATGTAGAGATGAACAATTTAATGTAGAGATGAACAATTTAATGTAGAGATGAACAATTTAATGTAGAGATGAACAGTTTAATGTAGAGATGAACAATTTAATGTAGAGATGAACAATTTAATGTAGAGATGAACAGTTTAATGTAGAGATGAACAGTTTAATGTAGAGATGAACAATTTAATGTAGAGATGAACAGTTTAATGTAGAGATGAACAATTTAATGTAGAGATGAACAGTTTAATGTAGAGATGAACAATTTAATGTAGAGATGAACAATTTAATGTAGAGATGAACAATTTAATGTAGAGATGAACAATTTAATGTAGAGATGAACAGTTTAATGTAGAGATGAACAATTTAATGTAGAGATGAACAGTTTAATGTAGAGATGAACAATTTAATGTAGAGATGAACAATTTAATGTAGAGATGAACAGTTTAGTGTAGAGATGAACAATTTAATGTAGAGATGAACAATTTAATGTAGAGATGAACAGTTTAATGTAGAGATGAACAATTTAATGTAGAGATGAACAGTTTAATGTAGAGATGAACAATTTAATGTAGAGATGAACAATTTAATGTAGAGATGAACAATTTAATGTAGGGATGAACAGTTTAATGTAGAGATGAACAATTTAATGTAGAGATGAACAGTTTAATGTAGAGATGAACAGTTTAATGTAGAGATGAACAATTTAATGTAGAGATGAACAGTTTAATGTAGAGATGAACAATTTAATGTAGAGATGAACAATTTAATGTAGAGATGAACAATTTAATGTAGAGATGAACAGTTTAATGTAGAGATGAACAATTTAATGTAGAGATGAAAAGTTTAATGTAGAGATGAACAATTTAATGTAGAGATGAACAATTTAATGTAGAGATGAACAGTTTAATGTAGAGATGAACAATTTAATGTAGAGATGAACAATTTAATGTAGAGATGAACAATTTAATGTAGAGATGAACAGTTTAATGTAGAGATGAACAATTTAATGTAGAGATGAACAGTTTAATGTAGAGATGAACAATTTAATGTAGAGATGAACAATTTAATGTAGAGATGAACAATTTAATGTAGAGATGAACAATTTAATGTAGAGATGAACAATTTAATGTAGAGATGAACAATTTAATGTAGAGATGAACAGTTTAATGTAGAGATGAACAATTTAATGTAGAGATGAACAGTTTAATGTAGAGATGAACAATTTAATGTAGAGATGAACAATTTAATGTAGAGATGAACAATTTAATGTAGAGATGAACAGTTTAATGTAGAGATGAACAATTTAATGTAGAGATGAACAATTTAATGTAGAGATGAACAGTTTAATGTAGAGATGAACAATTTAATGTAGAGATGAACAATTTAATGTAGAGATGAACAATTTAATGTAGAGATGTACAGTTTAATGTAGAGATGAACAATTTAATGTAGAGATGAACAATTTAATGTAGAGATGATCAGTTTAATGTTGTGATATATAGTTTAATGTAGAGATGAACAATTTAATGTAGAGGTGAACAATTTAATGTAGAGATGAACAATTTAATGCAGAGATGTACAGTTTAATGTAGAGATGAACAATTTAATGTAGAGATGAACAATTTAATGTAGAGATGAACAATTTAATGTAGAGATGAACAATTTAATGTAGAGATGAACAATTTAATGCAGAGATGTACAGTTTAATGTAGAGATGAACAATTTAATGTAGAGATGAACAATTGAATGTAGAGATGAACAATTTAATGTAGAGATGAACAGTTTAATGTTGTGATATATAGTTTAATGTAGAGATGAACAATTTAATGTAGAGATGAACAGTTTAATGTTGTGATATATAGTTTAATGTAGAGATGAACAATTTAATGTAGAGATGAACAATTTAATGTAGAGATGAACAGTTTAATGTTGTGATATATAGTTTAATGTAGAGATGAACAGTTTAATGTAGAGATGAACAGTTTAATGTAGAGATTTCAATTTAGTCCATTTGGAGACTGACCCAGCTCAGGAACACAGGGAAGTGACCATTTTTTATTTTTCCTCCCTTTAGTATCTAGCATATTATCGCCATGTAGTTATATTTGTTTATATATCGTTATACATAATTTTTGTGTTTGTTGTTGGTCCAGATGAGGGCCTACTTGGCCGAAACGTCTACTTTTGTTTCGTCCGTGACCACGTAAAGCTGTCACCATACCACTTTTTTCTTTCTTTTTTTTTAGTATTGCTATTATCATCAGCTTTACAGCAGCTTCGCATCTCTACGCATCTTGGTGCATCTTGATGCCTTTACCTCAAACACAATTGATTGGTTACAGCTCGCTATGGCAGAAGTATGATCAAACACAGCCGACTATAATTTTACTCAGGCCTGCAGGCAGAAAATAAAACCGGGGAACCCCCGCCCCCTCCCCCCCCCTCTCCTCCCCAACTAGAGTGAAGATTTTGCGGCTCTGGTTACTCTACCCACAATGCCCCTTGATCACACAACGTCACACTAATTTTTAACTTTTCTGGGAATTTCCCCTGAGGGAATAATAGAACAAAGAAGTATGTGTTAGCACTCGGAAAAATTGACAGACAAACAACAATAGAAAAAAACGAAGAACAATATATGGTCCGAAGTGGGATCGAACCCGTACTCAGTGGCACCGCGCCTTGCCACGAGAAGCCGAACGCTTGGTACACTGCCACGCAGCCAACTAAAAAAATTGGCTATTGCAGTAGTGTCTTCCACGAAAGGCGATCTCAATGACTATAGCATAGGGTAACGATCACAGACCGGAAATAAATTGTATATTTGTACTTTCCTATTAATGCAAGTATCTCCCAGTAGGGCTGAATACTTGTGTTGTAGACAAACATTTATTGGACGAAACAGCACGAATAGTAGTTCCCAGTTTATATACTGGGTACAAATAATAATACATAAATATTATTATATGGGGAACTTCCGAGGCGATAATAGGGAATAATAGAACAAAGAAGTATGTGTTAGCACTCGGAAAAATTGACAGACAAACAACAATAGAAAAAAACGAAAAACAATATATGGTCCGAAGTGGTCAGTGGCACCGCGCCTTGCCACGAGAAGCCGAACGCTTGGTACACTGCCACGCAGCCAACTAAAAAAATTGGCTATTGCAGTAGTGTCTTCCACGAAAGGCGATCTCAATGACTATAGCATAGGGTAACGATCACAGACCGGAAATAAATTGTATATTTGTACTTTCCTATTAATGCAAGTATCTCCCAGAAGGGCTGAATACTTGTGTTGTAGACAAACATTTATTGGACGAAACAGCACGAATAGTAGTTCCCAGTTTATATACTGGGTACAAATAATAATACATAAATATTATTATATGGGGAACTTCCGAGGCGATAATAGGGAATAATAGAACAAAGAAGTATGTGTTAGCACTCGGAAAAATTGACAGACAAACAACAATAGAAAAAAACGAAGAACAATATATGGTCCGAAGTGGGATCGAACCCGTACTCAGTGGCACCGCGCCTTGCCACGAGAAGCCGAACGCTTGGTACACTGCCACGCAGCCAACTAAAAAAATTGGCTATTGCAGTAGTGTCTTCCACGAAAGGCGATCTCAATGACTATAGCATAGGGTAACGATCACAGACCGGAAATAAATTGTATATTTGTACTTTCCTATTAATGCAAGTATCTCCCAGTAGGGCTGAATACTTGTGTTGTAGACAAACATTTATTGGACGAAACAGCACGAATAGTAGTTCCCAGTTTATATACTGGGTACAAATAATAATACATAAATATTATTATATGGGGAACTTCCGAGGCGATAATAGGGAATAATAGAACAAAGAAGTATGTGTTAGCACTCGGAAAAATTGACAGACAAACAACAATAGAAAAAAACGAAAAACAATATATGGTCCGAAGTGGGATCGAACCCGTACTCAGTGGCACCGCGCCTTGCCACGAGAAGCCGAACGCTTGGTACACTGCCACGCAGCCAACTAAAAAAATTGGCTAATGCAGTAGTGTCTTCCACGAAAGGCGATCTCAATGACTATAGCATAGGGTAACGATCACAGACCGGAAATAAATTGTATATTTGTACTTTCCTATTAATGCAAGTATCTCCCAGTAGGGCTGAATACTTGTGTTGTAGACACACATTTATTGGACGAAACAGCACGAATAGTAGTTCCCAGTTTATATACTGGGTACAAATAATAATACATAAATATTATTATATGGGGAACTTCCGAGGCGATAATAGGGAATAATAGAACAAAGAAGTATGTGTTAGCACTCGGAAAAATTGACAGAGAAACAACAATAGAAAAAAAACGAAGAACAATATATGGTCCGAAGTGGGATCGAACCCGTACTCAGTGGCACCGCGCCTTGCCACGAGAAGCCGAACGCTTGGTACACTGCCACGCAGCCAACTAAAAAAATTGGCTATTGCAGTAGTGTCTTCCACGAAAGGCGATCTCAATGACTATAGCATAGGGTAACGATCACAGACCGGAAATAAATTGTATATTTGTACTTTCCTATTAATGCAAGTATCTCCCAGTAGGGCTGAATACTTGTGTTGTAGACAAACATTTATTGGACGAAACAGCACGAATAGTAGTTCCCAGTTTATATACTGGGTACAAATAATAATACATAAATATTATTATATGGGGAACTTCCGAGGCGATAATAGGGAATAATAGAACAAAGAAGTATGTGTTAGCACTCGGAAAAATTGACAGACAAACAACAATAGAAAAAAACGAAGAACAATATATGGTCCGAAGTGGGATCGAACCCGTACTCAGTGGCACCGCGCCTTGCCACGAGAAGCCGAACGCTTGGTACACTGCCACGCAGCCAACTAAAAAAATTGGCTATTGCAGTAGTGTCTTCCACGAAAGGCGATCTCAATGACTATAGCATAGGGTAACGATCACAGACCGGAAATAAATTGTATATTTGTACTTTCCTATTAATGCAAGTATCTCCCAGTAGGGCTGAATACTTGTGTTGTAGACAAACATTTATTGGACGAAACAGCACGAATAGTAGTTCCCAGTTTATATACTGGGTACAAATAATAATACATAAATATTATTATATGGGGAACTTCCGAGGCGATAATAGGGAATAATAGAACAAAGAAGTATGTGTTAGCACTCGGAAAAATTGACAGACAAACAACAATAGAAAAAAACGAAGAACAATATATGGTCCGAAGTGGGATCGAACCCGTACTCAGTGGCACCGCGCCTTGCCACGAGAAGCCGAACGCTTGGTACACTGCCACGCAGCCAACTAAAAAATTGGCTATTGCAGTAGTGTCTTCCACGAAAGGCGATCTCAATGACTATAGCATAGGGTAACGATCACAGACCGGAAATAAATTGTATATTTGTACTTTCCTATTAATGCAAGTATCTCCCAGTAGGGCTGAATACTTGTGTACTACTGCAATACTACTGCAATAGCCAATACTACTGAATACTACTGCAATACTACTGAATACTACTGCAATAGCCAATTTTTTTAGTTGGCTGCGTGGCAGTGTACCAAGCGTTCGGCTTCTCGTGGCAAGGCGCGGTGCCACTGAGTACGGTTTCGATCCCACTTCGGACCATATATTGTTCTTCGTTTTTTTGTTGTTGTTGTTTGTCTGTCAATTTTTCCGAGTGCTAACACATACTTCTTTGTTCTATTATTCCCTATTATCGCCTCGGAAGTTCCCCATATAATAATATTTATGTATTATTATTTGTACCCAGGATATAAACTGGGAACTACTATTCGTGCTGTTTCGTCCAATAAATGTTTGTCTACAACACAAGTATTCAGCCCTACTGGGAGATACTTGCATTAATAGGAAAGTACAAATATACAATTTATTTCCGGTCTGTGATCGTTACCCTATGCTATAGTCATTGAGATCGCCTTTCGTGGAAGACACTACTGCAATAGCCAATTTTTTTAGTTGGCTGCGTGGCAGTGTACCAAGCGTTCGGCTTCTCGTGGCAAGGCGCGGTGCCACTGAGTACGGGTTCGATCCCACTTCGGACCATATATTGTTCTTCGTTTTTTCTATTGTTGTTTGTCTGTCAATTTTTCCGAGTGCTAACACATACTTCTTTGTTCTATTATTCCCTATTATCGCCTCGGAAGTTCCCCATATAATAATATTTATGTATTATTATTTGTACCCAGTATATAAACTGGGAACTACTATTCGTGCTGTTTCGTCCAATAAATGTTTGTCTACAACACAAGTATTCAGCCCTACTGGGAGATACTTGCATTAATAGGAAAGTACAAATATACAATTTATTTCCGGTCTGTGATCGTTACCCTATGCTATAGTCATTGAGATCGCCTTTCGTGGAAGACACTACTGCAATAGCCAATTTTTTTAGTTGGCTGCGTGGCAGTGTACCAAGCGTTCGGCTTCTCGTGGCAAGGCGCGGTGCCACTGACCACTTCGGACCATATATTGTTCTTCGTTTTTTTCTATTGTTGTTTGTCTGTCAATTTTTCCGAGTGCTAACACATACTTCTTTGTTCTATTATTCCCTATTATCGCCTCGGAAGTTCCCCATATAATAATATTTATGTATTATTATTTGTACCCAGTATATAAACTGGGAACTACTATTCGTGCTGTTTCGTCCAATAAATGTTTGTCTACAACACAAGTATTCAGCCCTACTGGGAGATACTTGCATTAATAGGAAAGTACAAATATACAATTTATTTCCGGTCTGTGATCGTTACCCTATGCTATAGTCATTGAGATCGCCTTTCGTGGAAGACACTACTGCAATAGCCAATTTTTTTAGTTGGCTGCGTGGCAGTGTACCAAGCGTTCGGCTTCTCGTGGCAAGGCGCGGTGCCACTGAGTACGGGTTCGATCCCACTTCGGACCATATATTGTTCTTCGTTTTTTTCTATTGTTGTTTGTCTGTCAATTTTTCCGAGTGCTAACACATACTTCTTTGTTCTATTATTCCCTATTATCGCCTCGGAAGTTCCCCATATAATAATATTTATGTATTATTATTTGTACCCAATTTCCCCTGAGCCAGCATGCCTAAGTGGGAGCCGCGATAGCTCAGTGGTTAGTGAACTAGACTACAAAGGATAAGTGCTGATCGACGGCTTCCGGTTCACCTAGCCTTAAAAATGGGTACCGGAATTTTTTTTTCTGGCAAAGTAAAGCGACATGGGTGTGATACCGACCATATTGCCCCAAAAATCATGTGTCGAAGTTCTATAAAAATGTTGGTCAATAACACTATATTCCCGATACGTCGCTTCACGTAATGGGGATCTTCATATTTTTTTGTTTTGACCAGCATGCCTAAGTAAGTCTATAGTTGGCTGTAGATCAATGATCCAACAATATCACTCATAATTAAGACAAGTAGGCGATCGTGTATCAATCAGCTCTGCCATAAAATGAGACAACAAAAATCTAAAATCAAGCCCTGAAATGGGAAACAGAGGCCTAAAGAAAGAAGTGGTAGGCCTAGAGAAATACTAAAAAGTAAAGAAACACAAAGGGAAAAGAAACAGCGGGTGTAATCTCCCTTGTCAAGGTTGAGGGGGATGCCTATAAAAGGGACGTGTGACGAGTTAGACTGCGGCTCCCGTGCAAAGTCTGACACTTAATACCAAAATCGTCGAAAATGGAAGGTCTAGAATTTCTTCCTCTGTGTGTGATCTTCGGCTGGAAAGGACAATTGATAGATAGAATAGCTCACTAAATACAGACTAAGTACCAATAGATAGAATAGCTCACTAAATACAGACCATGTACCAATAGATAGAATAGCTCACTATATACAGACTAAGTACCAATAGATAGAATAACCAACAGATAGATTTGCTCGCTAAATACAGACTAAGTACCAATAGATAGAATAGCTCGCTAAATACAGACTAAGTACCAATAGATAGAATAGCTCACTAAATACAGACTAAGTACCAATAGATAGAATAGCTCGCTAAATACAGACAAAGTACCAATAGATAGAATAGCTCACTAAATACAGACTAAGTACCAACAGATAGAATAGCTCACTAAATACAGACCATGTACCAATAGATAGAATAGCTCACTATATACAGACTAAGTACCAATAGATAGAATAGCTCACTAAATACAAACTAAGTACCAATAGATAGAATAGCTCACTAAATACAGACCATGTACCAATTGATAGAATAGCTCACTATATACAGACTAAGTACCAATAGATATAATAACCAACAGATAGATTTGCTCGCTAAATACAGACTAAGTACCAATAGATAGAATAGCTCGCTAAATACAGACAAAGTACCAATAGATAGAATAGCTCGCTAAATACAGACTAAGTACCAATAGATAGAATAGCTCACTAAATACATACTAAGTACCAATAGATAGAATAGCTCGCTAAATACAGACAAAGTACCAATAGATAGAATAGCTCACTAAATACAGACTAAGTACCAACAGATAGAATAGCTCACTAAATACAGACTAAGTACCAGGAAGACTGTAGGCAATAGACTGAACATACTGAACTCAATAGAGAACAGTTGCCCAGTCTAAATGCCCATGAGGAAAAAAACAACCAACTTAAGAAGGCAAAACATTCCAGTGGTACTATAATTACTGTACAGACCAACTGTATCAGAATTCAAGGAATAGAAGAAGAGTGGTAGATTTTCTAATTATAAAAGATTATTTCAACTTTCTTGGTATCAGTTAGAAAATATAAAGTGCCTGGGTGGTGTAGAGGTTAGATGTTGATCTCATAACAAGAAGGTCCTGGATTTGATTCCCATCGCAGGTGGTGGGAAAATTAATAAAATAAAAATTAATGAAAATAAAAATTAATAAAATAAAATAAAATAAAAATAAAAATTAATAAAATAAAAATTAATAAAATAAAATGGAATCTGTGGTTTCTTCGTGGCTTTACTCTCCCCTGGTCTATGGCTAGTGAGATTCGATGTCTATCCCTTCTGGATAACAGAAAAAAAGGGAGGTCCCGTGTGCATTCTGCGCACGTTAAAGAACCTTCAGCAGTTGGAAAACTAAAAGAGTATGCCAAAATGGCCGCTACCCAGGCAAAATTGATAGTAAAAATCTAATGAAAACTGTCGACGATAATAATGAGATTGCATCTGGGGGCTGTATGGTCTAGAGGTAATGCGTCGCTCTCTAGACAAGAAGGTCTCGGGCTCGGTTCCGAACCAAGGTGGTGGAAAATAATTTTATTTAAAAGTTGTGATCGAATCCGTGGCTGTACCCTCCTCCCCAGGTCTCTGGATTGTGAGATCCGATGTCCAGCCCTCTCCGGAAACGAGGAAAAACAGGAAGTCCCGTGTGCATTCTGCTCACGTTAAATAACCCTTAGCATTTGAAAACCGAGATAAGTAGGCCAAAAAAATGGCCGCTGCTCTCACACAATTACTGGGGAAAATCTACCAAAAATATTAAAACTATAGACGATAAAAATATGAGAGTTCATCTAAAGTAGGGGAATATCTGCCTGTATGGCGGGAGATAATTGGGCACAAGGATGGCTGTGTGAAAATGAGTTATTGAGTTATTTGTGAGTCATCTTCATTGCACTTCGAATATGTCCATAGGTGCTCAGATACCCTCCTCATCAAGTCTCGCAGTGTCCAGCGACTGACGACTCCATTTCCAGTGTGAAAATGGGAAAAAAGGATATTCACGCAGAATTCAGTTCCCTGGGACTTCACTAGAGGTTACTGACATTCTGACAACCCGTGTTCGATTCCAGCTGGAAGCAGTGTGAATTGCACTCGTGGTTGGGAAAGAAAATACCCCCGCGGTCGACTCAGCCGCTGGCAGAAATGGGTACCGGGGTAGTACTCTGGAAAGGTGTGGCATGCCGCCTCGCATCGTGAGCTTCGATGCTTGAAGCGACACTATTCAGAAGTCTCAGAACACTTCTGGAAAGGCGACAGAGCCCATGTTGGTGAAAACTCGCGTGCTAAGATGTCGATTGAAGTCTCGTACCCTACCATTACCTTAGCTTACGCTAGAGGTATAAAGCTGGCAACCGCGAACATCATCATCACCATGTGCCATACCGGTTGGCGTAGGTGATCATGTCCCTCCACAATCTTCTATCTACAGTGCATCGTATCAGTTCTGTTGTTGACTGTTTTTCATGCCATGACACCAAGCTATCCAGTATTTTCTCTCGTTGACGCCCGCAATCTCTCTTTCCTTGTATTTTGTCAGTTGTAACCAAGTATTCCAACTTTCCTCTTCTCATGATGTGCCCGAAAAATGTTGATTGCTTCTTTCTGATGTTTTTTAAGAGCTCCCTTTTTGTGTTGGCGAACATAGACATATAAGAACACAATAGTAAAATAAAAGTAAAGAACATGTCTTATCTGACTGTAGCGTTACAGAAATGATAGAGAGGGAGAGAGAGAGAGAGAGAGAGAGAGAGAGAGAGAGAGAGAGAGAGAAGGAGTGTAGATGGTCTACCGTATGGACAATGTACCCAGAATGAACGATCTTTATGAGAGCTCTATTCAAAGAACAAGACTGATCTTACTGATGTTCTTGATTGACATCTGGCAGTGATACGTTCTGGGTAGAAAACGCCACGTGACAATGTTATTGTCTAACACGTGACTTACCTGGGCCTTTGTCTGCTCGCCTACCAGGATGACGTCACGTGTGGCGTCATGGATGGGGATGTCAGAGATGTAGATCCCCTTTCCGATGAGCTCCTCGAGTCTCTCGACGCTGGGAGAGCCCAGGAAGATGATGGAGTTGGTCTCCTCCAGAAAGAGCATCTGTCCCTTCAGCTCCAGGCTCTGTCACAGAGCATGTGCGGTGTTAAAGGGTGATGCTATAGGAAATGTGATGGGTGACATGAGATATGACAGGTTTGAGACAGAAGACAGGTATGAGATAGGAGACAGGTGTGAGAAAGGTAACAGATAGGAGACAGGTGTGAGATAGGTAACAGATAGGAGACAGGTGTGAGATAGGTAACAGATAGGAGACAGGTGTGAGATAGGTAACATATAGGAGACAGGTGTGAGAGAGGTAACTGATAGGAGACATGTATGAGATAGGTAACAGATAGGAGACAGGTATGAGATAGGTAACAGATAGGAGACAGGTGTGAGATAGGTAACTGATAGGAGACAGGTATGAGATAGGTAACAGATAGGAGACAGGTGTGAGATAGGTAACAGATAGGAGACAGGTGTGAGATAGGTAACTGATAGGAGACAGGTGACAGGTGTGAGATAGGTAACAGATAGGAGACAGGTGACAGGTATGAGATAGGTAACAGATAGGAGACAAGTGTGAGATAGGTAACTGATAGGAGACAGGTGACAGGTATGAGATAGGTAACAGATAGGAGACAGGTGTGAGACAGGTTAGAAGTAGGAGAAAGGTGTGAGATAGATAACTGATAGGAGACAGATGACAGGTGTGAGATAGGTAACCGATAGGAGACAGGTATGAGATAGGTAACAGGAGACAAGACACAGGTATAAGATAGGTAACAGATATCCGACAGGCGAGAGGTATGAGATAGGTAATATATATGAGAGAGGCGACAGGTATGAGATAGGTAACAGATAGGAGACATGCGACAGGTGTGAGATAGGCAACAGTTAGGGGACAGGTGACAGGTATGAGATAGGTAACATATAGGAGACAGGCGACAGGTATGAGATAGGTAACAGTTAGGAGACTGGCGACAGGTATGAGATAGGTAACAGACAGGAGACAGATGGCAGGTGTAAGAATGCTGACAGACTTGATATAGATGATGGCAAGTATGAAACAAGTGACAGACAGGAGACAGGTGGTAGGTGCGAGACAGGTGGCAGGTATGAAACAGGTAGCAAGCAGGAGACAGGTATGAAACAGGTAACAGATAGGAGGTAATGGACTGGTATGAAACAGGAAACAGGCAGGAGATATGTGGCAGGTATGAGACAGCTAACAGGCAAGCAACGGCTTGTGCAAGTAACAGATAGGAGACAATTGACAGGCATGAGACAGACAGCAGACAGAAGATAGGTGGCAGATGTGAGACAGCTGACAGATATGATACAGGTGATGGCAGGTATGAGGCAAGTTACAGACATGATACAGGTAATAGCAGGCATGAGACAATTTACAGATATGATACAGGTTATGGCAGGTATGAGACAAGTTACAGACATGATACAGGTGATAGCAGGTGTGAGACAGCTGACAGACATGATACAGGTGATAACAGGTATGAGACAAGTTACAGACATGACACAGGTGATGGCAGGTATGAGACAAGTTACAGACATGATACAGGTGATAGCAGGTATGAGACAAGTTAAAGACATGATACAGGTGATGGCAGGTATGAGACAGCTGACAGACATGATACAGGTGATAGCAGGTATGAGACAAGTGGCAGGTGTGAGACGTGACAGAAAGGAGACAGGTGGTAGGTGTGAGACAAGTGATATGTGTGTGTCAGGTGACAGACAGAAGACTCGTGGTAGTCGTGAGACAGGCGACAAACAGAAGACGTGTGGTAGGTGTGGGGTGAGGCAGGTGACAGACAGGTGATAAGTGAGAGACAGATGACAGACAGAAGACAGGTGGCAGGTATGTTGCAGTTGACAGACGGAAGGCAGATGGTCGGTATGTAACAGGTTGCAGATAGAAGACAAGTGATAGCAGGTATGATACCGTCGACAGACGGAAGGCAGATGGCCAGTATGTAACAGGTAGCAGATAGGAGACAGGTGATAGCAGGTATGATACAAGTGACAGACGGAAGGCATATGGTCGGTATGTAACAGGTAGCAGATTGGAGACAGGTAATAGCAGGTATGATACAGTTGACAGACAGGAGGTTGCATATATGAGACAGACAACATATAGGAGACAGGTGAGGTGTGAGGTAGGTGATAGACAGGAGACAGGTGACACGAATGAGACAAGATACAGGCAAAATACAGTTTACTGACAATAGACAGGTATCAGCTATGAGACAGGTATCAGGCATGAAACAGGTAACATGTGAGAGACAGGTGACAGGTATTAGACAATTATGATGACATAAGAGTTTATTGTAAGTTGTATATGGGGAGAAACACGAGATTATAGTGACATCTGAGAGAAAATTATAAAACGAGATACCCTCTTTTGAGAGGCATTACTTACATTGTCCAGACATAAATATCAAGGGCAATAGGATGCATAGACTTATATCAAGGGCAATAGGATGCATAGACTTATATCAAGGGCAATAGGATGCATAGACTTATATCAAGGGCAATAGGATGCATAGACTTATATCAAGGGCAATAGGATGCATAGACTTATATCAAGGGCAATAGGATGCATAGACTTATATCAAGGGCAATAGGATGAATAGACTTATATTGAAGTGACAATAGAATGTAGCCGTATATCTCAGAGGCAATAGAGCGTGTAGACATATATGAGGAACGATAATTAGAGATCTCAGATTTATATTTCAGAGGCGATAATTACAGATAGTAGATGTATATGAGAGGTGAAGAATAATAGGCAGTGCAGTTAAATGTAAAAGATGATAATTAAATATAGATTACACTTACACCTGAGAGGCGAGTATTAAAGTTAGAGAGAGTTCACTTAGATCTGAGAGGCGAGGATTAAAGTTAGAGAGAGTTCACTTAGATCTGAGAGGCGATGATTACAGTTAGAGAGAGTTCACTTAGATCTGAGTGGCGAGGATTAAAGTTAGAGAGAGTTCACTTAGATCTGAGTGGCGAGGATTAAAGTTAGAGAGAGTTCACTTAGATCTGAGAGGCGATGATTACAGTTAGAGAGAGTTCACTTAGATCTGAGAGGCAAGGATTAAAGTTAGAGAGAGTTCACTTAGATCTGAGAGGCGAGTATTAAAGTTAGAGAGAGTTCACTTAGATCTGAGAGGCAAGGATTAAAGTTAGAGAGAGTTCACTTAGATCTGAGAGGCAAGGATTAAAGTTAGAGAGAGTTCACTTAGATCTGAGAGGCAAGGATTAAAGTTAGAGAGAGTTCACTTAGATCTGAGAGGCAAGGATTAAAGTTAGAGAGAGTTCACTTAGATCTGAGTGGCGAGTATTAGTTAGAGAGAGTTCACTTAGATCTGAGTGGCGAGGATTAAAGTTAGAGAGAGTTCACTTAGATCTGAGAGGCGAGTATTAAAGTTAGAGAGAGTTCACTTAGATCTGAGTGGCGAGGATTAAAGTTAGAGAGAGTTCACTTACATCTGAGAGGCGAGGATTAAAGTTAGAGAGAGTTCACTTAGATCTGAGAGGCGATGATTACAGTTAGAGAGAGTTCACTTAGATCAGAGAGGCGAGGATTAGTTAGAGAGAGTTCACTTAGATCTGAGAGGCGATGATTACAGTTAGAGAGAGTTCACTTACATCTGAGAGGCGAGGATTAAAGTTAGAGAGAGTTCACTTACATCTGAGAGGCGATGATTACAGTTAGAGAGAGTTCACTTACATCTGAGAGGTGAGGATTAAAGTTAGAGAGAGTTCACTTACATCTGAGAGGCGATGATTACAGTTAGAGAGAGTTCACTTACATCTGAGAGGCGAGGATTAAAGTTAGAGAGAGTTTACTTACATCTGAGAGGCGAGGATTAAAGTTAGAGAGAGTTCACTTACATCTGAGAGGCGAGGATTAAAGTTAGAGAGAGTTCACTTACATCTGAGAGGCGAGGATTAAAGTTAGAGAGAGTTCACTTACATCTGAGAGGCGATGATTAGAGAGACCTTTAGTCCTGACAACAAAACTCGAGTTGACCCTGGACAAAATGGACGACAGGCTAAATTTGACCTTTGGTTTCAGAACATCAAAGTACGTGGAGAGGTGCTTGCCCTTGGATGCCACGTGCGGGGCAATCATCTTTGCCAGCGTGGTGCCCAGCTGTGTAATGTTCAAGTCCTCATCAAACACGACGTGGAACGGGAAACAGGCACAGAACGTGGTCACGCCGATTTTGGAGTCGGCCATCTTCGGCGACATGTTGACGCGACCCGGAAACAGAATGTGGGTGTTGTCTTCGTTGTTGGGGTAGGAGATGAAGAAGATGTGGTGAGGCGCTGTCGGGTCTTTGTTGGGAGAGATTTCAAGTTTGAGGTCCGCGTTGAAGAGGAGTTTGGAAACGCCCTCGACAATTCCGGCGACGAAACCAAGGATGGAGTGACGGAGGGAGTAGAAGTGTAAGGTGAACTTATCCTTCTTCCATTCGCAACGGAAAGATGGCGGTTGCTGCCCGTGGAAGCGTGGGTAGTCCTTCACCTTCAGCGTCCAGGAAAGACAATCACATATGATAACATAGATTTTATGAAGGACATATAGAATGTTAAAGATTATATAAAATCAATTATATAGAATTATATAGATTTCAAGAGACATATTGAATTAGGAAGATATATGAAAGACAATAATATAGAATAATATAACTTATGAAAGACAATAATATAGAATAATATAACTTATGAAAGACAATAATATAGAATGATATAACTTATGAAAGACAATAATATAGAATGATATAACTTATGAAAGACAATAATATAGAATGATATAACTTATGAAAGACAATAATATTGAATGATATAACTTATGAAAAACAATCATATAGAATGATATATTTTTATGAAAGACTTTCATATAGAATGATATCGATTTTTGAAATTCAATAATATAGAATTTTATAGATTGAATCAAAGACAATCATATAGAATGATATAGGTGACACCAAAACATACACATCACTCCAACTTCCATATCACGTAAACAGGTATTTGCTATATACACATTATCACAAACACACAAACGCAGATCATCTCCCACACAACTACTTCGTCACACACACACACACACATCCGTAGACAATCAGTTATTGCTGTAAGACTTTCACACACAACCACACACATACTCACACTCACCGGTTCAGACCCACACACTGCAGTCAACTAAGCATGCAGTCCGAAGGTTCCCAACCCATTTCTTGAAACCCCCAAACTGATCTTATTGTTTTTTTTTTTTTGCTTTTTTTTTAAACCGGGTGGAGGGAGGGGCTGGTGGTAAAACTATTTTAAAATAAAATTTAATTTGAGACAAGAAACTTCATCATGAAAGTTTCTAATCTCCTTCAAATAAATGTCAGTTGGTCATTTGAAAGAATGGGTTGAAGGTTGCTCTGCTCTTTCAGAAACGGTTGTAGGTTACCTGGCTGTTATTGATGTAGGTTACCTGGCTGTTATAAATGTAGGTTACCTGGCTGTTATAGATGTAGGTTACCTGGCTGTTATAGATGTAGGTTACCTGGCTGTTATTGATGTAGGTTACCTGGCTGTTATAGATGTAGATTACCTGGCTGTTATAGATGTAGGTTACCTGGCTGTTATAGATGTAGGTTACCTGGCTGTTATAGATGTAGGTTACCTGGCAGTTATAGATGTAGGTTACCTGGCTGTTATAGATGTAGGTTACCTGGCTGTTATAGATGTAGGTTACCTGGCTGTTATAGAAGACGTGGGTTACCTGGCTATTATAGATGTAGGTTACCTGGCTGTTATAGAAGACGTGGGTTACCTGGCTATTATAGATGTATGTTACCTGGCTGTTATAGAAGATGTAGGTTACCTGGCTGTTATAGATGTATGTTACCTGGCTGTTATAGAAGATGTAGGTTACCTGGCTGTTATAGAAGATGTAGGTTACCTGGCTGTTATAGATGTAGGTTACCTGGCTGTTATAGATGTAGGTTACCTGGCTGTTATAGAAGACGTGGGTTACCTGGCTATTATAGATGTAGGTTACCTGGCTGTTATAGAAGACGTGGGTTACCTGGCTATTATAGATGTATGTTACCTGGCTGTTATAGAAGATGTAGGTTACCTGGCTGTTATAGATGTATGTTACCTGGCTGTTATAGAAGATGTAGGTTACCTGGCTGTTATAGATGTATGTTACCTGACTATTATAGATGTATGTTACCTGGCTGTTATAGAAGATGTAGGTTACCTGGCTGTTATAGATGTAGGTTACCTGGCTGTTATAGAAGACGTGGGTTACCTGGCTATTATAGATGTAGGTTACCTGGCTGTTATAGAAGACGTGGGTTACCTGGCTATTATAGATGTATGTTACCTGGCTGTTATAGAAGATGTAGGTTACCTGGCTGTTATAGATGTATGTTACCTGGCTATTATAGATGTATGTTACCTGGCTGTTATAGAAGATGTAGGTTACCTGGCTGTTATAGATGTAGGTTACCTGGCTGTTATAGAAGACGTGGGTTACCTGGCTATTATAGATGTAGGTTACCTGACTGTTATAGAAGATGTTGTAGGTTATCTGACTGTTATAGGTTACCTGGCTGTTATAGAAATTGTAGTTACATGGATATTATAAAAGTTGTAGTTACCTGAGTGTTATACAAGTTGTAGTTACCTGGACACTATAAAAGTTGTAGTTACTTGGATGTTATATAACCAAAAAAATGAGGAAGATGAATGTAATTCATTTTTGACAATAGAAACAAGAAAAAGAGTTCTTAAATGTTATGTAGAGCCAGTCTTAACAAATGGATGTGAATCATGGACAATAGGACAACAAACAAGGACATCACTGGTGTCTGTAGAAATGTGGTTTTACAGAAGAATGTTGATAATACCATGGACAGCTAAGAAGAGTAATGAAAACGTTCTGAAAGATGCCAAAAAGAAAATAGAGCTAATTTCCAATATTAGGAAGAAACAATCATAATTTTTTGGCCATGTAATGAGAAGAGAACAGCTGGAATATATTGTAGCAACTGGGAAAATTGGGGGACGAAGAGATAGAGGGAAGCAAAGAGAAAAAAATACCATAAAGCTTAAAAGAATGGCTTGGCAAATAGGCAATAACAGAAATGATAAATAATTGTGGAGATCGAAAGTTGTGGAGATACATGATCACCTACGCCAGCAGGCCCGGTACTTGATGATAATGATGAGTTACCTGATTATACAAGTTATAGTTTCCTGGATACTTTAATTGTTATCGCATAGCAAAGCAAGCCCTCATGTGGGAAACATCAGGTAAGAGGAAAAGAAGAAGACCCAGAGAGACACTGAGAAGAACATTGATGAGAGAGGCAAGAGCATCAGGAATCGGCTCCCTCAATGAGATAGCGATTCTTGCACAGAACAGAGACAAATGGCGAGATTTGATAAAATATCTTTAAAAGAAATGAAAACTGCTAGAATAAAAATTTAGATAAGAGAAGGAGTATCTTGGTCTACGCCCTATTCACCGGTTACGGCTTGAAAGGTCCATAGATAGATAGATAGATAAATGTTATAGTTGCCTGATTGTTATAAAGTTTATAGTTATCTGGATGTTTTAAATTTGGGCCTCGATTTGAAAATGGGTTGGAAACTGTGCATGAGGTTTACTGTAAAACTTTAAAAAAATAACGACATTATAAAGTTTCGAGCTCCCACTCAAACGCTCACAGATATTCACCTGATCCTGCAGTCCATCAATGTTACTGTAAAACTCCAAAAGGTTGCTGCCCAGTAATTTCAACGCCCTCCCGTAATCAGCCAGACACAGTTTGAAGTACTCCCCTCCCATTGCTTGAATTATCTCCTCCTGTGTCATACCTGGACGGGATAGACACGTGATCTGTCGTTACGATTGAGTTGTCAATCTGTCTGTCTGTTGGTCTCCAGCAGTAATTCGGTGACACACCTCGTACTATCATCATCATCATTGAGTGCCATCTCCGCATCGAAGGTTGACTACCATGGAGCGCCATTCCGCTCTGTCTATTGCTTTGATAGTGATATATCTTGGTTGTCATAGGCTGACGTGTCTATATTTTGATGTTACTCTTCCATGTTAGTCTTGGTCTACTTCTGCCTCTTTATCTTGTATTTCCCCATCCAAGATTACATGTAGTATGCTGCTGTGTATTTTTTTCATGCCCCAAAAATCTCATTTGTCTTGTTTGAATTGTGTTTAGTAGTTCTCTTTAAAAACGTCATCATTTGTTTTCTTTCCTTTCAATCCAATTCTTCCTATTCTTCTATAAATTCAAATTTTCAAAGGCTTCGATTTTCAGTTCTGCTTTCTTGTCTAATGCCCATGTCTCTGCATTATACAGGAAATGTTCAGAAGATATAACATTTTGCTATCATTAATTTTAGCCCTGGTATTATTTGTTTTAATGTTAATATACTTTTCATGACATTAAAATTACATAATCGCTGTGTACATGTCTGTGTTAGTCACATCTCATATCTTTGTGTGTGCATGTCTGTGTTAGTCACCTCTAGTGACTCGGGCAGATGGTGCTCGTAAACCTGGGAGGGCAGACCATCTAAGGGCAGACCATCTAAGGGCAGAATCCCCTTACAGAAAAGACAATCTACTGCCTTGCAGGAAGATTGGGGACAATCAAAGGCTAAGGAAAGCGAACCTGAATAAAATGCTGGCTGAAATCGGATGCACTGGACCACTGGCGCAGAACACAGTGCGACGTATTAACGGGTGTTCAGTCAGAGTAGATCTGGCAGACTCTAAATGTGATGTTCTGTCTGTGGGGACGATCAACACACTTAACCTGACAGCTGACATCATGTGAGAGTCTGGAATCCTACTCTGATTGAGTCTTGATCGCAGAGAGAGAGAGAGAGAGAGAGAGAGAGAGAGAGAGAAAGAGAGAGAAAATTACATTTTACCTTTCCTATACTTTTCTTTATTTCAATTGTACATTTCCCATCATTGGTTTTAGAATGTCGTAGGTAGTTGTAGTTCTAAACTGTCTCCAGGTCTATTCCATCCACTTCGATATCGACGTGCTATCATAGTCACTCATATGCTGAGCCAGCTTTGACGGTCTTGTCCATAACCTGTCAGATCTGAGACAGCTTTGACGGTCTTGTCCATAACCTGTCAGATCTGAGCCAGCTTTGACGGCCTCTTCCATAACCTGTCAGATCTGAGACAGCTTTGACGGTCTCTTCCATAACCTGTCAGATCTGAGACAGCTTTGACGGTCTCTTCCATAACCTGTCAGATCTGAGACAGTTTTGACGGTCTCTTCCATAACCTGTCAGATCTGAGACAGCTTTGACGGTCTCTTCCATAACCTGTCAGATCTGGGACAGTTTTGACGGTCTCTTCCATAACCTGTCAGATCTGAGACAGCTTTGACGGTCTCTTCCATAACCTGTCAGATCTGGGACAGCCTTGACGGTCTCTTCCATAACCTGTCAGATCTGGGACAGCTTTGACGGTCTCTTCCATAACCTGTCAGATTTGGGACAACTTTGACGGTCTCTTCTATAACCTGTCAGATCTGCGCCAGCCTTGACGGTCTCTTCCATAACCTGTCAGATCTGGGACAGCTTTGACGGTCTCTTCCATAACCTGTCAGATCTGACCCCATGCAACAGTACAATACAGGGGTTCTCAACCTTTGATGTCCACGGAAGCACTGACGTTTTTCCAACCAACCGCGGGCGCCAGTATCCAAATGTATTGTTAACATTGGCTACTCATATCTTTAACCACGGCTACTCATATCTTTAACCACGGCTACTCATATCTTTAACCACGGCTACTCATATCTATAACAACGGCTACTCATATCTATAATAACGGCGACACGTATCTATATCAACGGTTACTCATACTTATAACAACGGCTACTCATATCTTTAACAACGGCTACTCATATCTATATTAACAGCTACTCATATCTATATCAACAGCTACTCATATCTATATAAACGGCTACTCATATCTATATCAACGGTTACTCATATCTATAACAACAGCTACTCATACTTATAACAACAGCTACTCATATCTATAACAACAGCTACTCATATCTATAACAACAGCTACTCATATCTATAACAACAGCTACTCATATCTATAACAACAGCTACTCATATCTATAACAACAGCTACTCATATCTATAACAACAGCTACTCATATCAATAACAACAGCTACTCATACTTATAACAACAGCTACTCATACTTATAACAACGGCTACTCATATCAATAACAACGGCTACTCATATCAATAACAACGGCTACTCATATCAATAACAACGGCTACTCATATCAATAACAACGGCTACTCATATCAATAACAACGGCTACTCATATCAATAACAACGGCTACTCATATCAATAACAACGGCTACTCATATCAATAACAACGGCTACTCATATCTATATCACAGTTTTCTTGCTCGTCGCACGGTTGGTGTCCATTAAAAAAAAATAAATAAATATAAAGCACTGCATCTAACCAACAAAAAAATTACATACCTTCTGGAGATAAACAGAAAAATGAGCTTTAAAGAAGAAAACGTTACACTGCACTGAACTAATATGATTTTTGGCATTGCAATTTTTTCCTGCCGGATTTTCAAAGTTGGGGACGTATGTTTGATGTCAATTCAAATTCACATCTACTCAAGCCTTACAACAGACCACAGAAATGCTAATCCCAACCGCTAAATCTGCTTTGTTCTGGCCATTGGATGCCGACAGTTACGCTTCTGTTCATTTGAGAAGGAAAAAACGTCAGCGTTTGCTTCATCTTTTTTTTTCTCTATCTCCCAATCTTCCGTTCAATTGAATGCCGGATAATAAATGACGTAAATAGCTGGAATGAGGCTGGAACTTCTTGGGCACCAAGAATACACGCGGCTGCGCAATGGCGTCTGTGGGCACTGCGTTGTTAACCACCATTATAACTGAGAACATTATGTTAATCTTAAGTTGTATTAGGTTTCATGCAATGAAATCAGACTCGTATTGAATTTTGTTATTTGGTTATGGAAGGCCCAGGTATCACTACAAACGGATCAAAATCCATAATTTCTCAACTGCCCGTGCCAGGTAATCATCCGAATTAATATCTCAACTCCCAAACAAATCTGACTCGTATTGAATGTGTTTGGTTACCAGGTCATGCAATGAAATCTGACTCGTATTGAATAATTTGGTTACCTGGTCATGCAATGAAATCTGACTCGTATTGAATAATTTGGTTACCATGTCATGCGATGAAATCTGACTCGTATTGAAAAATTTTGTTACCTAGTCATGCAATGAAATCTGACTCGTATTGAATAATTTGGTTACCAGGTCATGCAATGAAATCTGACTCGTATTGAATAATTTGGTTACCTAGTCATGCAATGAAATCTGACTCGTATTGAATAATTTGGTTACCAGGTCATGCAATGAAATCTGACTCGTATTGAATAATTTGGTTACCTAGTCATGCAATGAAATCTGACTCGTATTGAATAATTTGGTTACCAGGTCATGCAATGAAATCTGACTCGTATTGAATAATTTGGTTACCATGTCATGCGATGAAATCTGACTCGTATTGAATAATTTGGTTACCTGGTCATGCAATGAAATCTGACTCGTATTGAATAATTTGGTTACCATGTCATGCGATGAAATCTGACTCGTATTGAATAATTTGGTTACCTAGTCATGCAATGAAATCTGACTCGTATTGAATAATTTGGTTACCAGGTCATGCAATGAAATCTGACTCGTATTGAATAATTTGGTTACCTAGTCATGCAATGAAATCTGACTCGTATTGAATAATTTGGTTACCAGGTCATGCAATGAAATCTGACTCGTATTGAATAATTTGGTTACCTAGTCATGCAATGAAATCTGACTCGTATTGAATAATTTGGTTACCAGGTCATGCAATGAAATCTGACTCGTATTGAATAATTTGGTTACCATGTCATGCGATGAAATCTGACTCGTATTGAATAATTTGGTTACCTGGTCATGCAATGAAATCTGACTCGTATTGAATAATTTGGTTACCATGTCATGCGATGAAATCTGACTCGTATTGAATAATTTGGTTACCTAGTCATGCAATGAAATCTGACTCGTATTGAATAATTTGGTTACCTAGTCATGCAATGAAATCTGACTCGTATTGAATAATTTGGTTACCAGGTCATGCAATGAAATCTGACTCGTATTGAATAATTTGGTTACCATGTCATGCGATGAAATCTGACTCGTATTGAATAATTTGGTTACCAGGTCATGCAATGAAATCTGACTCGTATTGAATAATTTGGTCACCATGTCATGCGATGAAATCTGACTCGTATTGAATAATTTGGTTACCTAGTCATGCAATGAAATCTGACTCGTATTGAATAATTTGGTTACCAGGTCATGCAATGAAATCTGACTCGTATTGAATAATTTGGTTACCATGTCATGCAATGAAATCTGACTCGTATTGAATAATTTGGTTACCTGGTCATGCAATGAAATCTGACTCGTATTGAATAATTTGGTTACCATGTCATGCGATGAAATCTGACTCGTATTGAATAATTTGGTTACCTAGTCATGCAATGAAATCTGACTCGTATTGAATAATTTGGTTACCTAGTCATGCAATGAAATCTGACTCGTATTGAATAATTTGGTTACCAGGTCATGCAATGAAATCTGACTCGTATTGAATAATTTGGTTACCATGTCATGCGATGAAATCTGACTCGTATTGAATAATTTGGTTACCAGGTCATGCAATGAAATCTGACTCGTATTGAATAATTTGGTCACCATGTCATGCGATGAAATCTGACTCGTATTGAATAATTTGGTTACCTAGTCATGCAATGAAATCTGACTCGTATTGAATAATTTGGTTACCAGGTCATGCAATGAAATCTGACTCGTATTGAATAATTTGGTTACCTAGTCATGCAATGAAATCTGACTCGTATTGAATAATTTGGTTACCAGGTCATGCAATGAAATCTGACTCGTATTGAATAATTTGGTTACCTAGTCATGCAATGAAATCTGACTCGTATTGAATAATTTGGCTACCAGGTCATGCAATGAAATCTGACTCGTATTGAATAATTTGGTTACCTAGTCATGCAATGAAATCTGACTCGTATTGAATAATTTGGTTACCTGGTCATGCGATGAAATCTGACTCGTATTGAATAATTTGGTTACCTAGTCATGCAATGAAATCTGACTCGTATTGAATAATTTTGTTACCAGGTCATGCAATGAAATCTGACTCGTATTGAATAATTTGGTTACCAGGTTATGCGATGAAATCTGACTCGTATTGAATAATTTGGTTGCCAGGTAATGCAATGAAATCTGACTCGTATTGAATAGTCTTTACCAGGTTATGCAATGAAATCTGACTCGTATTGAATAATTTGGTTACCAGGTCATGCAATGAAATCTGACTCGAATTGAATAGTTTTTACCAGGTCATGCAATGAAATCTGACTCGTATTGAATAATTTGGTTACCAGGTCATGCAATGAAATCTGACTCGTATTGAATAATTTGGTTACCAGGTCATGCAATGAAATCTGACTCGAATTGAATAGTTTTTACCAGGTCATGCAATGAAATCTGACTCGTATTGAATAATTTGGTTACCAGGTCATGCAATGAAATCTGACTCGTATTGAATAATTTGGTTACCAGGTCATGCAATGAAATCTGACTCGTATTGAATAATTTGGTTACCTAGTCATGCAATGAAATCTGACTCGTATTGAATAATTTGGTTACCAGGTCATGCAATGAAATCTGACTCGTATTGAATAATTTGGTTACCAGGTCATGCAATGAAATCTGACTCGTATTGAATAATTTGGTTACCAGGTTATGCGATGAAATCTGACTCGTATTGAATAATTTGGTTACCAGGTAATGCAATGAAATCTGACTCGTATTGAATAGTTTTTACCAGGTTATGCAATGAAATCTGACTCGTATTGAATAATTTGGTTACCAGGTCATGCAATGAAATCTGACTCGAATTGAATAGTTTTTACCAGGTCATGCAATGAAATCTGACTCGTATTGAATAATTTGGTTACCAGGTCATGCAATGAAATCTGACTCGAATTGAATAAGTTGGTTACCAGGTCATGCAATGAAATCTGACTCGAATTGAATAAGTTGGTTACCAGGTCATGCAATGAAATCTGACTCGTATTGAATAATTTGGTTACCAGGTCATGCAATGAAATCTGACTCGTATTGAATAATTTGGTTACCAGGTCATGCAATGAAATCTGACTCGAATTGAATAGTTTTTACCAGGTCTTGCAATGAAATCTGACTCGTATTGAATAATTTGGTTACCAGGTCATGCAATGAAATCTGACTCGAATTGATAATTTGGTTACCAGGTCATGCAATGAAATCTGACTCGTATTGAATAATTTGGTTACCAGGTCATGCAATGAAATCTGACTCGTATTGAATAATTTGGTTACCAGGTCATGCAATGAAATCTGACTCGAATTGAATAATTTGGTTACCAGGTCATGCAATGAAATTTGACTCGTATTGAATCCGTTTAGTTACCAGGTCATGCAATGGCATTAATTCACGTGGGTCAAGGCTATTTAATGTTTTCAGTGTTTCGAGAAGAAGATATGAGAACATATGGATGTGTGAGTGACGATGGTCCCAACACAGCAAACATAACATAACATAACATAACATAACATAACATAACATAACATAACATGACATGTCATGACACGACATGACATGATATGACATAACATAACATAACATAACATAACATAACATAACATGACATGACATAACATAACATGACACGACACTACATAACATGACATGGCATGACATAACATAACATAAAATAACATTACATGACACGACACGAAACGACATGACACGACACGACATAACATAACATATCATAACATAACATAACATAACATAACGTAACGTAACGTAACATAATTTAACAGTCGCTCACAGTGAATTAGAGCAAATTGTCGTCACAAAAATGAGATGTTTAAAGGCAGAGCTGGAATAACAAGAACTAAATCTTCTTCCTCTTTCCTTCATCATTTTTTTTTTTTTTGGTTGAGGAGAGATTTAAAATTGAGGTCCTTTGCTCTTCTGTTGGCATCTCCTGCTGTTAATGTTTCCTATTGTTTCTAATGGGAACCGCGATAGCTCAGTGGTTAGTGAACTGGACTACAAAGGACAAGAGGTAGGGTTCGATCCCAACCGACGGCTCCGGCTTCACGCAGCTTTAAATGGGTACCGGATTTTTTTTCAGGGAAAGTAAAGCGGCACGGGCGTAATACCGACCACATTACCCCAAATATCATGTGATGAAGGTCTGTAATATGTATGGTCACTAACACCATATTCCCTATACGCCTCTTGGCGTGACGGGGGCTCTTTACTTTTTTAAAACTATTGTTTCTAATATTCCATCAATCGATGTTTTCATGGCCGGCCCTTGGCTCTTGTGTTCTTGCAAGGTTTATTAAAGGCTCGTTGTGTTGTGCTTAGATCTTTATGTTTCATGATGTGGCCAAAACCATTTCATCTGTTGTTTCTGTATATACTCTATCGCGAGGGTTATTCCTAGCTTGTTTCTCAGTTCTTCATTTTTGGTCTCATCTCTCCTGTCATTCATATAACCCACTTCATCACGGTTGTGGTTAATTTTCTTATTGTTCATGCATCTAGGGCCCAGGTATGGCATTGATAGCACAATGTTAGGATGAAAATTGTGTCGTAGAGTGCCCGTTTTGCCTCGTGAGTTATTGTCTTGTTGGACAATAGCGGAAAAGAATAAGAGACTGAATTAAAAGTGAAGAAACAGTCTAAGTAGAATCAGTCTTGTTCTACACTCAGATAGTGCAACGTAAATAGTTTGCCCACTCGGAGTTAATGCGTCGTGGCAACGAGTACGGCACTAGAACGGGAGAGAACCACAAGAGCTCGAGGCGGACACGAGGGCAAACAGGATGTGACAACATCGGAGAAACTCTACCACAGCATCACGTGACCAATAGTTTAAATTGCCATAAAAGCAAGAGATGAAACTTCGTATCTCCCTAGAGTCGATTTTGCTTTCCCAGCGATCCCTCTTCTCTGGGTAAACAAGATCGAGTGTCTACTCCTATCTGGAATTTTTAAAAAATTAAGGTCACGTGTTCATTCTTCTTCTTCTACCTTTTTTAGCTCCCAGTGGAGCATAGGTCTTCAACAAACACTTTCCAAGTCGTTCTGTTTTTTGCAATTCTTTTAAGATCATTCCATGTCTTCCCCATCATCTTCATCTCTGCTTCGATCTGTCTTCTCCAAGAATTCCTTGGTCTTTCTCTGTGTCTTTTCCCCTGGGGATTCCAAAAAAGGGCCTGTTGTGTAATACTCTCAGTTGGCTTCCGTAGTTTGTGTCCTATCCATCGCCATCGTCTACGCTGTATCTCTTTATCCACTGGTATTTGACTGGTACTTTTCCACGTTAGTGACTTTGTCTTGCCATTTCCATCCTTTTATTCTGCGTAAGCATCCATTAATGAAAGTCTGTACCTTCGTGATTGTCAATTTTGTTATTCTCCATGTTTCACAGCCATATAATAGGACCGACTTAACGTTTGAGTTGAAAATTTTTATTTTTGTATTTAACCTAATTTCTTTGGATTTCCAAGTTTCCCAGTGCAATGAAAGCTCCTCTTGCTTTTGATATCCTTATTTTGGTATCATTTTCTGTTCCTCCCTCTTTATCTATATTACTGCCCAGATATCTGTAAGATTGTACGTCTAGTAGAGGTATTTCTCCTAGTTTTATTTGGTTATTGCCAACTGCATTAATTCTCATAATGTTGGTCTTATATCTATTAATCTTTAGTCCTAGCTGTTGTGATCTCTCATCAAGTATGCTCATTCTATCCTGCATCTGTTGATGGCTGTGTGATAGGAGAGCTATGTCATCAGCAAAGTCTAAATCATCAAGTTGTTTGGTCAGTGACCACTGGATTCTATTTCTGTTGTTTTGAGTTATTTTCACGTGTTCATGATTAAAACAAAATGTGAACTCAACTTGACATTGAAACTTGTAAGTAGCATAATGGCCTGCCGCGGTTGGGCACATGACCAATGCTACCACTGTTAGAAAAATGTAAGGAAAGAATTGCAAACTGCTCCATCAGTCTAATTGTACAAGGTAATCTTGTCATTTATCTAAATGTACAATAATTTTTTGTCATTTGTCTAAATGTACACAATTATATTTTATCATTGTCTAAATGTACAATTCTATTTTCTCATTCCAAATTTCAACAATTATGTTTTGTCATTTGTCTAAATGTACAATTCTATTATTTCATTTGTCTAAATGTTCAATTCTATTTTGTCATTTGTCTAAATGTACAATTCTATTTTGTAATTTGTCTAAATGTACAATTCTATTTTGTCATTTGTCTAAATGTTCAATTCTATTTTGTCATTTGTCTAAATGTTCAATTCTATTTTGTCATTTGTCTAAATATTCAATTCTATTTTGTCATTTATCTAAATGTTCAATTCTATTTTATTTCCTTTGCCTGATTTTTCAAGACTTTTTATTTGCTTAATTTTCAACGTGGGACTGGGTGATCTGGAAGTAAGAGATTAGCCCTAGGACAAGGAGGTCCTGGGTTCGATTCCCACCACAGGCGGTGGAATTTTACAAAAGTCGAACCGTGGTTTCTTCGTGGCTTTATCCTCACCTGGTCTCTGATTGTAAGATCTGATGCCGGTGACGTAATGCCAAACTAAAGACTAAAGACTACATGTCCATGTCAGACTTTTTATTGTCTAATTGTATACGTTTGACTTGTCATTTGTCTAATTGTATACGTTTGACTTGTCATTTGTCTAATTGTATACGTTTGACTTGTCATTTGCCTAATTGTATACGTTTGACATGTCATTTGTCTTATTTTATACGTTTGTCTTGTCATTTGTCTAATTTTATACGTTTGACTTGTCATTTGTCTAATTGTCGAAACCTGACTTGGCATTGTCTAATTGTATACGTCTCACTTGTCATTTGTGTAATTGTATATGTATGACGTGTCATTTGTCTAATTGTCGAAGCATGACTCGTCATTTATCTAATTATATACGTCTCACTTGTCATTTGTCTAATTGTATACGTATGACGTGTCATTTGTCTATTTGTCGAAGCATGACTTGTCATTTATCTAATTGTATATGTCTGCCTTGTCATTTGTCTAATTGTATACGTCTGACTTGTCATTTGTCTAATTGTATACGTCTGACTTGTCATTTGTCTAATTGTATACGTCTGACTTGTCATTTATCTAATTGTATACGTCTGACTTGTCATTTGTCTAATTGTATACGTTTGACTTGTCATTTATCTAATTGTATACGTCTGACTTGTCATTTGTCTAATTGTATACGTCTGACTTGTCATTTGTCTAATTGTATACGTCTGACTTGTCATTTGTCTAATTGTATACGTCTGATTTGTCGTTTGTCTTATTGTATACGTCTGACTTGTCATTTGTCTAATTGTATACGTCTGATTTGTCGTTTGTCTTATTGTCTACGTCTAGCCTATCGTCTGTCTAATTGTTTATTTCTAACTTTCTGGAAGTCAGTCTCTCTCAAGCAGTTTGTTGGTTTAGCCCTATCTGTAAATCTCTCTCTCTCTCTGCATTCAGGACTCAATCAGAGTAAGGATTCCAGACTCTCACATGAAGTCAGCTGTCAGGCTAAGTGTGTTGATCGCCCCCACAGACAGAACATCACAATTAGAGTCTGTCAGATCCACTCTGACTGAACACCCGTTAATACGTTGCACTGTGTTCTGCGCCAGTGGCCCAGTGCATCCGATTTCAGCCAGCATTTTTTCAGGTTTGCTTTCCTTAGCCTTTGATTGTCCCCAATCTTCCTGCAAGGCAGCATTTGATCTTTTCTGTCGGGGGATTCTGCCCTTAGATGGTCGGCCTTCCCAGGTTTACGAGCACCATCTGCCCGAGTCACTAGAGGTGACTAACACAGACATGCGACTTGTAATATGAGGAAACTGCAACAAGGAACACATTTCATGCATAGCCTTCATTTGTTCCCGCCGCCTATCCCCATATACCGGTAAGTCACGTCCTCTTGAAAATGATGATCATCGTAGCACTTGATGATGTTAGGCCATCGTTGATGACTCCAATTCCGAACATATAGACACACAGTCAGTCGTCAATTTATTCTTGTTGCACATCAAACAGCAGACCGTAAGATTTGCGCACGGCCGGTTTAGGGAACCAATACGATGACGTAGGACACAATGTCGCCAAACTCATAATCTCGATACCTTTAGACTTATGTCTGATTACTCAAGTGTAAACAGTCTACGACGAACAAAACACGAAGCAACTTCCCCAAAGAGACAAAACTGCGGATCTAATGGCGGATCTAGTCCACGTCCTCTCGATCGCTGCAGAAAATGCACCCAAGGTCTGATTAATTTCGGATCTTCATTGCACTTTTCTGTAAATGAGTACCATGGACAGAAAAGTAATGAAGATGTTCTGAGAGAGGTCAAAGCAAAAAGAGAGCTAATTTCCAATATTAGGAAGAAACAATCATCATTTTTTTGCCATGTAATGAGAAGAGAACAACTGGAATATATTGTAACAACTGGAAAAATTGAGGGACGAAGAGATGGAGGGAAGCAAAGAGAAAAAAATAATAGACAGCTTAAGAGAATGGCTCTGCAGAAGGTCAACAACAGAAATGATAAATAACTGCTGAGATCGAAAGTTGTGGAGAGACATGATCACCTACGCCAGTAGGCCCGATACTTGATGATGATGATGTAAATGAGTACCTCACCTAAACCCTTTGAAGCTGCCAGAACCAAAGCTATAATAGTCTCATCACCGATTGGCTGGTGGCGAAGGTCATGGTCATTCATTGACTTCAGTAACAATTCTTGAGCGAACAGCTCGGAGCAGTCAATTCTGTGGGATACAAGTGGCAAAGATTGTAACTTTGAAGTCAGTAGAAGATCACTGTAGCAATAAATAAACTCGTGGAAGTTTAATATCGTGGAAGAATAAACTCATTAAAGTTCAAGGTAATTATATTTATCAATAAAAATAAAAATATTCAACTCAAATGTTACGTCAGTCCTTTATTTGGCCGTTAAACATGGAGAACAACAAACATAGCAATCACGAAGATACAGACCTTCATTAATGGAAACGCGCAGAATAAAAAGGATGGAAATGGCAGGATAAAATCACTAACGTAGAATTATGGAAAAGTACCAGGCAAATAACAGTGGATAAAGACATACAACAAGAACTATAGCGCTGGATAGGACATACACTGCGAAAGCCAATTGAGAGTATAACACGACGTGTCCTTTTTTTGTAATCCCCAGAGGAAAAGACAAAGAGGAAGAGCAAAATATATTCTGGGAGAAGACAGGAAGAAGCAGAGATGAAGATGATAGGGAAGACATAACATGATCTTAAAAAATGGCAAGAAACAGAACGGCTTGGAAAGTGTTTTCTGAAGATTTATGCTTACAGGAAGTTGAAATGAAGCGGAAAATAAGAGAAGAGGAGGAGGAACAAGAATTGTATCAATAGGACTTTTGATAATGGCTACTGTAAAATAATTGATGACAATGACTATCATAAGAGAGTTGATAGTAATGAACGTCCCAACAAGGTTGATGGTAATTATTGTGATAACAGAGTTGATGGTAATGAATGTCACAACAATGCTGATGGTAATTATTGTGACAACAGAGTTGATGGTAATGAACGTCACAGCAATGTTGATGGTAATTATTGTGATAACAGAGTTGATGATAATGAACGTCACAAAAATGTTGATAGCAACTATTGTGATAACAGAGTTGATGGTAATGAACATCACAAAAATGTTGATAGCAACTATTGTGATAACAGAGTTGATGATAATGAACGTCACAAAAATGTTGATAGCAACTATTGTGATTACAGAGTTGATGGTAATGAACGTCACAGCAATGTTGATAGCAACTATTGTGATAACAGAGTTGATGGTAAAGAACGTCACAACAATGTTGATAACAATTACTGTGATAACAGTGTTGATGGTAATGAACGTCACAGCAATGTTGATAGCAACTATTGTGATAACAGAGTTGATGGTAATGAACGTCACAAAAATGTTGATAGCAACTATTGTGATTACAGAGTTGATGGTAATGAACGTCACAGCAATGTTGATAGCAACTATTGTGATAACAGTGTTGATGGTAATGAACGTCACAAAAATGTTGATAACAATTACTGTGATAACAGTGTTGATGGTAATGAACGTCACAAAAATGTTGATAACGATTACTGTGATAACAGTGTTGATGGTAATGAGAGTAATAAAAGAGTTGATGTTAACGATTGTCATAAACAGAGTCCATCTAAATGATCATCATAAGAGAGCTGAATGTAATGATTGTTTCAACAGAGTGTTGGTTAAAACCGTGACCACAAAGGCACCGGTAACCATCAGGTTACTAACCTGAGCTTCTCCATGACTCTCGGGTTGATCGTATTAACCACGTTCTGCACAGCTCGTCTCACGTAGTAATCCTATTAGAAAAAAAACACGAGAGACTAAGTAATTAACCGAACCTACTGGCGAGTAGTAAAAATTAGTAGAGGTAGTTGCGATACTGTTGTGGTTAAAGTACTCAGTTAAGTTTAAAAGTACCAGGTACTTTCGAATGCGGAAGCGCATCGTTCAGGTGCGTTTCTCATCAACGTAAAGATATATAGTAAACAACTTAAACAAGTGGCGGGAAAATAATAAAACATGAAAGCAAAATAAGTGAATTTAACGGTTATTTATGGATGGCAATTACGGTCTAATATAATCTTACAGACATAGTGTGAGGTTGAACAGATCGTGCCTCGGCAAGATGTAGGTAAAACCTGCAAGACAACATTAAACAAATGGTAGTGTGGTGACATGTCGCAGTGACTCTCGCCTACAACAGCCGATGATGATCTAATAATAATGCTAGTCCATCCATCCATCCATCCATCCATCCATCCATCCATCCATCCATCCATCCATCCATCCACATCCGTCCTTCTGTCTGTCTGTCTGTTTGTCTTTCTGGCCGTCCGTCTGTCTGTCTGGCCGTCCGTCTGACTGTCTGTATGTCTGTCTATTTTACTTTCGAGCGAAAGACATCACATAGGGCAGCAGTTGTAGACTATTAATGACAAACGATCTTTGTTATCAAGTGTCGAACTGGACCCACATTGTATCTCACTCCTCGTCTCTGTTCTGGGCAAACCTCTCAATCTTGACAAGGGAGCTGATGCCTGCTGTTGTTGTCTCTCGCCAATAGTGCACCTAAAAATCACTTGAATAGCATCCGTACAGAAACCCTTCAACGGCAAGAATTAGCACCTGACAGTGTTGCCCCAGGTAAACATGACGTCAGCTTCTCACGACAGTTATTAAAACATGGGATATATGATAAATAAGTAAATACATATTCAAGGTGTTTATAAAACAAAAGTTAACGACTACTAGTGTTACACCTGTATCTAGCACATTGATTTGCAGTGGAACCTACGTATACGAACCAAGATATTTAAGATAAAATAATATAAAACAAATTAAATAGTTTAAATAACTGGCCAGAATTAAACCCAGTCAACCTGCATCACGGGCATACAATATGAAAATATTTTACTACACAGGAAAGGGTAGATAAACACAGTAGATAAATAAATAAATAAATAAAAGCGTTTGAATTGGATCCGAAAAAAAAACAGAATTATAAATTATAATATAAGAAAAAGAGTAGGCATTAAACCAATTCTAAGCTATATACAGAAACAACAAACTGGTTTGCCCATCTAGAAAGAATTTCGTGTGATTTCATAACATACAAAACATATATTAAAAGTAGAAAAGGGAGAAGAGCAAGGGGAAGACCTAGAGAAATATGGACAGACATTAAAGAACCGCTACAACAAGAATTGACAATAAGTGAAGCCGCCACAAGGGCAAGAACCAGAACTTTGTATCTCCCTTGACACCCAAAAGGGTACGACAAGAAGTAAATAAAAAAACAAATATTCAATAATTATATCTGAAAGCCACATTGACTTCATAAACCCATTTACTGATTGTGTTGCCTCACCGGTCTAGTTTGAAGACCTCTGACGACTTTAAAAATACAAAAAAATAATAATAAAAAATAACCATAACTCGTAAACGAGCGTTATAACTTTGAAAGCTTTTCTATGTTAAAAAATATGGCATTCAGTATTTACCAAATGTCTGCATGCATTCACATGTGACACGTGACGTGTTGAACCTGAATACTTAATGGTCACCTCACATGACAATCTCTAAAATACCAAGTTAATTAAATTATCGACCCAGTCAATTTGTCTAATGTTGCGCCCTCGCTTTAAACTCCAGTAATGGGACACTGCCTAGAAACATCTCGTGTGGGACAACATTTTCCTGATTTCGTAAAACAGTGGTTTTTAACATTTCTTACAACAGGTCAAATTCACGTTGTCTTTATATATATATATATATATATATATATATATATATATATATATATATATATATATTTTTTTTTTTTTTTAAATATATTATGAGATCAATAATGGACAAAAAAGGAATTGAAGTCAACAGTCACAACATAAATAATTTACGATATGCGGATGACACAGTCTTAATAGCAGAGACAGAGAATGAGCTACAAGAAATGATAGACATAATAGTAAAAGAAAACAACAAGAAAGGTATCAGTCTGAATAGTAAGAAAACAGAAGTAATGGTTATATCGAAGAAACAATCACCACCATCATGCAGCATAAAAAATAAACGAGACAAATCTGAAACAAGTGCAACGTTTCAAATACTTGGGCACAATAATAACATCAGATGGGAGATGCACCACAGAAATAAAAAGCAGAATAGCTCAGGCCAAAATAGCATTTCAGAAAATAAAAAATATCTTATGCAACAAATCTATGTCAATAAAAATGAGAAAGAGAGTTCATCGGTGCTACATAGAACCAATTCTGACCTATGGAAGTGAATCATGGACAGTAGACAAACATATGAAAAGACGATTGGAGGCCATAGAGATGGGATTTCTCAGAAGAATGTTTAAAATTCCATGGACAACTAAAAAGACCAATGAGGAAGTTCTCAAAGAGGCCAACACAAAAAGGGAGCTCTTAAAAAACATCAGAAAGAAGCAATCAACATTTTTCGGGCACATCATGAGAAGAGGAAAGTTGGAATACTTGGTTACAACTGGCATAATAAAAGGAAAGAGAGATCGCGGACGGTAACGAGAGAAAATACTGGATAGCTTGGTGTCATGGCATGGAAAACAGTCAACAACAGAACTGATACGATGCACTGTAGATAGAAGATTGTGGAGGGACATGATCACCTACGCCAACCGGTATGGCACATGATGATGATATATATATTTGCGGGGTAAACAATTTGAACTTCTTCCGCAGCAATTTGTTCAATGTTTAGTTCCGATATATATTACTAATTAGATTAATATGACGTCTGTAAGCCAGACCTTAATGGAGGGGGGAGGGGGGGGAAGAGGGGGCAGGGGGGAAGAATATCTTTGTTTACTGGGAATCGAACCTCGCCCACCTGAATGGAAAAAGAAATGCGGAACTCACTCCCATTCTTCGAATCTCTGCGACTTCACGTTCACCCATGAAGTGGGCGTGAATGCGCTGTGTCGCTAGTCTACGACAAAGCCGCGACAGTTGCCACTTAAAGCCTGCCACGTCTGTCTTAAGCATGAGAGATTTTACATAACAGATTTTTCCGGGCAGCTGTTATTTTTGACCCACTATTTTCGACTTGTAACTGGCAAAGGGTTCTTTAACGTGCGTGAGTGTACACGGGGCCTCGTATTGTTTCGCCGTTTTCCGAGAGGGTCCAGACATCATGAAGAAACCACGGGTTAAATTTTGAAAAATGTCCAGCGTTTAAGGTGGGACGGGAACCCGGGACGTCCTATCCTGACGTCAACGTCTTACATCTAGACCAGGTACAAATAATAATACATAAATATTATTATATGGGGAACTTCCGAGGCGATAATAGGGAATAATAGAACAAAGAAGTATGTGTTAGCACTCGGAAAAATTGACAGACAAACAACAATAGAAAAAAACGAAGAACAATATATGGTCCGAAGTGGGATCGAACCCGTACTCAGTGGCACCGCGCCTTGCCACGAGAAGCCGAACGCTTGGTACACTGCCACGCAGCCAACTAAAAAATTGGCTATTGCAGTAGTGTCTTCCACGAAAGGCGATCTCAATGACTATAGCATAGGGTAACGATCACAGACCGGAAATAAATTGTATATTTGTACTTTCCTATTAATGCAAGTATCTCCCAGTAGGGCTGAATACTTGTGTTGTAGACAAACATTTATTGGACGAAACAGCACGAATAGTAGTTCCCAGTGGTTATATACTGGGTACAAATAATAATACATAAATATTATTATATGGGGAACTTCCGAGGCGATAATAGGGAATAATAGAACAAAGAAGTATGTGTTAGCACTCGGAAAAATTGACAGACAAACAACAATAGAAAAAAACGAAGAACAATATATGGTCCGAAGTGGGATCGAACCCGTACTCAGTGGCACCGCGCCTTGCCACGAGAAGCCGAACGCTTGGTACACTGCCACGCAGCCAACTAAAAAATTGGCTATTGCAGTAGTGTCTTCCACGAAAGGCGATCTCAATGACTATAGCATAGGGTAACGATCACAGACCGGAAATAAATTGTATATTTGTACTTTCCTATTAATGCAAGTATCTCCCAGTAGGGCTGAATACTTGTGTTGTAGACAAACATTTATTGGACGAAACAGCACGAATAGTAGTTCCCAGTGGTTATATACTGGGTACAAATAATAATACATAAATATTATTATATGGGGAACTTCCGAGGCGATAATAGGGAATAATAGAACAAAGAAGTATGTGTTAGCACTCGGAAAAATTGACAGACAAACAACAATAGAAAAAAACGAAGAACAATATATGGTCAGAAGTGGGATCGAACCCGTACTCAGTGGCACCGCGCCTTGCCACGAGAAGCCGAACGCTTGGTACACTGCCACGCAGCCAACTAAAAAATTGGCTATTGCAGTAGTGTCTTCCACGAAAGGCGATCTCAATGACTATAGCATAGGGTAACGATCACAGACCGGAAATAAATTTGCATTAATAGGAAAGTACAAATATACAATTTATTTCCGGTCTGTGATCGTTACCCTATGCTATAGTCATTGAGATCGCCTTTCGTGGAAGACACTACTGCAATAGCCAATTTTTTAGTTGGCTGCGTGGCAGTGTACCAAGCGTTCGGCTTCTCGTGGCAAGGCGCGGTGCCACTGAGTACGGGTTCGATCCCACTTCGGACCATATATTGTTCTTCGTTTTTTTCTATTGTTGTTTGTCTGTCAATTTTTCCGAGTGCTAACACATACTTCTTTGTTCTATTATTCCCTATTATCGCCTCGGAAGTTCCCCATATAATAATATTTATGTATTATTATTTGTACCCAGTATATAACCACTGGGAACTACTATTCGTGCTGTTTCGTCCAATAAATGTTTGTCTACAACACAAGTATTCAGCCCTACTGGGAGATACTTGCATTAATAGGAAAGTACAAATATACAATTTATTTCCGGTCTGTGATCGTTACCCTATGCTATAGTCATTGAGATCGCCTTTCGTGGAAGACACTACTGCAATAGCCAATTTTTTAGTTGGCTGCGTGGCAGTGTACCAAGCGTTCGGCTTCTCGTGGCAAGGCGCGGTGCCACTGAGTACGGGTTCGATCCCACTTCGGACCATATATTGTTCTTCGTTTTTTTCTATTGTTGTTTGTCTGTCAATTTTTCCGAGTGCTAACACATACTTCTTTGTTCTATTATTCCCTACATCTAGACCACCCAGTTCCTTCTCAAAGCAATAACGTATAAAATCAAATCAAACGTATTCTGCGTGGTTACGTCTTAAGCAGATTTGATCTCACCAACATTTTATCAAAACAGGAAACTTAATTACAGTCAGGTTAATTGATTACACGTATGTCATTATAGTACACTTTTATGTCCCTTTGTTGAAATTTAAATACCATGTTTCCCATTTTTTTCTAAGAGATGAGTTTGTGTGTACCCCGTAATTGGATTTTATGGCTTCTGATTTCACAAGTTCCGTAATTTGATTTTTGTGATTTCTGAAGCTTATTCTGATTTCTGATGTTTATTGAATTCATCACAACTTGAGGCAAAAAACGTATCGACCAATTTCTCGTCTTGAGGCTTATCTCTGGTCTGCGTACGGAGTCGACGAAACATAGCTGATTGCTGGCGTCAGGATTATTGTACCAAAGTTTATCAAGACTTGTACACCATTTCTATTGGCGGCGTTAGAAGAGGTTAAGCTTTTCCGACACCGCGGGTTGAGTTTAAAGGTTAAACTTTTTTTATACTGCGGGTCGAGTTCAAAGGTTAAACTTTTCTGATACTGCGGGTCGAGTTCAAAGGTTAAGCTTTTCTGATACTACGGGTAGAGTTTAAAGGTTAAACCTTTCTTATACTGCGGGTCGAGTTCAAAGGTTAAACTTTCCTGACACCGTGGATCGATTCAACGGTTAAACTTTTCTGATACTGCGGGTCGAGTTCAAAGGTTAAACTTTTCTGACACTGTGGGTCGAGTTCAAAAGTTAAACTTTTCTGACACTGCGGGTCGAGTTCAAAGGTTAAACTTTTATGACACTGTGGGTCGAGTTCAAAGGTTAAACTTTTCTGACACTGCGGGTCGAGTTCAAAGGTTAAACTTTTATGACACTGTGGGTCGAGTTCAAAGGTTAAACTTTTATGACACTGCGGGTCGAGTTCAAAGGTTAAACTTTTATGACACTGCGGGTCGAGTTCAAAGGTTAAACTTTTATGACACTGTGGGTCGAGTTCAAAGGTTAAACTTTTATGACACTGCGGGTCGAGTTCAAAGGTTAAACTTTTCTGACACTGTGGGTCGAGTTCAAAAGTTAAACTTTTCTGACACTGTGGGTCGAGTTCAAAAGTTAAACTTTTCTGACACTGTGGGTCGAGTTCAAAAGTTAAACTTTTCTGACACTGTGGGTCGAGTTCAAAAGTTAAACTTTTCTGACACTGTGGGTCGAGTTCAAAAGTTAAACTTTTCTGACACTGTGGGTCGAGTTCAAAGGTTAAACTTTTCTGACACTGTGGGTCGAGTTCAAAGGTTAAACTTTTCTGACACTCCGGGTCGAGTTCAAAGATTAAGCTTTTCTGATTCTGCCTGTCGAGTTCAAAAATTAAAGACGTTTCCATGCCTAAGAATATCGTGCTGAAGTCGGAGGTGTTGGGCTTAAAGGCGTGGATATCCCAGCTTGCTGTAAACCAGATAATGAGATTGACACCAAATAAACATGCTTAGTGAGGGGAAACAGTTCACCACTCATCAATCGTCCACAAAGTCGAGTTGATCAAGTGTTGAGACATAGGATTATCAAGAATAAAAAAAAACATATTTATTCTATTCCTGTCTTCTTGATTTTAGTGAATAGTAACGCTTTGATTAGTGAAAAGATCTACTCGGGACAAGAGGTCAAATTGGTAGCGCTGTAGTTAGTGAAGTGGTCTACTCTATGCAACAGTTGGGATGGTAGCGCTGTGCTTAATAAAGTGGTTTGCAGAAAACAAAAGGTCGGGTTGGTAACGCTGTAGTTAATGAAGTTGTGTACTGAATACAAGAGATTGAGTTAATAGCGGTGTGATTAATGAAGTTGTCTACTGAATACAAGAGATTGAGTTAATAGCGGTGTGATTAATGAAGTTGTCTACTGAATACAAGAGGTTGGGTTAATAGCGGTGTGATTAATGAAGTTGTCTACTGAATACAAGAGGTTGAGTCCATCCACCGATCGATCAAGTTCTAGGTTCCCCCAGCCTTCGAACCGAAATTTGTTTTCGAAAGGAGGAAAGCGTCATGTCGTTGTGCTGTCACAAAAATGTGTGGGCAATTAGACAAGATACCGACACTATAGTTTGTTTCATAAGTCTTGCCCAACTTTAAAAATCGATATCTTTTAAACCGCTTTTTGTATTTTTTTCAAAATTTGCATGTAAAGTTATAATGATTAGAACCCAACAGGGAATTAATTTCATTAAAAACAAACATTTGGTTATTATTATTGCTTATTTGATTTATATAAATTTATAACGACCCATTTATGTAGTCAAAACTTAGTGTTTACAGTATTTAAGTTAAAAATAGCGATTACAAATCTATACACGCTGAAATTTACGATTTTTCACGCTTTCCGCGTGAGTTATCTGACACAATTAGACACTTGTAGTAAACACGAGACATTGTGTGTTCCATTTCCGTTAATTCAGCGGCGTAACGTGGAACAATAACATTTATCATGAGTCTTAAAATGAAATTCTGCAGTTTACAAAACATCGCAATAAAAATGTATGACTATTTTTGCAAACAGGCTAAACGAGGAAGGGTAATTTCCTAGTTTGATCAGATATAGTATTTCAGTTTGGAAGAGTGATGTCCCCTAAAATATGTCTGCCAAAATACAGTGGTTCTACGCATTCTTGGCGTTGGGTCATTACGCTGGCATGTAATCATTTCGGAGTATCTGTTGATTGGGCGTTGGGTCCAGGGGTTAGGTTTAGCTTTAGTGTTAAATATTTATAAATATATTATAACGCGTGACAAAAACGACGCCACTCGGCCTAATTATGATCTTCTGATCGAAGGGAATTGTGCGGTTGATTACCAATCGGCGTAATGACCCCAACGCCAAGAATGCGTAGAACCACTGTATTTTGGCAGACATATTTTAGGGGACATCACTCTTCCAAACTGAAATACTATATCTGATCAAACTAGGAAATTACCCGAGGAAGATTATTTCATTCTTTAGAAAACCCTGAGAATAGGACAAGAGACATTTTGGATTTATCTAAACGGTCATTTAATCGCTGGATTCAAGCACGTGACCGTCAATGTTCCAAATATACAAAATCACAAGGAAGAGCAAAAATGTTGGATAATTTCGACAGTGAACTTATTAGAAGTGAAATTCGCAAAATGTTGGGTATGAATGAAACTGTTACAATAAGAAAATTAAAAGTATCGCTGAAAAAGAACAACAGTATTGAAATATCAAAGTCTACATTATGGAGGAATGTGAGAGCTGCAGGCTTTACATTCAGAAAGTATCCCAATGGACGAAACATCATCTGTGAGAAGCCACATATAGTAGTCATGAGAAGCAAGTACTTACGTGAAGTAAAAGAGGTGCGCAAGCAAGGTTATGATATTGTGTACTTGGATGAAACATGGATCAATGCTCACCATACTAACCAAAGGGAATGGCAGTAATCAGATGGAAAGATTAAGAGATTAATACCTAGCATCAAAGGACAGCGCTTGATAATTGCTCATGCAGGTAGTCGACAACATGGACTAATACAGAATGCAGAGCTCATTTTTCTTTCAAAATCCATAGACAATCGGGATTATCACTCTGAGATGAATGGTCACATATTTAGACAATGGATTGAAAATTCTGTTCTCCCAGCACTAGATCGACCATCTTGCCTAATAATGGACAATGCAGCGTACCACAACATTGTTGCACTTGAAGATAAAGTCCCGACGTCATCCAGTACAAAAGATGCTATTAAGATATGGCTCACAAAGGAGCACATACAATTTAATAACATGTACTTAAAACCTGAATTACTATCTCTAGTAAAGCAAAAACAGAGGACAAAGATTTTTCAAATAGATAAGATTATCCAAGAGCACGGTCATATAAGTTTGAGGCTGCCACCTTACCATGCTCATTTAAATCCAATAGAACTAATCTGGGCAAAATTAAAAGGACAAGTGGCAGATGAAAATACAACATTCAAAATATGCGATGTAAAGACTCTTGCTAATCTCGCTTTATTAAATATAGACAAAGATTATTGGGCTAAATGTGAAGACCACGTCTTAAAACAGGAAGAGGAATATTGGAAAAATGATGGTTTGTGGAATGTTCAACCCCAAACAGTTATTAATCTTTTAGACTCGTCTGATTCAGAATGAAAGTATATAGCCCCCACAATGTTGGCGGTCCTTTTCAGGACCACACAACTATGAAAATTGGACATACAGGTATACCTTGATATTATTATCGTCCGTCCTCGAACTGAGCAGACAATAATTCTCCTGGTGTTTTGTTTTATCCAGTTATTTCCCCATTACGGCCACGCCTTTACCTAGTGAAAATTAATCGTAGACCAGCAACTACGGTAATTTCTATTCTTTAGGGCTTCACAATTTACAATTTTGACAAACATCAAAGAAATATCGCCGCTTTAAGAAAACTGCAGCTGCAAGATATTTGTTAAATATACATTTAAAGGGTCTTTTGCATTCTAATAACATTTGGAAAATTTCAAAAGTATTTAACAAACGGTTAGAGAGTAATAGCGTTTTGAAGTTGGGCATATGTTTTGAAACGAGCTATAACATCTCATTACAGGCACACATTGCTCGAGGCTTGGCGAGGGTTCCTTTTTTCACTCATTTTCTTGTTAACTCTTGAGTGTCGTCTATTTGAAGACCTAGTGACCGAATCAACGGACCCTGTCGTTTAGTTATGTGAAGACCTAGTGACCGAATCAACGGACACTGTCGTTTAGTTATGTGAAGACCTAGTGACCGAATCAACTGGTCCTGTCGTTAAGTTATGTGAAGACCTAGTGACCCGGTCAACTGGCCTTGTCGTTTCGTTAGTTGAAAACCTAATGACCGAATCAACGGACCCTCTCGTTTAGTTATTTGGAAACCTAGTGACCGAATCAACGGACCCTGTCATTTAGTTATGTGGAGACCTAGTTACCGAATCAACGGTCCCTGTCATTTAGTTATGTGAAGACCTAGTGACCGAGTCAACGGAAGCTCTCCTTTAGTTAGGTAAAGACCTAGTGACCGAGTCAATGGATCCTGTCGTTTAGTTAGGTAAAGACCTAGTGACCGAGTCAATGGACCCTGTCAGTTAGGTAAAGACCTAAAGACCGAGTCAATGGACCCAGTCGTTTAGTTAGGTAAAGACCTAGTGACCAAGTCAATGGACCCTGTCGTTTAGTTAGGTAAAGACCTAGTGACCAAGTCAATGGACCCAGTCGTTTAGTTAGGTAAAGACCTAGTGACCAAGTCAATGGACCCTGTCGTTTAGTTAGGTAAAGACCTAGTGACCAAGTCAATGGACCCTGTCGTTAGTAGTATACCAGGAAGGATTTGACCCGAATTGTGGCGCTAATTTAACAAAGATATATAGGGCGGCGCACGGCGCGCATAAAGCGTGTGGCGCAGAGGGAGTTAACCGTGACATTTCGTGTCGAGGTGTTGACCTCTAGTCCCGGTGACCCCGGAAGTGACCTGTTTATGTCTGATGTGTGCTGACTTTGGAGCGCTTGGTGTACTTGACCGATAGTGATAGGTTAGTAGATTATACATGACATCGGGGCGGATCGCGGGTGACCCCTCGGGGATTATCTCGAGTGTTTTCGGACAGCGTGCTATCGGATCGGGGATTAGTTCGATTCGGTGTGACGCTATCGCGCCAGGTAGACGTTAGAAAATATTTATAGCTATGTAGTTGGGTGTCTGCTTAACGTTGTACCATAAATGAAGCATAAGAGTAAAACAGTTAGAGATTACTGGTTAGTCTAAGCTGGTAGTGTAAATATCTTCCTCGGTGTTAGTGGTTCGCTATCTCTCTCTCTCTCTTTCTCTCTTTCTCTCTCTCTCTTTCTCTCTCTCTCCCTCTCTCTCTCTCTCTCTCTCTCTCTCTCTACTATTCCAGTCTAGATTTCCAGCCATTGAAACACTTACTCATTCTCTCCATTTATCCCTATCATCGCGCCTTCCTTCTCTCTCTCTCTCTCTCTCTCTCTCTCTCTCTCTCTCTCTCGCTTTCTCCCCTATCCTCTCTTAGACTTCTAACCTATCACTCCACCCTCCGCCTCTCCCTTTAGCTCCCCCTGCTTCTCTCTCTCTCTCTTTCTCGCGGTCTCTCTCTCTCTCTCTCTCTCTCTCTCGCTCTTCTAACCCTACTAGACTTCTCTCCTACCATTCCACCTTTCTTCCTCTCTCTCTCTCTCTCTGTCTCTCTCTCTCTCTCTCTCTCTCTCTCTCTCTTTACCTCGCCTAGCGTTCCGCCTTCATTCGTATTTTTACCTTACCACCAGTGTAACACATTAATAACATTGAATATCAATTACAAAAAGACTTGAAATATCTACTTTTTAAAGAACCAATAAGATAAACATATGAAAAACGAAGGAATAATACACTCGACAAGGCTTAACAGACGTACTTTATACACATCACCATTAATACAACTGAAATTCCTTTAATGATAACCTATCACATCGTTATGAGCTAAGAGAAAAACAGAAAAAAAATTCAACTTACACCGTAAAATATTACACTACAACACAGACCGCTAGACTGAACAGTACTACGAAAATAAACGTCCGTGAATCAAGCGCGCTTATAACACGAAGTCTCACATCCCACTAGTTTAAATATAATCTGGTAAATAAAATTTGGACGATACTATTCCACCCTCGACTAATATCTAAGTTAACCAATCAGAGAAGATTTCTATCGGACACCCATCAACGAAATGACTGACCTCTGGATTAACTAATCGGAGAAGAGGATTACTGTTATCGTGATAACTGACCTCATTTTCAACTTGAAGTGCTGTCGAGTCTGATGCATGGGTTACTTTAAATCGACCTAGCGGGTCAATGGTGGGGAAATAATACAAGTGGCGGGTTACTTGAACGCGTTTTGACCCCTGCTGCAATACCAGGAGTTCCATGACAGTTATAAATAGTTGGATACAACAAGCAGGAAGTTATATTAAGGACAGAAATCTAGCAGGCAATGGCAGAAACCTAAGAGGCAAGGACAGAAAACTAGGGGGGGTCGTGGTTCGTGGTTCGGTAAGTCCGTGGTTCGTTAAGGCCGTGGTTCGTGGGGTTGTGGTTCGTGGTTCGTGAGTTGATGGTTCGTTAAGTCCATGGTTCGTAGAGGTTGTGGTTCGCGGTTCGTGAGTTGATGGTTCGTTAAGTTCGTGGTTTGTTAAGTTCGTTGTTCGTGAGTTTGTGGTTCGTTAGTTGATGGTTCGTTAAGTTCATGGTTCGTAGGGGTTGTGGTTCGCGGTTCGTGAGTTGAGGGTTCGTTAAGTCCGTGGTTCGTGGGGTTGTGGTTCGTGGTTCGTTAGTTGATGGTTCGTTAAGTCCATGGTTCGTGGGGTTGTGGTTCGCGGTTCGTGAGTTGAGGGTTCGGTAAGTCCGTGGTTCGTGGGGTTGTGGTTCGTGGTTCGTGAGTTGAGGGTTCGTTAAGTCCGTGGTTCGTGGGGTTGTGGTTCGTGGTTCGTTAGTTGATGGTTCGTTAAGTCCATGGTTCGTGGGGTTGTGGTTCGCGGTTCGTGAGTTGAGGGTTCGGTAAGTCCGTGGTTCGTAGTTTGTTAAGTTCGTTGTTCGTGAGTTTGTGGTTTATTAAGTTTGTAGTTTGTTAAGTGCGTGGTTCGAGAGGTCGTGGGCAAGGGCATACACCTAAGAGGCAAGGTCAGAAACCTAGGAGGCAAGGGCAGAAACCTAGGAGGCAAGGGCAGAAACCTAAGAGGCAAAGACAGAAACCTAGGAGGCAAGGTCAGAAACCTAGGAGGCAAGGGCAGAAACCTAGGAGGCAAGGGCAGAAACCTAGGAAGCAAAGGCTGAAAAACACTCGTACTGACTAAGGCTTCCAAGGTGTATTTGATTGTCGCCCTATTTTTGTCTGTATAACCTAATATATCACTTTCATTTAATCTATCGATAAACGTTTCAAAGTCATTTCTGTTGTTAACTAACAAGGTTTTGTCTAATCCTGTCGCGTTATTTGAGCTTGTGTGTGAAAGTAACGCAGCCAAATAGAACTGACCTCTGAGGCAATACCGGATGTGTTACTAAAAAGATTTTGACGTATGATGGCAATTTTATGAGTTTACCCCCTGATCATTTTTTAGGGATACGCCCATGAAATCGGTAAAAATCGTAAATTTTCACTCTAGGCATACCCCAAACTCTATTTTAGACATCCCCATTGCAAAAATTTACATTAAAAACCACTTTTAGGATTTTACCCCCTTATCATTTTTTGAGGGTTACGCCCATGGAATCGATAAAAAGCGTTAATTTAGCACGCAGGCTTACCTAAAACTTTATTTTAGACATCCCCACACCAAAAATTTACTTAAAATCACTTTCGAAATTGTTACCCCCTTACCATTTTTTAGGGTTACGCCCCTGAAATTGATAAAAATCGTAAATTTAGCACGTAGGCATACCTAAAACTTTATTTTAGACATCACTACACCAAAAATTTACTTAAAAATCACTTTTGAAATTGTTACCCCCTTACCATTTTTTAGGGTTACGCCCATGGAATTGATAAAAATCGTAATTTTAGCACGCAGACTTACCTAAAACTTTATTTTAGACATCCCCACACCAAAAATTAACTTAAAAATCACTTTTGAAAATGTAACCCCCCTTACCATTTTTGAGGGTTACGCCCATGGAATTGATAAAAAATTGAAATATAACCTCAAGGCATACCCCAAACTTTTTTTTAGACATCCCCACACCAAAAATTAACTTAAAAATCACTTTTGAAATTGTAACCCCCCTTACCATTTTTGAGGGTTACGCCCCTGAAATCGATAAAAAATTGAAATATAACCTCAAGGCATACCCCAAACATATTTTTTTGACACCCCTACATATCAAACTCCATCTAAAAATCAACAAAAACTAGAAGTGGTATAGTGGTTTTTGAGCCGTTCATACTACGCAGATGCACGGTGCTCTACGTGCAATCGATAAAAAAATTGAAATATAACATCAAGGCATACCCCAAACATAATATTTGACACCCCTACATATCAAATTCCAACAAAAAAACAACAACAAACTAGTAGTGGTAAGGGTTTTTGAGCCGTGCATACTACGCAGATGTACGGTGCAGCACGCGGTGCAGCACGTGCAATCGATAAAAAAAATGAAATATAACCTCAAGGCATACCCCAAACATATTTTTTGACACCCCTACATATCAAATTTCAACAAAAAAACAACAAAAAAAATAGTAGTAAGGAGAGGTGTTTTTGAGCCGTGCATACTACGCAGATGTATCGTGCTGCACAACGAGATTGTGCTGTACGATACCTGCTCGAAATGTTAAAATCCTTGCTCAAAACACCCTTCCTTACTACTATTTTTTTTGTTGTTTTTTTGTTGAAATTTGATATGTAGGGGTGTCAAAAAATATGTTTGGGGTATGCCTTGAGGTTATATTTCATTTTTTTTATCGATTGCACGTGCTGCACCGCGTGCTGCACCGTACATCTGCGTAGTATGCACGGCTCAAAAACCCTTACCACTACTAGTTTGTTGTTTTTTTGTTGGAATTTGATATGTAGGGGTGTCAAATATTATGTTTGGGGTATGCCTTGATGTTATATTTCAATTTTTTTATCGATTGCACGTGCTGCACCGTGCATCTGCGTAGTATGAACGGCTCAAAAACCACTATACCACTACTAGTTTTTTGTTGATTTTTTGATGGAGTTTGATATGTAGGGGTGTTAAATTTTATGTTTGGGGTATGCCTTGCAGTTATATTTCAATTTTTTTATCGATTGCACGTGCTGCACCGTGCATCTGCGTAGTATGAACGGCTCAAAAACCACTATACCACTACTAGTTTTTGTTGATTTTTTGATGGAGTTTGATATGTAGGGGTTTCAAAAAAATATGTTTGGGGTATGCCTTGAGGTTATATTTCAATTTTTTATCGATTTCAGGGGCGTAACCCTCAAAAATGGTAAGGGGGGTTACAATTTCAAAAGTGATTTTTAAGTTAATTTTGGTGTGGGGATGTCTAAAATAAAGTTTGGGGTATGCCTTGAGGTTATATTTCAATTTTTTATCAATTCCATGGGCGTAACCCTCAAAAATGGTAAGGGGGGTTACATTTTCAAAAGTGATTTTTAAGTTAATTTTTGGTGTGGGGATGTCTAAAATAAAGTTTTAGGTAAGTCTGCGTGCTAAAATTACGATTTTTATCAATTCCATGGGCGTAACCCTAAAAAATGGTAAGGGGGTAACAATTTCAAAAGTGATTTTTAAGTAAATTTTTGGTGTAGTGATGTCTAAAATAAAGTTTTAGGTATGCCTACGTGCTAAATTTACGATTTTTATCAATTTCAGGGGCGTAACCCTAAAAAATGGTAAGGGGGTAACAATTTCGAAAGTGATTTTTAAGTAAATTTTTGGTGTGGGGATGTCTAAAATAAAGTTTTAGGTAAGCCTGCGTGCTAAATTAACGCTTTTTATCGATTCCATGGGCGTAACCCTCAAAAAATGATAAGGGGGTAAAATCCTAAAAGTGGTTTTTAATGTAAATTTTTGCAATGGGGATGTCTAAAATAGAGTTTGGGGTATGCCTAGAGTGAAAATTTACGATTTTTACCGATTTCATGGGCGTATCCCTAAAAAATGATCAGGGGGTAAACTCATAAAATTGCCATCATACGTCAAAATCTTTTTAGTAACACATCCGGTATTGCCTCAGAGGTCAGTTCTATTTGGCTGCGTTACTTTCACACACAAGCTCAAATAACGCGACAGGATTAGACAAAACCTTGTTAGTTAACAACAGAAATGACTTTGAAACGTTTATCGATAGATTAAATGAAAGTGATATATTAGGTTATACAGACAAAAATAGGGCGACAATCAAATACACCTTGGAAGCCTTAGTCAGTACGAGTGTTTTTCAGCCTTTGCTTCCTAGGTTTCTGCCCTTGCCTCCTAGGTTTCTGCCCTTGCCTCCTAGGTTTCTGACCTTGCCTCCTAGGTTTCTGTCTTTGCCTCTTAGGTTTCTGCCCTTGCCTCCTAGGTTTCTGCCCTTGCCTCCTAGGTTTCTGACCTTGCCTCTTAGGTGTATGCCCTTGCCCACGACCTCTCGAACCACGCACTTAACAAACTACAAACTTAATAAACCACAAACTCACGAACAACGAACTTAACAAACCACGAACCACGGACTTACCGAACCCTCAACTCACGAACCGCGAACCACAACCCCACGAACCATGGACTTAACGAACCATCAACTAACGAACCACGAACCACAACCCCACGAACCACGGACTTAACGAACCCTCAACTCACGAACCACGAACCACAACCCCACGAACCACGGACTTACCGAACCCTCAACTCACGAACCGCGAACCACAACCCCACGAACCATGGACTTAACGAACCATCAACTAACGAACCACGAACCACAACCCCACGAACCACGGACTTAACGAACCCTCAACTCACGAACCGCGAACCACAACCCCTACGAACCATGAACTTAACGAACCATCAACTAACGAACCACAACCTCACGAACAACGAACTTAACAAACCACGAACTTAACGAACCATCAACTCACGAACCGCGAACCACAACCTCTACGAACCATGGACTTAACGAACCATCAACTCACGAACCACGAACCACAACCCCACGAACCACGGACTTAACGAACCATCAACTAACGAACCACGAACCACAACCCCACGAACCACGGCCTTAACGAACCACGGACTTACCGAACCACGAACCACGACCCCCCCTAGTTTTCTGTCCTTGCCTCTTAGGTTTCTGCCATTGCCTGCTAGATTTCTGTCCTTAATATAACTTCCTGCTTGTTGTATCCAACTATTTATAACTGTCATGGAACTCCTGGTATTGCAGCAGGGGTCAAAACGCGTTCAAGTAACCCGCCACTTGTATTATTTCCCCCACCATTGACCCGCTAGGTCGATTTAAAGTAACCCATGCATCAGACTCGACAGCACTTCAAGTTGAAAATGAGGTCAGTTATCACGATAACAGTAATCCTCTTCTCCGATTAGTTAATCCAGAGGTCAGTCATTTCGTTGATGGGTGTCCGATAGAAATCTTCTCTGATTGGTTAACTTAGATATTAGTCGAGGGTGGAATAGTATCGTCCAAATTTTATTTACCAGATTATATTTAAACTAGTGGGATGTGAGACTTCGTGTTATAAGCGCGCTTGATTCACGGACGTTTATTTTCGTAGTACTGTTCAGTCTAGCGGTCTGTGTTGTAGTGTAATATTTTACGGTGTAAGTTGAATTTTTTTTTCTGTTTTTCTCTTAGCTCATAACGATGTGATAGGTTATCATTAAAGGAATTTCAGTTGTATTAATGGTGATGTGTATAAAGTACGTCTGTTAAGCCTTGTCGAGTGTATTATTCCTTCGTTTTTCATATGTTTATCTTATTGGTTCTTTAAAAAGTAGATATTTCAAGTCTTTTTGTAATTGATATTCAATGTTATTAATGTGTTACACTGGTGGTAAGGTAAAAATACGAATGAAGGCGGAACGCTAGGCGAGGTAAAGAGAGAGAGAGAGAGAGAGAGAGACAGAGAGAGAGAGAGAGAGGAAGAAAGGTGGAATGGTAGGAGAGAAGTCTAGTAGGGGTTAGAAGAGCGAGAGAGAGAGAGAGAGAGAGAGAGACCGCGAGAAAGAGAGAGAGAGAGAAGCAGGGGGAGCTAAAGGGAGAGGCGGAGGGTGGAGTGATAGGTTAGAAGTCTAAGAGAGGATAGGGGAGAAAGCGAGAGAGAGAGAGAGAGAGAGAGAGAGAGAGAGAAGGAAGGCGCGATGATAGGGATAAATGGAGAGAATGAGTAAGTGTTTCAATGGCTGGAAATCTAGACTGGAATAGTAGAGAGAGAGAGAGAGAGAGAGAGAGAGGGGAGAGAGAGAGAAAGAGAGAGAGAGAGAAGAGAGAGAAAGAGAGAGAGAGAGATAGCGAACCACTAACACCGAGGAACATATTTAACCTACCGGCTTAGACTAACCAGTAATCTCTAACTGTTTTACTCTTATGCTTCATTTATGGTACAACGTTAAGCAGACACCCAACTACATAGCTATAAATATTTTCTAACGTCTACCTGGCGCGATAGCGTCACACCGAATCGAACTAATCCCCGATCCGATAGCACGCTGTCCGAAAACACTCGAGATAATCCCCGAGGGGTCACCCGCGATCCGCCCCGATGTCATGTATAATCTACTAACCTATCACTATCGGTCAAGTACACCAAGCGCTCCAAAGTCAGCACACATCAGACATAAACAGGTCACTTCCGGGGTCACCGGGACTAGAGGTCAACACCTCGACACGAAATGTCACGGTTAACTCCCCCTGCGCCACACGCTTTATGCGCGCCGCGCGCCGCCCTATATATCTTTGTTAAATTAGCGCCACAATTCGGGTCAAATCCTTCCTGGTATACTACTGTCGTTTAGTTAAGTAAAGACCTAGTGACCGAGTCAATGGACCCTGTCAGTTAGGTAAAGACCTAATGACCGAGTCAATGGACCCTGTCAGTTAGGTAAAGACCTAGTGACCGAGTCAATGGACCCTGTCAGTTAGATAAAGACCTAATGACCGAGTCAATGGACCCTGTCTTTTAGTTAGGTAAAGACCTAATGACCAAGTCAATGGATCCTGTCGTTTAGTTAGGTAAAGACCTAGTGACCGAGTCAATGGACCCTGTCGTTTAGTTAGGTAAAGACCTAGTGACCTAGTCAATGGACCCAGTCGTTTAGTTAGGTAAAGACCTAGTGACCGAGTCAACTGACCCTGTCTTTTAGTTAGGTAAAGACCTAGTGACCGAGTCAACTGACCCTGTCTTTTAGTTAGGTAAAGACCTAGTGACCGAGTCAAATGGTCCTGTCGTTGTCATCCAGGTGGACGCGAGTTTGAGTCTCTGTATAATGCTAGAGGTGAACGATTTTCTCCATGGCGTTTGAGAGGTTTAATAGTAACTTTGACCTCTATACAGACGGTGCTGTCGCCATAAAAAAATAAGCCAATAAAAATAAATTGTTTTCCAGCCCCCAAAGAAAACGTCCAATAAACACGAAGACATTCCGAATAGATGGGTGAGGAGACACAGGCTAGAGCAAATAAATATTGTTAGGTCCGATCGATGAATGAAAGTGTTGATTCTTGTAATAGAATTCTTTGTTCCTGATTCTTTTGTTGATTTGTTTTTTTTTTCACTGAAGTTGAAACACACATGGTTCTTCTATTACACATTCGAAGTGATTAAGACAAGGTTTAGAAAAAAAAGTAAAGAGCCCCGTCACGCTAATGACGTATAGGGGATATGGTGTTATTGAACATAGTTTTTACAGACCTTCAGCACATGATTTTTGGGGTAATGTGGTCAGTAATACGCCAGTACACCTTTGACTTTCATAGAAAAAAAAATCCGGTACCTATTTTAGGCTGGGTGAAAACGGAAGCCGTCGATCACTTTTGAGCCCGACCTGTTGTCCTCACTAGGCCAGTTCACTAACTACTGCGCCATCGCGACTCCCATTAAGACAAGGTTCCTCTTACAATAAAAAAAAAACTGGTCGTTAAACATCAAAAACAGCATGCCCGGAAACTCTCATATTTGACAGTCTTTGATCATTTTGCTACAATAATTATTCAACTAAAATATCATTCAAATATAAATAGTCTCATTGGCTAGAATTGTCACATTTTATGTTTGGTGTCAAAGTTAGAAAACTCTTACACACGCATTAATTTAAAAACCATCATCATGTGCCACACTGATTGGTGTATGTGATCATGTCTTTCCACAATTCTCTACCCACAGTGCATCGTATCAATTCTGTTGTTGACTGTTGTGCATGACATAACACCAAGCTGTCTAGTATCTTCTCCATTTGGTAAAAGTAAAGAGCCCCGTCACGCCAGGTAACGTATAGGCAATATTGTGTTAATGACCATAATTTTGAGTCTTTTGGCACATGCTTTTAGGGGTAATGTGGTCGGTATTACGCCTGTGCCGCTTTACTTTCCCAGAAAAAAATTCCAGTACCAAAGTAAAGCGGGGTGAACCCGGAAACCGTCCATCAGGATTGAACTCGATAGTAGTCCAGTTCACTAACTACTGAGCTACCGTGGCTCACACTCCTTTTCTCACGATGTGACAGAAACAAATTTAGATTGTTTTCTTTCTGATGTTTTTTTTAAGGACCTTCCTTTTTTGTGTTGGCCTCTTTGAGAATTTCGTCGTTGGCCATTTTACCTGTCCAAGGAACTCTCAGCATTCATCTGAGAAATCACATCTCTGTTGCCTCTAATCGTCTTTCTCTTTGTTCTCCTAATGTCCATAAATCGTATCCATAGATCAGTATTTGCTCTGTATCTATCTATCTATCTATCTATCTATCTATCTATCTATCTATCTATCTATCTATCTATCTATCTATCTATCTATCTATCTATCTATCTATCTATCTATCTATCTATCTATCTATCTATCTATCTATCTATCTATCTATCTATCTATCTATCTATCTATCTATCTATCTATCTATCTATCTATCTATCTATCTATCTATCTATCTATCTATCTATCTATCTATCTATCTATCTATCTATCTATCTATCTATCTATCTATCTATCTATCTATCTATCTATCTATCTATCTATCTATCTATCTATCTATCTATCTATCTATCTATCTATCTATCTATCTATCTATCTATCTATCTATCTATCTATCTATAGACCTTTCGAGCCGAAGACGGCACATAGGGCAGAACCACAATCTCAAAAACAGAAACTTTGCATGTCAAAATGGCACATATTGCAGAGATAACTGCTTCTAAAATCTATGGCTTGTTTCCATAAAAATACTTTTTACAATGGGAACTTGTCAAGCCATCGATCAACCTCCTTAGTCGCCTCTTACGACATGCCTGGAAGGTTACAGTGTCACTATTCTTTACTTCACTCATAATGAAGCTCCGGTAAAACACAGAAATTTGCTTTATATAACACCAATGAATTATCTCTCTCATTTCCATTGACAAATACATGTCTCACAAGCCATTTTTTCATTTTCTTAAATGCTGCCTGTGCTATTCTACTTCTTATTCCTGTGCTATTCTACTTCTTCTTCCTGTGCTATTCTACTTCTTCTTCCTGTGCTATTCTACTTCTTCTTCCTGTGCTATTCTACTTCTTCTTCCTGTGTTATTCTGCTTCTTCTTCCTGTGTTATTCTACTTCTTCTTCCTGTGTTATTCTACTTCTTCTTCCTGTGCTATTCTACTACTTCTTCCTGTGCTATTCTACTACTTCTTCCTGTGCTATTCTACTTCTTCTTCCTGTTCTATTCTGCTTCTTCTTCCTGTTCTATTCTGCTTCTTCTTCCTGTTCTATTCTGCTTCTTCTTCCTGTGGCGCATCTTCTGTTTCTTGATATGATTGATGTTTTAAGAACGAGTGGAACGAGATAGTAAAGTAAAGAGCCCCGTCACGCCAAGTGGCGTATAGGGAATATGGTGTTAGTGACCAGGCACGCCAAGTGGCGTATAGGGAATATGGTGTTAGTGACCAGGCACGCGAAGTGGCGTATAGGGAATATGGTGTTAGTGACCATACATTTTACATACCTTCAGCACATGATTTTTGGGGTAATGTGGTCGGTATTACGCCTGTTCTGCTTTACTTTCCCAGAAAAAAATCAGGTACCCATTTAAGGCTGGGTGAACCCGGAAACCGTCGGTTGGGATCGAACCCTACCTCTTGTCCTTTGTAGTCCAGTTCACTAACCACTGAGCTATCGCGGCTCTCTAGTGGAATGTATTAGGCTCAAGATAATCTTCTTTGTCTTCTTCCTTTCAGCTCCATGTGGAGTATAGGTCTGGAACAAACACTTTCAAAACCGTTCTGTTTCTTGCCACTCTTTTAAGTTCATTACATGTCTTCTCCATCATCTTGACCATGGTTCCATCTGTCTTCTCCAAGAATATGTTGGACTTCTTCTTTGTCTTTTTCTTTGGGGCTTCCAAAAAAACGTCTGTTGTGTAATACTCCCAGTTGGCTTTCGCAGTGTGTGTCCTCTCCAGGGCCATTGCGTTTGCTATATCTATTTATCCACTGGTATTTGACTGCTACTTTTCCAAAATTCTATATCAGGGATTTTGTCCTGACATTTCCATTCTTTTATTTTGCACAAACATCCATTAACGAAGGTATGTATCTTCATGATTGTCATTTTTGTTGTTCTCCGTGTTTCACAACAAATAATAGGACTAACTAAACATTGGAGTTAAAAATGGTTAATTTTATATTTAACCGAATTTCTTGGAATTTCCACATGTTTCCAAGTGCAACGAATGCACCTCTTGCTTTTAATATCCTTATATTTATCGTCATTTTCTGTTCCTCCCTCAAGATACTTCACCCAAAAATGCCGCAAAATGTCAAAGATAAAAACTAAAATGACACCTTTAGATAAAAACAAACAACTGTGCTAACCGCGACATATATTTTCTGATGCCACAAACTTATTAATTAGTTCAATATTTGAATCGTTTCTTTATCCACAATTTCTACAAAATTATTATTTTTCAAAAAATGCCCGAGAAACCGTCCAGTAGCGTCGTATCAAAACTGTTTCAGAAAATAAAGATTTTTTTCGAAACATGGTTCTTGAGCTCGTTTCGCTAAAATCTAATTTTCTTGGACGCTTCTGAAATCAGATTTAGCGGCTGGTTCTATGCCGTGTTTTAGCCTCGTTTAGCGTGTTGTTCTGGGGCTCGTTTATATAGAACTGCTTGAGGCTTGCTGGTTGAACTGTCTGCTCCAGTTCTGCGGATTACAGACATTTATTTCCTGTCCGTGATTGGAGGGAATGCATCCAATCAAAATAAGTGTAACAAACTATAGAAAAGTTCCATATTCGATATGTCCTCATGGGCATTTCGACATTCTTGGTTATTCATCACATTTTTTTTCGATTTAACTTTACTTAATTCTCGTCTGTCAGTTTACCTCTTTCTGCTTTCTGTCTTTCTTTGCCTCTTAAATTTTGACTTTCTGCCCCTCATACTTTCCCTAAGTTTATTTTTTTTTTGACACTTTCTCTTCTTGTCTCTTTTTCTCAGTCTTCCTTTATCATTGTATATATATACATTTCTATATTTCTCTCCATCATTAGTTCATCGGTGCTATATAGTGCCAATTCTGACTTATGGAAGCGAATTATGGACAGTAGACAGATAAATGAAAAGACGATTAGAGGCCACAGAGATGAGATTTCTCAGAGGAATATTGAATTTAGTTTCCTGCAAGGCTGAAAAGATCAACGATGACATTCTCAAATAGACCAACGATGACATTCTCAAATAGACCAACGATGACATTCTCAAATAGACCAACGATGACATTCTCAAATAGACAAACGATGACATTCTCAAATAGACCAACGATGACATTCTCAAATAGACCAACGATGACATTCTCAAATAGACCAACGATGACATTCTCTTAGAAGGACGTGATCGCCTGCAACAACCGATAGTGCACATGATGAAGATCATTATGTTTTTCAATCTTACTATTACAATCCTTTCCAATACTTCATTTTCTCTTCGTTCAGACTGCCTTTCTCTCTTACAATCTTACTATTACATTCCTTTCCAATACTTCATTTTCTCTTCGTTGAGACTGCCTTTCTCTCTTACAATCTTACTATTACATTCCTTTCCAATACTTTATTTTCTCTTCGTTCAGACTGCCTTTCTCTCTTACAATCTTACTATTACATTCCTTTCCAAAACTTCATTTTCTCTTCGTTCAGACTGCCTTTCTGTTTTACAATTTTGCTATTACATTCCTTTCCAATACTTCATTTTCTCTTCGGTCAGACTGCTTTTCTCTCTTACAATCTTACTATTACATTCCTTTCCAATACTTCATTTTCTCTTCGTTCAGACTGCCTTTTTCTCTTACAATCTTACTATTACATTCCTTTCCAATACTTCATTTTCTCTTCGTTCAGACTGCCTTTTTCTCTTACAATCTTACTATTACATTCCTTTCCAATACTTCATTTTCTCTTCGTTCACACTGCCTTTCTCTCTTACAATCTTACTGTTACATTCCTTTCCAATACTTCACTTTCTCTTCGTTCAGACTGCCTTTCTCTCTTACAATGTTACTGTTACATTCCTTTCCAATACTTCATTTTCTCTTCGTTCAGACTGCCCTTCTCTCTTACAATCTTACTATTACATTCTTTTCCATTCCTTTGTTACCGCATTCTTCTATCAATCCTCACGACATAACATTTGCTTATTTTTCTTCTCTCGATATCTTTGTTGCTCCCTCTAACATCATCACGTGACTGGCCAAATCAGAAGAGAGATTTCTGTACCCGCACCATCACGTGGTCTCATCGTTATCTCGTACCCGCAGTTGTATACTTTTGTCATCATATTTCTTACACCCTAAGACACGGCTATCTCACACTGACACACTATCTATTGACCTTTCGAGCCGTAGCCGGCCCTACGGGCGTAGACCAAGATACTCCCTCTCTTATCTGAATTTTTGTTTTAGCAGTTTCAATTCATTTAAAGATATTTTATCAAATCTCGCCATTTGTCTCTGTTCTGTGCAAGCAGCTCTATCTCATTGAGGGAGCCGATTCCTGCTGCTCTTTCCTCTCTCATCAATGTTCTTCTCAGTGTTCTCTCTGAGTCTTTCTCTTTTCCTCTTACCTGTTGTTTCCCACTTGAGGACTTGCTTTGCTATTCGGTTATTATCTCTTCTCATCACATGTCCAACATATGACCATCGTCTTTTCTTTATTACTGAAGATATTTAGTGGTTGATTGGCGATTTCTCTAATTTCCTCATTTGTTTTGAATTTGTTCCACGCTATACCAAGTATTTTCCTTAGACATTTATTTTCGAATGCGTTCAACTTTGTTTCTAAATCTCTTGTTGTTTTCCAGCTTTCACTCACATACGTAAGGGTTGATAGTACATTTACCAACTTGACTACTAGAGAATAAATAAATAACAGACTGTAACAACCGCACTAACAAGATTCGCTCAGTAAAAGACCAAGCTAGACTCTCACCATATAAGACAAACTAGATATACTCCATTAACATCAAAAATAGAAAGCCGCGATAGCTCAGTGGTTAGTGAACTGGACTACAAAGGACAAGAAGTCGGGTTCAAACCTGACCGACGGCTTCCGGGTTCACTCAATCTTAAATGAATATCGGATTTTTTCTGGGAAAGTAAAGCGGTACGGGCCTAATGTCGACCAAATTACTATAAAAATCATGTGCCGAAGGTCTATAAAAATGATGGTCACTAACACCATATTCCCTATATGACGTGACGGCGCTCTTTGCTTTTTAAAGTCAAAAATAGACTTCCACCGTCGAAGGAAAACTAGATATGCTTCTTTAAAGTCAAAACTAAACTTTCTCTGCACACGACAAACTAGACTTTCTCCGTACACAACAAACTGTACTTTCTCCGTACACAAGAAACTAGACTTTCTTCGTACACGACAAACTAGACTTTCTCCGTACACAACAAACTGAATTTTCTTCGTATACGACAAACTAGACTTTCTCCACACACGACAAACTAGACTTTTTCCGTACACGACAAACTGAACTTTCTCTGTACACGACAAACTAGACTTTCTCCGTACACGACAAACTAGACTTTCTCCGTACACGACAAACTAGACTTTCTCCGCACACGACAAACTAGACTTTCCCCGTACACGACAAATTAGACTTTCTCCGCACACGACAAACTAGACTTTCTCCGCACACGACAAACTAGACTTTCTTCGTTCACGACAAACCTGACTTTCTCCGTACACGACAAACTATACTTTGTCCGCACACGACAAACTTGACTTTCTCTATACAAGACAAACTAGACATTTGCCACACAAGACAAACTGGACAGTGTAAACATATTCCTCCCATGAGAAAGCAGACACATGAAAACTCCACGGTCCGAACACCTTGGGAGGTGACCAACTCTTCCCAACTTGAACATGATGATGCTGACTAATTAATTAATTGTTGAATATTTCAGTTTCCGAGAGGATTGTTTGGCGTACCACTCAGAACTTTGCAATGAAATAAAGAAGTGGTATCACTCACATTAGCATATAAAGGATGACATAAACCAAAGTAAGAAGTGGATTTTTTCTGAAACGTGTACATGAGAATGAAGGGGTAGAGAAAGTAAAATTTGGGAGGAGGGAAGAAAGCGATAAAGAAAAGAAAGAAAGAAAGAAAGAAAGAGAAAAAAAGGTAAGGTGAGAGGAAGGAAGAAAGCGATAAAGAAAAGAATGAAAGAAAGATTGAAAGAAAGGAAGGTAAAGTGGGAGGAGGGAAGAAAGCCGATAAAGAAAAGAAAGAAGGAAAGAAAGAATGAAAGAAAGAAAGAAAGAAAGAAAGGGAAGGTGGGAGGAGGGAAAAGATCGATAAATAAAAGAATGATTGAAAGAAAGAAAGAAAGAAAGAAAGAAAGAAAGAAAGAAAGAAAGAAAGAAAGAAAGACAGAAAGGAGGGGAGGGAGGAGGGAGGGAGGAGGCGAAGGAAGCGAGGTAGGGAGCGAGAGAAAGAGGAAACTTTGGGAGGCAGGAAGTAACAAATAAAGAACGGAATAAAGGAAAACTAATTAAAACATAAGATGACACAGATCAAAGAAAATTAGAGATATTACCACGGCAGAGAAGAAGAAATCGAAAAAGAATGAAATAGAACCTGAAGGAAACAGAAAATAAAGATGAAAAAGAAGAAGAAACACATAACAAAACTAACACGAAATAGAAGTAAAGGAAAAATATTGAGATGAAGTTGAAGAAGAAAAAGAAAGAAAGAAAATGAAGAAACGCAATTAAGATGAAAATAGAGAAATGAAAAAAAAAAGAAAAAAGAAGAATTAAATGAAAATGAAATAGAATTATAAGAAAAGGAAAGTAAGGAAAATAAAAATTAACAAGAAAAATGAGATAATTAAGAAGAAAAATGAGCAGAATATGAAGGGGAAAAAGAAAGAAACATTAAGACAAAATAAAAACGTGGGTGTGGAGGAGAAGGATAATACTAAGTGAAAGACAAAGTAAAAATAAAAACTCAATTGTGGGTAAGTATCGATTCTGGACTGAGTTCTCGACCCGTGTCTCTCGTTGATGTGAAGTGCAGCAACAAGATGTTTAACGAACAGAAATCAATGGCTTCCATGCCGCCATTTCGGTCCAATACCTCACAGCAAATGACAATAGCTGATTGGTACAGTTTTAGCTTTGGATCATTAATCACAAGTGGTCTCATATTGGACACAGATTGTTCAGTTTTTCGGTTGTGCAGAATCGATCAGATTTTTCTCAGAAAATGAAAAATATCTTATGTAACAAATCTATGTCAATACAAATGAAAAAGAGAGTTCATCGATGCTATATAGAACCAATTCTGACCTATGGAAGCGAATCACGGACAGTAGACAAACAAATGAAAAGACGATTAGAGGCCACAGAGATGGGATTTCTCAGAAGAATGTTGAAAGTTCCCTGGACAGCTAAAATGACCAATGAGGAAGTTCTCAAAGAGGCCAACACAAAAAGGGAGCTCTTAAAAAACATCAGAAAGAAGCAATCAACATTTTTCGGGCACATCATGAGAAGAGGAAAGTTGGAATACTTGGTTACAACTGGCATAATAAAAGGAAAGAGAGATCGCGGGCGGCAAAGAGAGAAAATACTGGATAGCTTGGTGTCATGGCATGGAAAACAGTCAACAACAGAACTGATACAATGCACTGTAGATAGAAGATTGTGGATGGACATGATCGCCTACGCCAACCGGTAATGGCACATGATGATGAGAATCGATCTGGCCTTTCGTCTCACGTACACGGTAAAAGACGGTCGATCTCTTCAGCTGTGAAAGCAACATGACAGTGTTTCTAACACAAAATAATGTGGGGGTGGGTCATTTTTTGTATGTGGGGGTATTTAAATGACAGACAATTGAAAGCTTGAAATAATACATATGGATTATATATCAATATGAAAATCACTAAATCTGTGATCATATACAAAGATGATACTCAAAACCTACAAGTGGATATCAATGTTGAAGGAATAGACCTGGAGACAGTTCAGAGCGACAACTACCTTGGATATGCTATATATAACCAGTGAAGTAAAACTGAAATAAACAAAAGGAAAGGTATGGTAAAAAGTCATTTTAATGCGATGAAAAAATATACTAACATCAAAACAAATAACACCAGGGCTAAAACTAAGAATAACAAAATGTTATATGTTCTCAACATTCCTGTTTGGTGCAGAAATATGAACATTAGACAAGAAAACAGAACAGAAAATGGAAGCCTTTGAAATGTGTATATATAGAAGAATGGGAAGAATTGGATGGAAAGAAAAGAAAACAAACGATGAAGTCTTAAAACAACTAAAAATGAAAAGAGAAATACTAAACACAATTCAAACAAGACAAATAAGATTTTTGGGCCATGTTAAAAGACAAAACAGCCTACTAAAAGTAATCTTGGAGGGGAAAATACAAGGTAAAAGATGCAGAAGCAAATCAAGACTAACATGGACGAGTAACATCAAAAGATGGACAGGTCAGCCAATGGCAACCTGCACCATCAAAGCAAGAGACAGAGCGGAATCGTGCTCCATGGTAGCCAACACGCGATGCGGCGACTGCGCCCAATGATGATGATGATGATGGTGTAATACAACCTGATTTGAAAATATAAATTCTTGTAAGAAAAATGTTAGTAAGAAAATTTTTTTCTTACTAAAAACTTCCTGTAATATTAATTGTTGACAACATCAAATAAACGTTACAAGAACATCAAAGAAACGTTACAACAACATCAAAGAAACGTTACAACAACATCAAAGAAACGTTACAACAACATCAAAGAAACGTTACAAGAACATCAAAGAAACGTTACAACAACATCAAAGAAACGTTACTACAACATCAAAGAAACGCTACAACAACATCAAAGAAACGTTACTACAACATCAAAGAAACGTTACAACAACATCAAAGAAACGCTACAACAACATCAAAGAAACGTTACAACCACATCAAAGAAACGTTACAACCACATCAAAGAAACGTACATCAGCATGATGAAACAGCATCAATTGCCAATGATATAGGCCGCTCAAAGTTCCAGAACTAGAACATTGTATCTGACTGGGCAACTGCTGAACGAGTAGAAGATGAAGTGAAGAAGATATTCATATTATTCATGTTCATTATTGTTATAATTCTCATATCTTACAACCACAGATATTACTGTTTCAGAACGAGTGTTAGAAATGTCATTATATTATATGTATATATATATATGACTTGTCAGGTCGGGTAATTTTACCTGCTACTGTATGCAGTAAACAGTACAACCTGTGGATGCCCTGCTGCCTTGCAGGTAAGCTCGGGAGAGTAAAAGGCTAAGGGAGGGTACCCCAAAGTAAAACAACCCCACTGCCTTGTGGGTGAGACTTTTTAGTCAAAGGCTAGCGGATCCAACCGTAAACAAACCGACGGAAGGCAACAGAAAACCACCGTCGCAACTTCTTTGTACAATCATGAATCACCACAACAATAGAAATAACGACAACAACATTAAAGGGGATTCCAAAGGAAAACCCCCTTTCGGTAGGGGATATCATGTGCTACAGGTGTTACTCGATCGTCATCAAGCTACTGTAAGCAAAATAAAGATAAAACAATCTCTAAAGATAGGTACTTGGAATGTGAGAACACTCATGCAGAAGGGTAAACTAGAAAACATCATACAAGAAATAAAAAGAATGGGTTTAGGATTACTGGGACTTTGCGAAATGAGATACACCGGATCAGGGGAGATGTATTCTGATGAACATAAAATAATCTATTCTGGAGGTACTGAACACCAAAGAGGAGTAGGTATCATCTTGGATGCAGAAAGAGTAAGAACAGTGAAAGGCTTTTACCCAATATCTGACAGAGTCCTTTTTGTGAAATTGAATGGAAAGCCAATAGACATAAATCTTATAAAAGTTTATGCACCAACAGCAGATAGTCTAGTGGAAACAATTGATAAATTTTACAACGAGTTAAATAAGGCACTTCGTGAATGCAAACCACATGAAAACACCATAGTTCTAGGGGATTTTAATGCAAAAGTAGGAAAGGAAAGAGTTGAGAAAGTAGTTGGTCATTATGGCTTAGGCGAGAGGAAGGAAAGAGGTGAGAAACTTATTGACTGGGCTAGAACACACAACATGATGATAGGAAAGACCTGGTTTGATCAACATCCAAGACGTCTGTGGACATGGATAAGCCCAGGGGACAACGCACGTAATCAAATTGATTATATAATGATAAGCAATAGATTTAGAAACAATCTGGTGTGTGTGAAAACTAGAAATGTGTGAAATCTGGTATGTGTGTGAAACATGGAGAACAACTAAAATGACAATCATGAAGATACAGACTTTCATTAATGGATGTTTACGCAGAATAAAAGGATGGAAATGGCAGGCCAAAATCACTAACATAGAATTATGGAAATGTACCAGTCAAATACCAGTGGATAAAGAGATACAGCGAAGACGATGGAGTTGGATAGGACACACACTACGGAAGCCAACTAAGAGTATTACACAACAGGCCCATTTTTGGAATCCCCAGGACAGGCCCTTTTTGGAATCCCCAGGGGAAAAGACAAAGAGGAAGACCAAGTAATTCTTGAAGAAGACAGATAGAAGCAGAAATGAAGATGATGGGGAAGACATGGCATGATCTTAAAATAATGGCAAAAAACAGAATGACTTGGAAAATGTTTGCTGAAGACCTATGCGCCACTAGGAGCTAAAAAGGTAGAAGAAGAAGAGATCTTGATCTTTTCATCGCCACGTGACGTCACATAGCGCTCCTGTTTGTCGTTATCCATCTCTCTTCTTGGCCAGATGCTCGACCTTTTAAAATGAGTCTATGCCTGCAAACTTTGCTTCTCTTATCGGTGTTCTTTTCAGTGGCTATCTGGGTCTTCCTTATTTTCTGTGACCTGATGTTTCCCATATAAGTGCCTGTTATTAAATCCATTTGTTGTCTCTTCTCAACATTGTCCATTTTCTCTTCCTAACTGTACAACTTAACTCTTTCAGCACAGAAGGTTTTTCTCAATTTAGCGGTAGACATTTCAGAGACAACATTTATCATGTTTTTAAATATTAATCTACAAGTTTATATTTATCTAACATTTAACATATTATATCTGAATCTTTTAATAATTAAACAAGAAATTAGATTTCACTAATACCAAGATGATACGAAACATCGTTTTGCTATTCTTAATTTTAGCCGTGGTGTTATTTGTTTTGATGTTAGTATATTTTTCAAGTCATTAAAATTACTTTTTACCATTCCTATTTTTTTTTGTTCATTTTACATTATTCATCAGTTTTGTTGCACATTTTAATTACTAGTTGCTTGACATCTTACTCAATTTTCCACAGTTTTATTTATTCATTTATTTTTTTTTTTTACTAATTCCTTCCACCTCTAGTACAGGTATGCAAGAATCAAGGTGTAATGCGTAAAACAGGCTACGACAGGTGAGGTTTCTTGATCAACGGTTTGCTTGTATGAAGTGATGGTCCAACTTGTGTAACAATCTGTAAACAGATCGCTGCCCTTGTGTAGAGCCTGGAGGTAGGGGAGGATGCGTTACTTTATGGTCAATGTGATAGAAGCGTTATAGAGTCTACAGTAAGGTAACATTACTTTGTGACAGGAGCATTATAGAGTCTACAGTAAGGTAACATTACTTTGTGACAGGAGCAGTATAGAGTCTACAGTAAGGTAACGTTAATTTGTGGTCAATGTGATAGAAGCGTTGTAGAGTCTACAGTAAGGTAACATTACTTTGTGACAGGAGCAGTATAGAGTCTACAGTAAGGTAATGTTAATTTGTGGTCAATGTGATAGAAGCGTTGTAGAGTCTACAGTAAGGTAACATTACTTTGTGACAGGAGCAGTATAGAGTCTACAGTAAGGTAATGTTAATTTGTGGTCAATGTGATAGAAGCGTTGTAGAGTCTACAGTAAGGTAACACAACTTTGTGACAGGAGCAGTATAGAGTCTACAGTAAGGTAATGTTAATTTGTGGTCAATGTGATAGAAGCGTTGTAGAGTCTACAGTAAGGTAACATTACTTTGTGACAGGAGCAGTATAGAGTCTACAGTAAGGTAATGTTAATTTGTGGTCACTGTGATAGAAGCGTTGTTGAGTCTACAGTAAGGTAACATTACTTTGTGACAGGAGCAGTATAGAGTCTACAGTAAGGTAACGTTAATTTGTGGTCAATGTGATAGAAGCGTTGTAGAGTCTACAGTAAGGTAACATTACTTTGTGACAGGAGCAGTATAGAGTCTACAGTAAGGTAATGTTAATTTGTGGTCAATGTGATAGAAGCGTTGTAGAGTCTACAGTAAGGTAACATTACTTTGTGACAGGAGCAGCATAGAGTCTACAGTAAGGTAATGTTAATTTGTGGTCAATGTGATAGAAGCGTTGTAGAGTCTACAGTAGGTAACATTACTTTGTGACAGGAGCAGTATAGAGTCTACAGTAAGGTAATGTTAATTTGTGGTCACTGTGATAGAAGCGTTGTTGAGTCTACAGTAAGGTAACATTACTTTGTGACAGGAGCAGTATAGAGTCTACAGTAAGGTAATGTTAATTTGTGGTCAATGTGATAGAAGCGTTGTAGAGTCTACAGTAAGGTAACATTACTTTGTGACAGGAGCAGTATAGAGTCTACAGTAAGGTAATGTTAATTTGTGGTCAATGTGATAGAAGCGTTGTAGAGTCTACAGTAACGTAACGTCTGGTTTTTTTGTTTGTTTACACGAGTGGATATAAAGCAGGTCAGTTGAAATAGACATACCATGTTCGCTTGACAATCGCGAGATCAATGTTTACCGAAATAAACATTTTATTACACTGCAATCGATTTCAAAAGTCCCACCTGATTTTGAACCTACAAGCTACGGGATATATGTCCCTATTCCCATCTTATGCTCGTTCTCTCTTCGCTCCCTCCCACGAACGGTCTCCAATAATAGCAACATCAAGAGCAACTAACAGCTAATCCATGCTGCCTGTTCACTCATTGATCGTCTCTCTTTCTTTGCCCTCGAGATTTCATCGGAACGGACCTAACAGCCTCAACTAATTTCCTTGCCAGCTACTTCCGGCAGAGACACCATATTTTTGACATCAATCTGAGGCATGACGTTTTCACTCGGCTGTTTTGACCAGGGACGTTGTTATCACAGTGACTTTAAATAACGATGTTTAACGATAGCAGCTCGGTCTGCTTATGTTTTACGCGGCTGTTCATTAACTTCACTGGAGACTTTTGGCTGTTTAAAAACTTGCTCTCTCTGGCTCATTTTAAAACTTTCTCGCTCTGACTCATTTTAAAACTTCCTCTCTCTGGCTCATTTTAAAACTTTCTCGCTCTGGCTCATTTTAAAACTTCCTCTCTCTGTATGTGTTGTAAAACACCTCTCTCTCTCTCTGGCTCATTTTACAAATCTTTCTCTCTCTTTCTCTCGCTCTATCTGACTCATTTTAAAACTTTCTCTCTCCGACTCATTTAAAAACTTTCTCTTTGTCTCTGGATCTTTTAGAAGATCTCTATCTCTCTCTCTCTCTGGCTCATTTTGAAACTTTTTCCCTCTCTATGGCTCATTTAAAAACTTTCTCTCACTCTCTCTTTGGCTCATTGTAAGTATTACTCTGTTTCTGGCTCTTTTAAAAACACTCTCTCTGGCTCATTTTATAACTTTTCTCCCTGACTCATTATACAACTTTCTCCCTCTCTCTGGCTAATTTTAAAACTCTCTCTCTCCGTGTGGCTCATATGAAAAATCTCTCTCTCTCTCTCTGTCTGGCTCAATTGAAAACTCTCTCTCTCTCTCTCCGTGTGGCTCATTTGAAAACTCTCTCTCTCACTCTGGCTCATTTGAAAACTCTCTCTATCTCTCTCTCTCTCTCTCTCTCTCTCTCTGTCTGGCTCATGTGAAAACTCTCTCTCTTTCTCTCTGGCTCATTTTAAAACTTTCTTTCTCTCTTTATCTGGCTTCTTTTAAAACTTTCGCTATGTTTCTGGCGTTTTTAAAGTTCTCTCTGTCTGGCTTATTTTAAAACTTTCTCTCCCTGTATCATTTTAAAACTCTATCTCTCTCTCTGTCTGTCTGAGACTCATACGAAAACTCTCTGTCTGGCTTATAAAAAATTGTGTTTCTGTCTCTCAATCTCTTTTTCTGGCTCATTTTCAAACTCTCTCCCTGTGGCTCATATGAAAACTCTCTCTGGCTCGCTTTAAAACTCTCTCTCTCTCTCTTTCTCTGTGGCTCATATGAACACTCTCTGTCTGGCTCATTTAAAATCTCACTCTCTGGCTCATTTTGAAACGATTTTTTTTCAGAAGTGAGGAGGGGGTGGGGGTTGGGGGTGGGGGGAGGGTAGGGGAAAGGGGGAGAGAGAGATATTACCATATATATCGATTCACGCTGTTATAATTGCGTGCTACGCGCGTCTCACACCTGTTCTTACATATTTATAAATTTGCAAAAAATATATTCACGACATTTTCCCATTTCTGGGATCTGCTATGGGAATTTATTGAACCGAAGAACAAAGGCCGCTTGTCCTGTGAAGTCGCCACGAGGTGTTCGGGTCTGAGATTTTATTTTACGGCCAATTAAAAAAAAAAAATTCCAGCGGCGGATATTCAGAGGAGATAATGGAGCCATGACTAATATAGTATTTTATCAGAAAATATAGCACAATCACGTTCCAGCTCAATGAGTTAATTCAATGAGTTATCAACGCAAATTAAGCGATGTCAGCGACAACATTTTTCATGATTTTAAGAGTCAATCTACATATTTATCTTAACCTAACATATAACATATTAAATATGAATTTGTAGATAATTGAACAAGGTATTAGATTTCAACAAATACGAAGATGACACAAGACATGTAAAAAGATTACAGTTTGATGACGGCTTACACTAATCAAATTGAGAGTGACGCACTGTACGGCGAAACGTACGGAAAGAGTTTAAACGTCAGTCTTCTCTACCAACTACCGTACTCCGGAGTTTTGGCACTACATAGCTATCATTCAATCCGTTAATAGATAAGCTTCAATGTCTAAGGAAGTCAAAAATACTTCAACGGCGTAACGTTATCCATCGACCTTACAATGTGTATGAGACCTAGGTAGGCGCAATAAGTTCTTGGTTGCCACGACGACAGTTGTTGAACTATATCTGCGTTTTCTCTTTTTACTGTAATGTATACAAATATAGACATTAGGAGTCCAGGAAAGTTTTAAGCGTCATCACTCCTCCGCATCTTTACATATATATTGACAAACTTTAATTCTATAAGACAATTTAATTAGCAGCAAAATCATGTTTTTTTTCATAATTTACAATGTAAATAATTCAGATTCAGATATTACGATGTAACTATGATACTATAGGGGAATAACTGAGGAAAGTATTTTACATAGCGTAAATGGGTGCAATCTTTGGGCTGTAAATTATCAAGTTAAATGTCATCTGCAAAAGTTTGAAAGGAAACAAAAAAATGAATTAGTAAAAAGTAGGGAATGTATTAGGATGACATTGTTGTTACTTTATTGGATACTCTCATCTTATGAGGAAATAACTTGAGAGAAGAATTATCTGGCAGAAATGTAGACCTCATCAACACCTAGCATGGACATCACCTGGCAAATGATAAAGAGGCAGGCCATTGGGGACATGGTGACGAGCTATACGTGATGAAATAATAGAGGTAGACCATTGGGGACATGGTGACGAGCTATACATGTTTAAATGATAGAGGTAGACCATTGGGGTCATGGCGACGAACTATACATCATGAAATGATAGAAGTAGACCATTGGGGGCATGGCGACAAACTATACATCATGAAATGATAGAGGTAGACCATTGGGGGCATGGCGACAAACTATACATCATGAAATGATAGAGGTAGACCATTGGCGGCATGGCGACAAACTATACATCATGAAATGATAGAAGTAGACCATTGGGGGCATGGCGACAAACTATACATCATGAAATGATAGAGGTAGATCACTTAGGGCATGGCGACAAACTATACATCATGAAATGATAGAAGTAGACCATTGGGGGCATGGCGACGAACTACACATGATGAAATGATAGAGGTAGACCATTGGGGCATGGCGACGAACTATACATCATGAAATGATAGAGGTAGACCACTGGGGGCATGGCGACGAACTATATATCATGAAATGATAGAGGTAGACCACTGGGGGCATGGCGACGAACAATACATGATGAAATGATAGAAGTAGACCACTGGGGGCATGGCGACGAACTATACATGATGAAATGATAGAGGTATACCACTGGGGGCATGGCGACGAACTATACATCATGAAATGATAGAGGTAGACCATTGGGGGCATGGCGACGAACTATACATCATGAAATGATAGAGGTAGACCACTGGGGGCATGGCGACAAACTATACATCATGAAATGATAGAGGTAGACCACTTAGGGCATGGCGACGAACTATACATGATGAAATGATAGAGGCAGGCCATTGGGGACGAACCATACATGATTAAATGAAAAAGACTGGAAAGTCATTGTGAGTGTTTTCCTTGTTTGTTTCAAACCAAATTGGGTGGAGATCTCTTGTGGTTGCACTATGCTCCTACCGGAGTCCAGAGGATTAAGAAGAAAGAGAAAGAAGAAGGCGTCTGCCTTCCCTTTCTACTCCAAAATTGTCACTTCTTCAAAAATAGAAATATAAGAACGGACCATTTAAATTTACGTGGTTCAATCAACATCAATTGCTATCTGACAGCACAACGAAGGAAGGTTTATTTTGTTGGCGTTGCAAAGAAAAAAGATCGACCAGTGAATTTGCTGTTTACGTAAAAGCATAATGAGGCTAATGTAAGTATACGTGTTGCCTATATATTCCTGCTGCATGTAGTACCACCATCGCGTACTGGCCTCCTCTTCTTAACTTTCACCCGCTAAGTGGGCGTAGATACGTTGTGTCGCTAATTTACGACAGAGCCTCGATATCTGCGCCTTTCGGCCCGAAATATTCGTCTCCGGCATGGATGAGAAGATTTGTTTACCACGTTTTTGCCCGGACAGCGGCCAATTTTTGGCCTACTCTTTACCGTTTTTAACTTCCAATGGTTCTTTAACGTGTGCGAGCGCACACGGGATCTCCTGTTTTTCAACATTTCCAAGATGTCTAGACATCGGATCTCACTATCCAGAGAAGACTAGACATCGGATCTCACTAGCCAGAGAGGGCTAGACATCGGATCTCACTACCCAGAGAGGACTAGACATCGGATCTCACTACCCAGAGAGGACTAGACATCGGATCTCACTACCCAGAGAGGACTAGACATCGGATCTCACTACCCAGAGAGGACTAGACATCGGATCTCACTACCCAGAGAGGACTAGACATCGGATCTCACTACCCAGAGAGGGCTAGACATCGGATCTCACTACCCAGAGAGGACTAGACATCGGACATCACTACCCAGAGAGGGCTAGACATCGGACATCACTAGCCAGAGAGGGCTAGACATTGGATCTCACCACCCAGAGAGGACTAGACATCGGATCTCACTACCCAGAGAGGACTAGACGTCGGATCTCACTACCCAGAGAGGGATAGACATCGGATCTCACTACCCAGAGAGGGCTAGACATCGGATCTCACTACCCAGAAAGGACTAGAATTCGGATCTCACTACCCAGAGAGGACTAGACATCAGATCTCACTACCCAGAGAGGACTAGACATCGGATCTCACTACCCAGAGAGGACTAGACATCAGATCTCACTACCCAGAGAGGACTAGACATTGGATCTCACTACCCAGAGAGGACTAGACATCAGATCTCACTACCCAGAGAGGACTAGATATCGGACGTCACTACCCAGAGAGGACTAGACATCGGATCTCACTACCCAGAGAGGACTAGACATCGGATCTCACTACCCAGAGAGGGCTAGACATCGGATCTCACTACCCAGAGAGGACTAGACATCGGACATCACTACCCAGAGAGGGCTAGACATCGAACGTCACTGCCCAGAGAGGACTAGACATCGGATCTCACTACCCAGAGAGTACTAGCCACCGGACGTAACTACCCAGAGAGGACTAGACATTGGATCTCACTACCCAGAGACCAGGGGAGGATAAGCCAAGAATAAACCACGGATTCGATTTTTGAAAACTTCCGACCTGCTGTGGTGGGAATCGAGCCCCGGACTTTCTTGTCCAGAGGTTGACGTCTTACCTCTAGACCACCCGGTCCCCGTGGCTTCCTCAAATTCGAAACCCACCGTCCACGCCACTCTGATTGGAACCCGCGTTGTCCTGGTCTAGATCACTCAACTTTTGCTTCCTCAATTATTCACATACTAGGCTACTTGAACATACAATTTGTCACATTTTGGTGCAGAATCTTAATTCTCCACATACATGGCAACTTGAATACACAATTTGTCACATTTTGGTGCAGAATCTTAATTCTCCACATACATGGCAACTTGAATACACAATTTATCACTTTTTGGTGCAGAATCTTAATTCTTCACAGACATGGCAACTTGAACATACAATTTGTCATATTCTGGTGCATAATATATAATTTGTCACTTTCTAGAAGAGAAAAAATAATAATTTGATACTTTCTGATGTAAAATAGAATTATTTTTTTTAAAATCTCTAATATTTACTTGTTGACTTTCTGCAGAGTCAGAGTTAGATAGTAATCATGAAAGCGCCACCAATTTATGTTTCTGAAACAACAGCAAAAAACAAATTTACTACAAATTGTCTATAGGTAAAAATGGCAGGACAAATTGTTCTTCTAATGTTTTTTTAATAAAAATAAAACAATTAAACGATCAAGAAACAAGGAAAACCCTAGAAGAAAAACTCAGAGAGGAATTCAAGAAACTCCCTAACGAAGTAGGCACAGTAGAAGAAGAGTGGAAACAATTTAAGGAAACAGTAACTAACATCTCTAAAACAGTTTGTGGAACGAAGCTAAGAACAAGAGAAGGGAAAAAGAGCACCCCGTGGTGGAACGAAACAATCAGAGAAGCAATTAAAGAAAAGAAGAAACTGTTTAAAAATTGGAGGGAGAACAAGAACCAAGAAAAATATGAAAGATATGCCTTAGTTCGAAAAAGAGTTAAAATGCTGATCAAAGAAGCTAAGCAAAGGAATTGGACAGAATTCGGATAAAACATGAGCAGGGACTTCAAGACAGCCACAAGAGATTTCTACAAAGCAGTAAAAGCCACAAGAGCGAGAAAAGAAAACCATGATCCTACTGAGCTGATAAATGACAAAGACGGTAAACCAATATCAAACATCCAATGTATGCAACAGAGATGGAAAGAATATTTTGAAGACCTGTTAAACATACCAACTACCAACAAGACAACAAAAACCACACTAGAACTCACAAATACTGAACCCAACATAATGAAAGAGGAAATAGAAGAAGTAATCAAATATGCACCAAGAAACAAAGCACCAGGGATAGATAACATTCCAATAGAAATAATAGCAGCAGCGGGAGAAACAGGAATGCAATGGCTGCACAGAATATTTAATGCAGCATGGCACCAACAACAAGCCCCAGAAGACTGGCAACAGGCAATCATCATACCAATATGGAAAAAGAAAGGTAGCAAAAGAGACTGCAATCAATATAGAGGTATATCTCTGCTCAGCCATGTAGGAAAGCTATACGCCAAAATCTTGGAAAAAAAGACTGAGACCAATAATAGAACTACAGTTAAGCGATTCTCAAATGGGGTTCCGAAAAAACAGAGGATGTACCGACGCACTATTCACACTAAAACAGCTTGCAGAAAAAACGACAGAACACAACCAAAACTTATACATAGACTTCATTGACCAGGAAAAAGCATTCGACAGAGTAAACAGAGAACAACTGTGGGAGATACTAACAACATACGGAGTAAGCCAACATCTAACCAACATTATTAAAAGTCTCTACGCCAACAGCAGCTGCAGGGTCAGAACAGCAACAGGCTACACAGACCACTTCGAAGTTAGATCAGGTGTAAGACAGGGGTGCGTACTATCCCCCCTACTGTTTATTACATACATGGACCATATATGCAAGCTAGCCAACCCATCAGAGACAGAGGAGATCAACGAGCTTCTATTTGCAGACGACCAGGCACTAATACATGAAACAATAGAAGACCTACAAGAACACTTAAACAAACTCAACATCTTAGGAACAAAATACAACATGAAAATCAACATCAACAAAACAGAAGTCATGAATGTCGCCAAAAATAAACAGAACATCAACATAACTATAGAAGGCAGACAACTAAAACAAGTAGAGGAATTCAAATACCTAGGAAGTCTAATGACAAACGACAATTCCCAAACAGCAGAGATAGAATCAAGATGCAACAAAGCTTGTCAAATCATCGGACAGTTATCATCACTATTGTCCAACAAGGAAATAACTCTGGAGGCAAAACGAGCACTATACAATACAATCTTCATTCCAACGTTGTGCTACCAATGCCAGACCTGGACTCTAGATGCAAGAACAATAAGAAAAATAACCTCTACAGAGATGAAATGTGTTAGACGAATGACAGGAAACAGTCTGAGAGATAAGATCAGAAATGTAGAACTGAGAAAAAAGCTAGGAATAGCCCCAGCCATAGAATATATAAGGAAACAACAGATAAAATGGTTCGGCCACGTGACAAGGCAGAAAGAACAAAACACAACACATCGAGCCTTCAACAAACGTTGTGAGAACAACAGACCCAAGGGTCGACCACGAAAAAGATGGATCGATGGAATATTAGAAGCACTAGGAAACATAACAGCAGCAGAGGCGAACATAAGAGCAAAAGACCGCAAATTATATCTCCCCTCGACGCTGAAAGGCAGATGAGGAAGGAAAGAAGAAGAAGAAGAAGAATGTTTTTTTTTCCTGAAGAGGTCAGTCTGAGCTGAAAGACATTACAAGAAGCTTTGCACTCCGGTAGAGCTCTTCAGGATGTGAGAACACTCTAGACCGTCTAGCAGGACACGGTGTTGGGGAGACATGAGACGAGGACTGAGCGAGGCTGTAAAACTGACACCGCACACAAGACATCAACCGGTCTGAAATATTATCATCATCATCAGGTGTCATGCCGGTTGACGTGGGCGATCATATCTCTCTCTGCATCTTTCTATTCTTCACACAAGTAATGATTACAATCAGTGATCTGTTATTATGCCATTTGGATAAGCGTTCCAATATTATTTTCTTGGTTTTCTCTGCTTTTCTTTACATTAATTCTGTCCGTTGTTGCAGTTTACTGTAGTGCACTTTTTTCGCATTACACGCCCACTAAATGTAGATTGTATTTTTTTTACGACTCCGATGAAATTTCTTGTTTCTCCAGCTCGTTTCAAATATTCTTCATTTGTAATTTTTGCTATCCATGGAATTCGTAACATTCTTTTGATAAACCACAACTCAACTGCCTCTAATGTTCTCTGTGTTTACTTATCGTCTATGACTCCCTTCCATAGAGTAGAACAGATTCAGTGTAGCACTTTAGGACACGAGCCGCTATAGCTCAGTGGTTAGTGAACTGGACTACAAAGGACAAGAGGTAGGGTTCGATCCCAACCGATGGCTCTGGTTCACCCAGCCTTTAATGGGTACCGGATTTTTTTCTGGGAAAGTAAAGCGGCACGGGCGTAATACCGACCACATTACCCCAAAAATCATGTGCCGAAGGTCTGTAAAATTTATGGTCACTAGCATCATATTCCCTATACGCCACTTGGCGTGACGGGGGTACTTTACTTTTTTTTTTTTTTTTTTAACTTTAGGACACATTTTCTAACACTAATTGACAATGTTAGAATAGGACACACAAAAATATTAAAGATAGAGAGACTGACAATAGAATGTCTAGAAAGTGAAACTATGGAAAAAAGACAAGTGTTAAGAGGGATGCACACATAAATGTAGAGAATGACTAGCATCAATTTTTAAAAGGCACAGAAAGTGGATGTATTGTATGTAAACAAAAAAGAGAAAATTGCTGACAATAAATATATAATCAATAGGGACTTCCGGTGTATATGATGGATAGGCGGCAGGAACCATTGTGGCTCAGTCTGATAAGTGTTCCTTGTTGCAGTTTCCTCATATTCCAAATCCTGCTTGAAGCCGGAGCTACTGAGTTTAGTGCTCTGTGCACAACGTGAGCTGTGTTTTTCATCCAGATCGTGTCTCGATATACCGATTGCTCACGATGAATGATGATATCGTACGACGAAGGACAGTTCAGCTGGTTTCACTTTCGGTGCCGCATGGCCGCATGTCTTTTAGCATGTGCCGTAGATGATATGATGGGATCGTCTTTCTGTGTTTGGACCCTTCAATAAGATGAGTTTTAATTCGGATGATTCCACTGGCACGGGCTGTTGAACAATTATGGATTTTAATTCGTTTGTAGTGATACCGTAGCCTTCGACTAACCATAACCATAATTAATAGATGACAGGAATATATAACACAACTATTTTATGACGGAAGGGAATAGAAACCAATTATAAAATGTAGGTCAGGCTATAAAATCTTAAAATCTGAAGTGGAACAAGCTAAAGAACCAATAAACAAGGGGAAAGCTGCAGGACATGACAACATACAGATAGAGATAATAAAGACACAAGAATATTTGCATTTAAGTGATTACAGACATATGCAACGACATATACCATACAGGATACATACCAAATGAACTAAAAACATCAACTTTCTTGCATTGCCTAAAAAGAATGGTGCAGTTGAATGCAGTGATTTTAGAACAATAAGCCTAATGAGATAAGTAACAAAATCTTGCTAAAAGTTATACAAGGAAGGATTAAAAAAAAAATCAATACGGAATTAGAACAACAATTTGGATTTAGGAAAAACAGTGGGACAAAAGAATCCATATTCTGCATAAAGACAATAATCGAAAAGTACACAGAAGTAAACAAACCAGTATATGCCTGCATCATAGTTTATTCCAAAGCTACTACGGTAACAGTAATAACTACGGTAATGGTAACAACTATGGTAACTGTAACAACTATGGTAACTGTAACAACTATGGTAACTGTAATAACTATGGTAACTGTAACAACTATGGTAACTGTAATAACTATGGTAACTGTAATAACTATGGTAACTGTAACAACTATGGTAACTGTAATAACTATGGTAACTGTAACAACTATGGTAACTGTAATAACTATGGTAACTGTAACAACTATGGTAACTGTAATAACTATGTAACTGTAATAACTATGGTAACTGTAACAACTATGGTAACTGTAATAACTATGGTAACTGTAATAACTATGGTAACTGTAACACAACTATGGTAACTGTAACACAACTATGGTAACTGTAATAACTATGGTAACTGTAACACAACTATGGTAACTGTAATAACTATGGTAACTGTAACACAACTATGGTAACTGTAATAACTATGGTAACTGTAACACAACTATCGTAACTGTAATAACTATGGTAACTGTAACACAACTATGGTAACTGTAATAACTATGGTAACTGTAATAACTATGGTAACTGTAATAACTATGGTAACTGTAATAACTATGGTAACTGTATTAACTATGGTAACTGTAACACAACTATGGTAACTGTAATAACTATGGTAACTGTAACACAACAATGGTGACTGTAATAACTATGGTAACTGTAACACAACTATGGTAACTGTAATAACTATGGTAACTGTAACACAACTATGGTAACTGTAATAACTATGGTAACTGTAATAACTATGGTAACTGTAATAACTATGGTAACTGTAACACAACTATGGTAACTGTAATAACTATGGTAACTGTAATAACTATGGTAACTGTAACAACTATGGTAACTGTAATAACTATGGTAACTGTAACACAACTATGGTAACTGTAATAACTATGGTAACTGTAACACAACTATCGTAACTGTAACACAACTGTGGTAACCGTAACACAACTATGGTAACTGTAACACAACTATGGTAACTGTAACAACTATGGTAACTGTAACACAACTATGGTAACTGTAACAACTATGGTAACTGTAACACAACTATGGTAACTGTAATAACTATGGTAACTGTAATAACTATGGTAACTGTAATAACTATGGTAACTGTAATAACTATGGTAACTGTAACAACTATGGTAACTGTAACAACTATGGTAACTGTAACACAACTATCGTAACTGTAACAACTATGGTAACTGTTACACATCTATCGTAACTGTAACACAACAATGGTAATTGTAACAACTATGGTAACTGTAACACAACTAGGGTAACTGTAACAACTATGGTAACTGTAACACAACTATCGTAACTGTAACAACTATGGTAACTGTAACACAACTATCGTAACTGTAACACAACAATGGTAATTGTAACAACTATGGCAACTGTAACAACTATGGCAACTGTAACAACTATGGCAACTGTAACAACTATGGCAACTGTAACAACTATGGTAACTGTAACAACTATGGTAACTGTAACACAACTATTGTAACTGTAACACAACTATGGTAACTGTAACAACTATGGCAACTGTAACAATTGTGGTAACTGTAACACAACTATCGTAACTGTAACACAACTATGGTAACTGCAACACAATTATGGTAACTATAACAACTATGGTAACTGTAACAACTATGGTAACTGTAACAACTATGGTAACTGTAACAACTATGGTAACTGCAACACAATTATGGTAACTATAATAACTATGGTAACTGTAACAACTATGGTAACTGTAACAACTATGGTAACTGTAACAACTATGGTAACTGTAACAACTATGGTAACTGTAAGAAACAAGGTACCTAACAACTACAATAACTGTAGCAATAGTGGGACTAATTAATATAGAGCCAAAGCTTTCTTTTTTCAACCAAATCACTGGGTTCAAAGCTTGCACGTTCCAGCCAGTCAACACAGCTGAAAATATGCACCGTTGTTCAAGAAATGTAAAACGTCAGGAGATAGCTGGGCCGCGTTCCGTTGAAAGATGCCCATGTGTGGATGTACACTTTACTTTCCTGCGGCAATCAAGTACTGCTATTAGTTAGTTAGTACCCCCGTCACGTCAAGTGGCGTATAGGCAATATGGTGTTAGTACCCCCGTCACGTCAAGTGGCTTATTGGCAATATGGTGTTAGTGACCCGTCACGCCAAGTGGCGTATTGGCAATATGGTGTTAGTGACCAGGCACGCCAAGTGGCGTATTGGCAATATGGTGTTAGTGACCAGGCACGCCAAGTGGCGTATTGGCAATATGGTGTTAGTGACCATAAATTTTACAGACCTTCGGCACATGATTTTTGGGGTAATGTGGTCGGTATTACGCCCGTGCCGCTTCACTTTCCCAGAAAAAAATCCGGTACCCATTAAAGGCTGGGTGAACCTGGAAGCCGTCGGTTGGGATCGAACCCTACCTCTTGTCCTTTGTAGTCCAGTTCACTAACCACTGAGCTATCGCGGCTCAAGTACTGCTATGGAACACTTTTATCTTTAACCGTAACAAAGTCAGTAACTGTAACAAAATGACGTCAGTAACAGTAATAACGTCAATAATTGTAACAAAGGCAGCAACTGTATTAACCTTAGTAACTGTAATAGCATTAGTAACTGTAACAAAGTCAGTAAATGTAATAACGTCATTAATTGTAGCAAAGTCAGTAACGATAATAACGTCAGTAAATGTAACAACGTTAATAATTGTAACAAAGTCAGTAACGAAAATAACGTCAGTAATTGTAACAACGTTAATAATTGTAACAAATTCTGTAACGATAATAACGTCGGTAATTGTAACAACGTTAATAATTGTAACAAAGTCAGTAACGATAATAACGTCAGTAACTGTAACAACATTAACAATTGTAACAAAGTCAGTAACGAAAATAACGTCAGCAACTGTAACAACATCAATAAACTACAAAAATAAAACAATCTTGCTGTCGCACCGTAATAAACTTAATAAAGCAGGAATGTAACAAAAACAAAATTGACAGCAGTAGTCTCAGACACAGGGCAAGATGAGAGGGGCCACATTGTTTGAGAGGAGATATTCTGACCCCAGCCATTATATGAGATTGGAGAAGCAATAACTAATATGAGGGGACTGTATATCGACAGAAATAAAGCAAACAAGAGATAGAATAAATCTATTCTAATCTATCTGATGAGAGCTGAAGAGGAACGGCCCTGTAATAGACGCAGCCATTTTGAAATCTAAGGGGTAAGAGAAGTTACAAGAATCTGTACATTACCTCGGCTACGTTCAATTAACTCATGGCTTTTGTTGTTGCGGTGAGGCATTTTTAGAGGTCATTGCTTCAATTAGAGATGAAGCGAGAGATTCAGTTCCCTACAGATCATGCGCAGCGAGATCTATATTTTGAAATTGATTTGAAGCATAGAAATATAGGCAAGGGCTATAACCCATTTGACCTGGTAGATTCCAGTTTTCGGCGGATATTATCTTCCGGCGTCCCAGTTGTCCGTGGGGTCATTTCCGGTGATGGCTTAGGATGACCTGCTCCCACGACACCAGAACAGTCACGTGATTGTTACAGACGTGAAACAGGAAAGGGATTTGTCGGAGCGATAATTTAAGTTCTGACACTTGACACACCCAGGAGGTACTAGGTCTGATATTGTGGTCTGGCTAAATTTTACACAAGATTTCCTGTAGGTCCAGTAGATAGTAGTCTGTCTGATAGTTGTCTTTTTATTGTTGTCTGTCTGATATTTTCTAAATGTGTCCTCTACACAACAGTTTGTGAGTGATAATTTAGTTGTATCACCAGTTCTCATTTCAGAGTCACGATCTGTACATTAAATCTCCATGATACACAAACTTGTTTGTTAATTTGAAGACAATTCGTTCATGTTATTATTTGTGGATAGTCATTATTTTATCACGAGGAAGATAGACTGTGTGGGAAAAGTGGAGGTGAGAAGAGAAATAGATGGATGGAATAAAGAGAAAGAAAATACAGTGCGTGAAAGAAAGAGATCGAGAGAGAGAGAGAGAGGGAGAGAGAAAGAAAAAAAAATTATGGAGACATAGAGTTTGTAGGAGAAAGAGACGTCACGATTAAGAGAGATATAAAAAGACGGATGGAAAGAAAGAAAGGGCTGCATGTGTTTTATAGATATATATGACATAAGTATATATACATACTTCCATACACATATACACATATACATATTTCCATACATATACACATATTTCCATATATATACTTCCATATATATATACATACTCCCATACATATATATATACTTCCATACATATATACATACTTACATACGTATATACATACTTCCATACATATATACATACTTCCATACATATATACATACTTCCATACATATATACACACTTCCATACATATATACATACTTACATACACATACACATATTTCCCTACATATACACATATTTCCATACATATATACATACTTCAATACATATATACAAACTTCAATACATACATATACATATATATATATATATATATATATATATATATATATATATATATATATATATATATATATACTTCAATACATATATGCATACTTCAATACATATATACATACTTCAATACATATTACATATATACATACTTTCATACATATATACATATTATTATAGTTATATTTGTTTGAATGAGAGAGAGAGAGAGAGAGAGAGAGAGAGAGAGAGAGAGAAAGTAGGACATCACAGGGGAGAAGTGAATTAGAAACAAAAGTCAATGATGTCTGAATGGGCTGCAGAGGATGGCGAGTTCCGATTAAAGTACTGAGTGACTGACTTAATGAATCCACAGATGAGAAATGCATAAGTCGAGTGCTCTTTAGTTCTCATCTTCAGACACACTATTTGACGAGGACGAGACGAGGGACTTTACGAATTCTTATTGTACGCGACGCATATTAAATGAGCAATTCACATCACAATTATATTGCGTACAGACCACCATTATTGTACTTCTTCTTTCTTCTTCTACTTCTTCTTCACCTTCTTCCTCTTCTCCGTTCTCTATCTTTCAACTCCTCGTGTAGTATAGGTCTTCAGCAAACACTTTCCTAACCGTTCTGTTTCTTGCCACTCTTTTAAGATTGTTCCATGTCTTCCCCATCATCTTCATCTCTGCTTCTATCTGTCTTCTCCAAGAATTCCGTGGTTCTCCTCTTTATCTTTTTCCCTGGCATTCCAAAAAAGGGCCTGTTATGTAATACTCTCAGTTGGCTTCCGCAGTGTATGTCCTATCCAACGTCATCGTCTTTGTCACATCTCTATCTTCATAGATATTTGCCTGGCACTTTTCCATAATTCTATGTTAGTGATTTTGTCCTGCCATTTCCATCCTTTTATTCTGTGCAAGCATCCATTAATGAAAGCTTGAATCTTCGTGATTGTCATGTTTGTAATTGGGCAATATATATATCAGCATTTTAATATGTTTCTGAACAACGATGGCGATATCAACACAGTGCACAAACTCCGTAGCAGTAGCTAGTATCGAACCCCTCCACATTACATTATCTACAAATAAAAAAAGTAAAGTAAAGTACCCCAGTCACGCCAAGTGGCGTATAGGGAAATATGGTGTTAGTGACCCTATATTTTACAGACCTTCAGCACATGATTTTTGGGGTAATGTGGTCAGCATTACGCCCGTGCTGCTTTACTTTCCCAGAAAAAAAATCCGGTACCCATTTAAGGCTGGGTGAACCCGGAAGCCGTCGGTTGGGATCGAACACTACCCCTTGTCCGTGGTAGTCCAGTTAACTAACCACTGAGCTATCGCGGCTCCATTATCTACAAATAACAAGGCGAAATATAAAAAAAACGATGTACAGCTATCGACAGCATATGAAGAAGTGTCTAAAGTAATCATAAAATGGCTTCAAGAAGCTAAACCTAAAGAGAGACGAAACAAACTTCGACGTTTCGTAAAGATACTTCATCAGGTGCAGAACAACAAATATGAATACAAAACACACAAAAAAGGCAAGTATTGTCTCTTCTTGGCTTTAATTGCTTAAGACTATTTTACGTTTATCCCATATGTTATCTCCAGTTCTTCCCACGACCACGCATGACATTTCATATTTTCTATGTTTTATATTTTTCCCTGTTTACATAAACTAACAGCATCCAAATCTCTCATACAGTGAAGTAGCGGTGTGAAATGAGATCTTTACAGCGTTCAACCGCAACAGATGGAAATAAGGGGTATAACACCGTTTTCGCCGTAACACCATTTTTAGTTTAACCACATTTTTTTTCCCACTGTACTACCTTCTTTTTGTGGCAACCGCTTCTTTCGCTGTAACATAATTTTTCGTTAATTTAAATCCTATTTTTGCGGTAACACCTTTTTGATGTAACACCTTTTTGTGCTAATACCTTTTTTACTGTAACACCTTTTTGTGCTGATACCTTTTTGTGCTATAACACCTTTTTTACTGTAACACCTTTTTGTGCTAATACCTCTTATTTGCTGTAATACCTTTTCTGCTGTAACACATTTTTTGTGCTAATACTTTTTTTGCTATAATACCTTTTTTGCTATAATACCTTTTTGTGCTAATACCCTTTTCCGTTGTAGCACCTTTTTTGATGTAACACCTTTTTGTGCTAAAACATTTTTTTCTTTAACATCTTTTTTGCTGTAACGCTTTCTTTTTGTGCTAACACCTTTTTCTCTGTAACATATTTCCTGCTGCAACACCGTATTGCTGTAACACCTTTTGCGTGTTTACACCTTTTTATCGCTGTAACACTTTTTTGTTGTTGTTGCTATAACACACCTCTCTTCGGTGAATCAGCCAGTCAAGCTATCGCTAACATATAACAACATATAACAACATATAACAACATATAACAACATATAACAACATATAACAATAACAGGGAAGCTTGATCCGTTGTCTGTTTGTAACGTTCTACTCTCCCTCCCCGTCCGCCATCGAAAATAGTGGACCATACTTTTGGCCGTTACCTAGATATCGTCGTCAGAGAAAATCTACCCATACCGTGCCACGGAGTTCGTGCACGTGGGTCAGGATTCTCCTTAACCAATGGATTCTCCTGGCAAGCAGCGATGATAATCCTGACACAAAGAAACAGAATTGTGTGCAGTGTTTCCTGTAGACAGAACAAATATCACGGAGTGGATGAACTGAAAGAAAGCAAACTCCAGTCCAGATAAACACATTTAATCACACAAGTTCTCACTGGAGTCTCAATATTGAATTCGTCTCTCAGACTGACCTTTCAAATTGAAATTGGAACGAGATTTATTTATAATATTTCACAGCCCTGGGTTTTATTATTCTATCTGTCTCTCTCAATGAAGTCATCACACCACACGTAGAGCATTTCCTCATATGCAAATGGACAGGCCTGATATTGCAGCAAAGTATTGCTCGCTCACGCGTGACACGTGTGGTCATAGACCACTTTCAGCAACAACAGACTAATGGCCTACCTTGGACTACTGTTCCACCGGACCTTTATGTGCTATATACATTATCCATCAATACTTTCTTTAGGACTTCTGTTCAATTTGTCGGATAGGCGGCAGGTACTATTGAGGCTTAGTTTGAAAAGTGTTCCTTTCCTTGTTGCAGTTTCCTCATATTCCAAGTCCGGCTTGCTGCTGGAGCTACTGAGTTTAGTGCTCTGTGCACACCGTGAGCTGAGTTTTTCATCCTGATCATGCTTCGATATTCCGATTGCTTACGATGAATGATGATATCTTTTGACGAAGGACAGTTCAGCTGCGTTCGCTTTCGGTGCCGTTTGGCCTTATTGCTTTTGGCGTGTGTTGTAACTGCTATGATGAGAACTCCCGTTGCCATTCTGTGTTTAGATCCTTCAATGAGATGAGTTTTAATACGGATGAATCCACTAGCAGGGCGGTTGAGCAATTATGGATTTTACTTCGTTTGCAGTGATACCGGGGTCTTCGAATAACCCTATTCCCCTGGACCTTTGACTTATCAAGAACGTTTGGGACGAATGAAGGATGGGACGAAATGAAGGATGGGGCGAAATGAAGGATGGGACGAAATAAAGGATGGGACGAAATGAAGGATGGGGCGAAATGAAGGTTGGGACGAAATGAAGGATGGGACGAAATGAATGATGGGACGAAATGAAGGATGGGACGAAATGAAGGATGGGGCGAAATGATGGATGGGACGAAATGAAGGATGGGACGAAATGAAGGATGGGATGAAATGAAAGATGGGATAAAATGAAGAATGGGATGAAATGAAGGATGGGATGAAATGAAGGATGGGACGAAATGAAGGATGGGATGAAATGAGGGATGGGATAAAAAGAAGGATGGGATGAAATGAAGGATGGGATGAAATGAAGGATGGGATGAAATGAAGGTTGGGACGAAATGAAGGATGGGATGAAATGAAGGATGGATGGGATGAAGCAAATAGCAAGCAAAAACAAGCAAATAGCAAGCAAGCAAACAAATAGCAAGCAAGCAAGCAAATAGTAAGCAAGCAAGCAAATAGCAAGCAATCAAGCAAATAGCAAGCAAGCAAATAGTAAGCAAGCAAATAGCAAGCAATCAAGCAAATAGTAATCAAGCAAATAGCAAGCAAGCAAGCAAATAGTAAGCAAGCAAATAGCAAGCTATCAAGCAAATAGTAATCAAGCAAATAGCAAGCAATCAAGCAAATAGTAAGCAAGCAAGCAAATAGCAAGCAATCAAGCAAATAGCAAGCAAGCAAGCAAATAGCAAGGAAGCAAATAGCAAGCAAGCAAGCAAATAGCAAGCAAGCAAATAGCAAGCAAGCAAGCAAATAGCAAGCAAGTAAATTGCAAGCAAGCAAGCAAATAGCAAGCAAGCAAATAGCAAGCAAGCAAGCAAATAGCAAGCAAGTAAATTGCAAGCAAGCAAGCAAATAGCAAGCAAGCAAATAGCAAGCAAGCAAGCAAATAGCAAGCAAGCAAATAGCAAGCAAGCAAGCAAATAGCAAGCAAGCAAATAGCAAGCAAGCAAATAGCAAGCAAGCAAGCAAATAGCAAGCAAGTAAATTGCAAGCAAGCAAGCAAATAGCATGCCCCAACAGCGGATTCAACGTTGTACTGGCTCGTTAAGGCATCACTGTCATGCAGTGATAACAGTTCAATGGGGACATTCGCGCTACTGAGATCAATATTTCATTATTTTTTCCTCTAGGGAGTGCTACACTTACGTTAGTTATCTTTCATCTGTGATACTTTCATAACAATCAAAATGATCACATCCTCTGTTATTCAACCACACTTTTCAAGATAGTCATCAGATTTTGCACTAAGTGTTATTTCGTTTCCTCCAAGATAGTGATCACATTGTGCACCAAGTGTTAAATCGTGTCTTTCAAGATAGATATCACACTGTGCAACACGTTTTATTTCATGTTTTTTACAAGATAGTGGTCACAATGGACACCAAGTTTTATTTCATGTTTTTTTTACAAGATAGTGGTCACACTGGACACCAAGTTTTATTTCATGTTTTTTTACAAGATAGTGGTCACAATGGACACCAAGTTTTATTTCATGTTTTTTTTACAAGATAGTGGTCACAATGGACACCAAGTTTTATTTCATGTTTTTTTACAAGATAGTGGTCACAATGGACACCAAGTTTTATTTCATGTTTTTTTACAAGATAGTGGTCACAATGGACACCAAGTTTTATTTCATGTTTTTTTACAAGATAGTGGTCACAATGGACACCAAGTTTTATTTCATGTTTTTTTACAAGATAGTGGTCACAATGGACACCAAGTTTTATTTCATGTTTTTTTTTACAAATAGTGGTCACAATGGACACCAAGTTTTATTTCATGTTTTTTTACAAGATATTGGTCACAATGGACACCAAGTTTTATTGTTATAGTATATTTATTGTTTCTTGTTTCTGATATTATATTATAACTTGACAGCACAAAACATTTATAGTTGATCACAACAGGTAAATCATGACATACTCTTTTTCTCTCATTATATAATCATAATCAGTTTATTGATTTCTATTATTAATCTTGGCCTATGATCGTTCTGTAGTTATTAATGTTAACTAATTCGGGACCTCTCTGAGACAAATCGCCGATGGATATGATCACTCCCAAGTGCATATCTTGCATACAACATTATTCAACTTACGTTCATGAAGAATGTGTAAACAACTTAAAATACTATTAAGCACTTTCACAACACTAAAGTTCATATGTTCATTGCTATCTTTACTACTCTCTATCAACTTATTTAATAACTTCTCAACTGACTTTAAACTACAACTTGAAGATTCTTAACGTCCTAACTAACTGGTTCAACTTTCTAATGTATATTTTCTAACTGTGTGTCTAATTTCCTAACTTGTCTAGTTTTGATTCATGACTGTCTCTATCTCTGACTGTTCTATCCCTGACTCCTGATTAACTCAAACCTATAGTGTTGAAGTCTAAATACTCCAATCTCACACTCTTCGCTTAAAGTCAGCAGCCAATCAAACTGTCGCAAAGTGACAATTTGCACTCTTCTGATCACTTGAGTTGGTCACTCCTCGTCACTCTGTGACCGAAACTTGAACTATTCTCATGGTTTGATGAAAACACCTTGTTTTCGTGAATCTCTATGACCTATTTAAATTAGTGGTCACTCATGACAATGACCTTTCCTAGATGACAACTTATTTATCAGACGGTCAATTTCATGGGGTCAACGCATGCTATATTGTTATTTCCCCAACTTGCTGTTGTGGAAATCTGTGTCTTCTCTCACTCACAAACTTTATTGAAGTGGAAATTTCCATTAAACTAAACTCTCAGTAATTCTGGACCTTACCTCCTTCCCACTTTCTGTGTATCCACTACCCCGTATGTGATCTTCTATTATCCCCTAACTTGTTATTCTGGCTGGAAATTTTCCATACTTTAATTTATGTCCTAACTACTGCTGGTCGCTACAATCTGTTACTGCTATTGTCTATTGAGAAGCGGGTAACAACTAAGTTACCTGCCCCCATGCTTCCATTAGCTCACCCTATAACATTATTTCATGTTTTTACAACATAGTGGTCACACTGGACACCAAGTTTTATTTCATGTTTTTTACAAGATAGTGGTCACACTGGACACCAAGTTTTATTAAATGTTTTTTACAAGATAGTGGTCACACTGGACACCAAGTTTTATTTCATGTTTTTTACAAGATAGTGGTCACACTGGACACCAAGTTTTATTTTATGTTTTTTACAAGATAGTGGTCACACTGGACACCAAGTTTTATTTCATGTTTTTTTTACAAGATAGTGGTCACACTGGACATCAAGTTTTATTTCATGTTTTTTACAAGATAGTGGTCACACTGGACACCAAGTTTTATTTCGTGTTTTTTACAAGATAGTGGTTACACTGGACACCAAGTTTTATTTCCTGCCGTCCAAGATAGTGGTTACACTGGACACCAAGTTTTATTTCCTGCCGTCCAAGATAGTGGTTACACTGGACACCAAGTTTTATTTCCTGCCGTCCAAGATAGTGCTCACACTGTGCACCAAGTTTTTTTTCGTGCCGTCCAATAGATAACGTACAGGGCACTATATAGTTACCACACTAACTTTTTTCTATGAGCCTATACATATATCTGCTGCCACAGTCAAGTACCCATTTTCCAAAGTTGAATCGGCTACATCGTCTAATTTAATAGTGAAATCTTTGAGCATCAAGACTTCCTGGAAGCTAAGATCATTATGTTGCTATGTACAATCTGAAGGCTTTATTAAATCTACTTAATAAACAATGTCATTAACAAAAACATTGTGATTTCTGAGCTCGTAATCCGAGAGTTTATACAAGATTAGTTCTATTTTGTTAAAGCATTACATTTGTGAAGTGTAAAAAACTTTAATCTGACATTGGGTACATGATCTAGCACACTGTCAGCTTCTGAGCTGATAGCGGGCAGTAGCTTTCTGCTGCCTCTTCTCTTTCTCTCTCTCTCTCTCTCTCTCTATCTCTCTCTCTCTCTCTCTCTCTCTCTCTCTCTCTCTATATATATATATATATATATATATATATATATATATATCGCCCTATCACTCTCTACCTAAATCTCTTTAACTCTTTGTATATCCATCTATTTCTCTCTAACCTCCGGCAATATTTCTATTTCTCATTATCTTATGGAAGACAAGAAATATGCATCGATATATCTCGTGGCTTATAGACAAAATGGCGGTAATGACCAAATTTACTCTTTAGATAGACCTTCAACACTTTATATATTTTATTTTATTTTTAAAAGGGGTGAGGAGGTTTAATGTGGTCAGTATTACGACCATGACGTCTTATTTTTCCAGAAAAATCCGGTTCCTATGTAAAGAAAGGTAACCGGGAAGTCATCGATCAGGATAGAACCGGAACTCTTGTATTAGTAAAGTTTTGCTAACATGGCTCGCACGCTGTTTCTATCTCTACATCCCTCTCACTCCCATCATCTATGCCTCTCTTATCTCTCTGTGTGTCTCTCCACATCTCTCTGTGTGTCTCTCCACATCTCTGTGTGTGTCTCTCCACATCTCTCTATGAGACTCTCCACATCTCTCTGTGTGTCTCTCTTATCTCTCTCTGTGTCTCTCCACATCTCTCTGTGTGTCTCTCCACATCTCTCTCTGTGTCTCTCCACATCTCTCTGTGTGTCTCTCCACATCTCTCTCTGTGTCTCTCCACATCTCTCTGTGTGTCTCTCTTATCTCTCTCTGTGTCTCTCCACATCTCTCTGTGTGTCTCTCCACATCTCTCTCTGTGTCTCTCCACATCTCTGTGTGTCTCTCCACATCTCTGTGTGTCTCTCCACATCTCTCTCTGTGTCTCTCCACATCTCTGTGTGTGTCTCTCCACATCTCTCTATGAGACTCTCCACATCTCTCTGTGTGTCTCTCCACATCTCTCTCTGTGTCTCTCCACATCTCTCTGTGTGTCTCTCCACATCTCTCTCTGTGTCTCTCCACATCTCTCTGTGTGTCTCTCCACATCTCTCTCTGTGTCTCTCCACATCTCTCTGTGTGTCTCTCCACATCTCTCTCTGTGTCTCTCCACATCTCTCTGTGTGTCTCTCCACATCTCTCTCTGTGTCTCTCCACATCTCTGTGTGTGTCTCTCCACATCTCTCTATGAGACTCTCCACATCTCTGTGTGTGTCTCTCCACATCTCTCTATGAGACTCTCCACATCTCTATGTGTGTCTCTCCACATCTCTCTGTGTGTCTCTCTTATCTCTCTCTGTGTCTCTCCACATCTCTCTGTGTGTCTCTCCACATCTCTCTGTGTCTCTCTCTTATCTCTCTCTGTGTCTCTCCACATCTCTCTGTGCGTCTCTCCACATCTCTCTGTGCGTCTCTCCACATCTCTCTGTGCGTCTCTCCACATCTCTCTGTGTGTCTCTCCACATCTCTCTGTGTGTCTCTCCACATCTCTCTGTGTGTCTCTCCACATCTCTCTGTGTGTCTCTCCACATCTCTCTGTGCGTCTCTCCACATCTCTCTGTGCGTCTCTCCACATCTCTCTATGAGGCTCTCCACATCTCTCTATGAGGCTCTCCACATCTCTCTATGAGGCTCTCCACATCTCTCTGTGCGTCTCTCCACATCTCTCTATGAGGCTCTCCACATCTCTCTGTGCGTCTCTCCACATCTCTCTATGAGGCTCTCCACATCTCTCTGTGTCTCTCCACATCTCTCTGTGCGTCTCTCCACATCTCTCTGTGCGTCTCTCCACATCTCTCTGTGTCTCTCCACATCTCTCTGTGCGTCTCTCCACATCTCTCTGTGTGTCTCTCCACATCTCTCTGTGCGTCTCTCCACATCTCTCTATGAGGCTCTCCACATCTCTCTGTGCGTCTCTCCACATCTCTCTATGAGGCTCTCCACATCTCTCTGTGTCTCTCTCTTATCTCTCTCTGTGTCTCTCCACATCTCTCTGTGCGTCTCTCCACATCTCTCTGTGCGTCTCTCCACATCTCTCTGTGTGTCTCTCCACATCTCTCTGTGTGTCTCTCCACATCTCTCTGTGCGTCTCTCCACATCTCTCTGTGCGTCTCTCCACATCTCTCTGTGCGTCTCTCCACATCTCTCTATGAGGCTCTCCACATCTCTCTGTGCGTCTCTCCACATCTCTCTATGAGGCTCTCCACATCTCTCTATGAGGCTCTCCACATCTCTCTATGAGGCTCTCCACATCTCTCTGTGCGTCTCTCCACATCTCTCTATGTATCTCTCCACATCTCCCTGTCTGTCTCTCCACATCTCTCTGTCTGTCTCACAATATATTCATCCGTTCGTTCGTCTGTCTATCTCTCCATATATCTTTTTCTCCATCTGTCTGCCTATGTCTTTCTTTCTCTTAAAACATTGTGCTCTACAATACTCTCTACATTTTATCTTTGACGCCAAAAACAGATTCAGAAATCATTGCTACTTTAAACCCAAAAAAAACTGAATTCGACCAGTCCTTGCCTGATCCATTTTCTAACTTGCACTCTTTACGCTGAACCAGTCAGTAGAGACACCGTTACGTCAACACAGACTGAGATTGTCTTAAACGACTGAACCGAGCTGCAAAGGACAGCACAACCCAGTCGATGTGAGTTATTCCCACTTGTCAAGAAAAATAACCCAAAATACATTAACACAATGAGGGATTATTGCCCTTGTCGACTTTAGAAGAAGAATAGGCATGAACCACTTGTCAGAGATGTTTTCATTCACCGAAGGAAGATCGCGGGCGAATACTCTCGACAATTGATCGTGGATGCTTTCACGAAAAACTGGGAGTCTAGCGAGGGTTGAAATGTCAGTCTAACTATAGTCTGTATTCACAAATGTTTGCCGTTGCAATTTCTTTAAATTTAACAGCAATTACATTTCTTAATTTTTTTTTTTTTTTTTTTCATAGGGTTCTATTTTTGTCCAAATTTTAATATTTTAATCTAAAAAATAATTACACAGAATTATCAAATCAGACATTTTATTTTTTATTCTTATCCGTTTTTTTATATAAATAATTTGTGCATCAACATTTTTAAATGAACAGTGTTGCAGAATATTTAACTGATTAAGAAAACCGGAGACATATGTGAATGACCGTAGCACATAGTTCGTGTACCGTACTACAGAGCTCTTGTACCGTGCTACAGATTTCGTGTATGGTGCTACAGAGTTTATGTACCGTGCTACAGAGGTCACAAACCATGTTACAGAGTTAGTCCACCAAGCTACAGAGGTCACAAACCATGTTACAGAGTTCGTCCACCGTGCTACAGAGGTCACAAACCCTGCTACAGAGTTTATGTACCGTGCTACAGAGGTCACAAACCATGTTACAGAGTTAGTCCACCATGCTACAGAGGTCACAAACCATGTTACAGAGTTCGTCCACCGTGCTACAGAGGTCACAAACCGTGCTACAGATTTTATATACCGTGCTACAGAGGTCACAAACCCTGCTACAGAGTTTATGTACCGTGCTACGGAGGTCACAAACCCTGCTACAGAGTTTATGTACCGTGCTACAGAGTTTATGTACCGTGCTACAGAGTTTATGTACCCTGCTACAGAGTTTATGTACCGTGCTACAGAGTTTATGTACCGTGCTACGGAGGTCACAAACCCTGCTACAGAGTTTATGTACCGTGCTACAGAGGTCACAAACCCTGCTACAGAGTTTATGTACCGTGCTACGGAGGTCAAAAACCGTGTTACAGAGTTCGTCTACCGTGCTACAGAGGTCACAAACCATGTTACAGAGTTAGTCCACCGTGCTACAGAGTTTATGTACCGTGCTACAGAGGTCACAAACCATGCTACAGAGTTAGTCCACCATGCTACAGAGTTTATGTACCGTGCTACAGAGTTTATGTACCGTGCTACAGAGGTCACAAACCGTGCTACAGAGTTTATGTACCGTGCTACAGAGGTCACAAACCCTTCTACAGAGTTTATGTACCGTGCTACGGAGGTCACAAACCGTGTTACAGAGTTCGTCCACCGTGCTACAGAGGTCACAAACCATGCTACAGAGTTAGTCCACCGTGCTACAGAGTTTATGTACCGTGCTACAGAGGTCACAAACCATGCTACAGAGTTAGTCCACCATGCTACAGAGTTTATGTACCGTGCTACAGAGTTTATGTACCGTGCTACAGAGGTCACAAACCGTGCTACAGAGTTTATGTACCGTGCTACAGAGGTCACAAACCGTGCTACAGAGTTTATGTACCGTGCTACAGAGGTCACAAACTATGCCACAGAGTTCATCCACCGTGCTACAGAGGTCACAAACTATGCCACAGAGTTCATCCACCGTGCTACAGAGGTCACAAACTATGCCACAGAGTTCATCCACCGTGCTACAGAGGTCACAAACTATGCCACAGAGTTCATCCACCGTGCTACAGAGGTCACAAACCGTGCTACAGAATTCGTACTGCATGCTGAGTTATTCATGTGTGGATAAGAAATAACTCAATGTCTTACAATGACGGTCTTATTTACAAGGACATTTACACGTTTTGAACTCTTTTCATTTCACACTTTTACAAGGAAAAAATGTTGCAGTGAAATACAAATATATTTTAAAATATCAAGATCATATCGAAAAACAGAAAGTGGGAGAAACATTGTTTATGTTCTCAAAATTCCTCCCAAAACCCTAACAATGACAGCTCGTATCTAGAGCGATTTTCTCTGGAATCATTAACTGATCAATTCTTCGACTTGTGCGTCCATCTGACGACAGCTTCACTTTATTGTCCGCTCGTGATGGAACGTTAAGTGGGTATAGATACGTTGTGACGTAACTTACAGCAAGTTGAGATATTCGCGCATGTCCACGCACATCCGTCGTTAGCGTGGCCATTGTTTTTGAACTAATCACTTGATTGAGAAATAAACATAAACAGCCGCTGCCATCTTGAAACCGGAAGTCGTTCGGTGATGAGTTGTCCAATGAGCGTGCTCCTTAAGATCGAAATGGGCTTTCCTTGAACGCAGTGGTTGGAGTCTCTGAGAAGGTCAAAACTAATGAAAATATGCCTGATTTTTTTAGCCAGGGCAAATGGGCGTAAAGAGGGAGGGGGATGGACGTACAGACTTGCCGGGGTGGCTTTTGTGGAGAATGTGGAGCTCGTGTTTTGGCAATAGACGTGACTCTACGGCTGTGGGTAGACTGCAAGAACATCACGTCAAATGTGATAATGCCAGACAAGAGTGCTGCACGGGGAGTCAAAGAAGACTGGGAGATCAGCGCAGAGGTTGATGTTGCCAGTTACTGCTCGTTGAGTGATACTCGTACTGAGACGGGAGGGCATCTAATCACTTATGAAGTTGTCCAATGTACAGGAGTTTGATCTGTCCACTGACTAACTAATTAACTAACTAGCTAGCTAACTAACTAACTAACTAACTAACTAACTAACTAACTAACTAACTAACTAACTAACTAACTAACTATCTAATTAATTAATTAACTAACTAACTAACTTACCACATAACTATTATCTAACTAACTAACTATCGTATTAATTAATTAACTAGCTAACTAACTTACTATATAACTATTATTTAACTAACTAGCTAACTAACTAATTAACTAATAATTTTATAACAAACTAGCTATATAACTAACTTATTGTTGAGTGATACTCGTACTAAGACGGGAACGCATCTAATCACTTATGAAGTTGTCCAATGTACAGGTGTTTGATCTGTTCACTGACTAACTAATTAACTAACTAGCTAGCTAACTAACTAACTAACTAACTATCTAACTAATTAAATAACTAACTAACTTACTATATTACTAATTATATAACTAACTAACTAATTAACTAACTAGCTAATTAACTAATTAAATAACGAACTAGCTATATAACTAATTAACTTGTTAACCAACTAACTAACTGTTAAAATAACCAACTAACTATTAACTAACTTATTACAAAACTAAGTAAATAAATAATTAAGTAACTAACTATCTAACTAAGTAAATAACTAGCTAGCTGGCTGGCTGGTTGTCTTGCTAAGCAACTAATTAACAAATCCCCAACCAACCAGATAACCAAGTAACCTACCAACCAGCCAATTAGCTACAAACTAACTGATTAACCGCTTCAATATCTAATTAATTTTAAACCAACCTTTCCAACATCTAATAAATTAACGAACCAATTACTTGACTGGAACTAATTGGATGAACTAATGGATCATTTGATCAAATATTTAAATAGCAAAAAATAAGTAATTAGCTAATGAAATAATCAGCTATTTCAATAATGAACCGATTAGCAGTGTTAGAACACCAGACAAAGCACAGGATGAAAGCGATTTGATGCTTTTAAACTGAATGCTGGCGTTAGAATCAGCGAAACAGAGCTAACCAAGATCTTCATATCCGTATAGTGGTATTGGAAATAGACAAATTCGTTACGGCAAATGAAGATCGAAAGGGGAAGCAACCTGTTACGCAAAAACAGTATCGCGGAAAGCAAGCGTGTGGTCGAAAAGTTCGGATATCTAAGCGTGTTGCAAAGAACGATACAACGCATATTACGCCCACTTGTGCTTTTTGAAGAACGAGCTCATAACATAAGAACTGATTTTATAAGCAACATATACATACTATCAGTTCGTCATCATCATCATGTGCCATCTCCGCAACGAAGGTTGGCTACCTTGGAGCTCCTCTCTGCTCTGTCTCTTGCTTTGATGGTGCAGGTCGTCATAGACTGACTTGTCCATCTTTTGATGTTACTCGTCCATGTTAGTTTTGGTCTGCCTCTGCCTCTTTTACCTTGTATTTTCCCCTCCAAGATTACTTTGAGTAATGTTGTGTCTTTTAACATGGCCCAAAAATCGCATTTGTCTTGTTTGAAATGTATTTAGTAGTTCTCTTTTCATTTTTAGTTATTTTAAGACTTCATCGTTTATTTTCTTTTCTTTCCATCCAATTCTACCTATTCTTCTATATATTCATATTCCAAAGGCTTCAATTTTCTGTTCTGTTTTCTTGTCTAGTGTCCACGTTTCTGCATCATTTAGGAATATTGAGAAGATATAACATTTTGCCATTCTTAATTTTAGCCATGATGTTATTTGTTTTGATGTTAGTATATTTTTCATGGCATTAAAATTACTTGTTGCCATTCCTATTCTTTTGTTTATTTTAGTTGTACATATTGTACTAATATTTCTCCTCTGTCATTTTTTTTTATCATTTCGATGGAGGCAAAGCCACCTCCCAGGTCTAGAGCTGGAAATTGTCAGCGACCCACAGCTGATGGCTTGCGACAGGATCGGAGAACCAGAACCATCCAGACCCTGCTCCACCTCTCCGTTGTGCCTCTAGTAACAGACTAACTTGTCTTGTTTGGCCAATCGAGTAGAGATCAAAGAGGGAAGACAATCCAGTACTCAAAAATAACATGCTGAAGCCGGATGTATTGGGCCGAAAGGTGCACATATCGCAGTTTTGCTGCAAACCATAACACAACGCAGATACGCCCATTTAACGTCCTTTCCAAGGCCTATGTTGTTGTTGTTCGTTCGTCAGCTTTGACCTCTGATGAAGTCCCACCCACTCAATTTTGTGGGACTAAATTTTGCGTGTAAAGTCTGTTTTATCCCATTACAGGATGCCCCTCGCCATGCAGGCAGATTTACTCCGACTTCTGAGGTACTAATTTTTAGGGAATTAGTAAAACCCAGGTGTCCTCGCCAGGGTACGAACCCCGGCTGTTGCCGTGGTAAGCCAACCGTCCAAGGCCTATGATGTGAAGGTGTATTCCTTTAGTCATCGGGCGAACAAAAGCAAGCAAGTTAGTTAAATAACCAGCTATGTAATAAACATGAACTAATTAACCGAATCATTAATTAAATATAAGCACGTATGTAGTTAATAATTTAATTAAGAAAAATAATAATTAACCCTATAATCAACTGGAGCCGCGATGGCTCAGCGGTTAGTGAACTGGACTACACAGGACAAGAGATCCGGTTCGAACGCAACCGATGGCTTCCGGGTTCACCCAGCCTTAAATGGGTACCGGATTTTTTCTGCGAAAGTGAAGCGGCATGGGCATAATACCGATCACATTACCCCAAAAATCATGTGCTGAAGGTCTGTAAAATTTATGGTCATTAACATCATATTCCCTATACGCCACTTGGTGTGACGGGGCTCTTTACTTTTACGTTATATAATCAAGTAACTAATAAATTACAATTAACGAAAATTAATTAATAAAAATAAACAAACTATTATATTAAATAAATAACTTTTCAATTAACTAACTAAATCTATATTACTAACTAATCACCTAATTAACTGACTAACCAATTATTTTAATTATTATTATTAAACAATTAAACAATGAACTAATTAACTAAATAAGCAGCTCATAAAATAATCGCCGAATAAATTAATGAACTAACTAACCTAATTAACTATTTAACTAATGAATTAAATAGTGAATTAGCAATAAAAAAAACCTCTACATAAAAGTATCGAAAAAGCCAACCCACAATCATCATCAACAGAGAAGAACCTGAAATTGTAACAAACTATGAATATCTGGGATCTGTAGTAACTAACAATGGAGACTGTCAGATAGAGATCTGTAGTAACTAACAATGGAGACTGTCAGATAGAGATCTGTAGTAACTAACAATGGAGACTGTCAGATAGAGATCTGTAGTAACTAACAATGGAGACTGTCAGATAGAGATCTGTAGTAACTAACAATGGAGACTGTCAGATAGAGATCTGTAGTAACTAACAATGGAGACTGTCAGAAAGAGATCTGTAGTAACTAACAATGGAGACTGTCAGAAAGAGATCTGTAGTAACTAACAATGGAGACTGTCAGATAGAGATCTGTAGTAACTAACAATGGAGACTGTCAGAAAGAGATCTGTAGTAACTAACAATGGAGACTGTCAGAAAGAGATCTGTAGTAACTAACAATGGAGACTGTCAGATAGAGATCTGTAGTAACTAACAATGGAGACTGTCAGAAAGAGATCTGTAGTAACTAACAATGGAGACTGTCAGATAGAGATCTGTAGTAACTAACAATGGAGACTGTCAGAAAGAGATCTGTAGTAACTAACGATGGAGACTGTCAGAAAGAGATCTGTAGTAACTAACAATGGAGACTGTCAGAAAGAGATCTGTAGTAACTAACAATGGAGACTGTCAGAAAGAGATCTGTAGTAACTAACGATGGAGACTGTCAGAAAGAGATCTGTAGTAACTAACAATGGAGACTGTCAGAAAGAGATCTGTAGTAACTAACAATGGAGACTGTCAGATAGAGATCTGTAGTAACTAACAATGGAGACTGTCAGATAGAGATCTGTAGTAACTAACAATGGAGACTGTCAGATAGAGATCTGTAGTAACTAACAATGGAGACTGTCAGATAGAGATCTGTAGTAACTAACAATGGAGACTGTCAGAAAGAGATCTGTAGTAACTAACAATGGAGACTGTCAGATAGAGATATGTAGTAACTAATAATGGAGACTGTCAGAAAGAGATCTGTAGTAACTAACGATGGAGACTGCCAGAAAGAGATCTGTAGTAACTAACGATGGAGACTGTCAGAAAGAGATCTGTAGTAACTAACGATGGAGACTGTCAGATAGAGATCTGTAGTAACTAACGATGGAGACTGTCAGAAAGAGATCTGTAGTAACTAACGATGGAGACTGCCAGAAAGAGATCTGTAGTAACTAACGATGGAGACTGTCAGATAGAGATCTGTAGTAACTAACGATGGAGACTGTCAGATAGAGATCTGTAGTAACTAACAATGGAGACTGGCAGAAAGAGATCTGTAGTAACTAACGATGGAGACTGTCAGATAGAGATCTGTAGTAACTAACGATGGAGACTGTCAGAAAGAGATCTGTAGTAACTAACGATGGAGACTGCCAGAAAGAGATCTGTAGTAACTAACGATGGAGACTGTCAGATAGAGATCTGTAGTAACTAACAATGGAGACTGGCAGAAAGAGATCTGTAGTAACTAACAATGGAGACTGTCAGAAAGAGATCTGTAGTAACTAACAATGGAGACTGTCAGAAAGAGATCTGTAGTAACTAACGATGGAGACTGTCAGAAAGAGATCTGTAGTAACTAACAATGGAGACTGTCAGAAAGAGATCTGTAGTAACTAACAATGGAGACTGTCAGATAGAGATCTGTAGTAACTAACAATGGAGACTGTCAGAAAGAGATCTGTAGTAACTAACAATGGAGACTGTCAGAAAGAGATCTGTATTAACTAACAATGGAGACTGTCAGAAAGAGATCACAAGAAGATTAGCAATAGCAACACAAACATTAAATGCCATGAAGAACATGTGGCACAACACCAGCAAGGAAGTAAAATTAAAATTACTGAGCACATGTATGTTCCCGATAGCAGCATAAGATTGTGAATCACGGACAATCTCACAAACATCAAGGAATAAAATTGATTAATTCGAAACAAAATGCTACAGAAAAATCCTTAAGATACCTTGGATAATGACAAAATAGCAATGAAGACATTAAAAAATCTTAACTTTAGAAAGAACTGACTTATAAACATCAGTGTACAGGGGAAATTAAAATAATATGGTCACGTCAAAAGACTGAGCGGGCTGGAAAGAACAATAAAGGAAGAAATAGTTCATGGGCGACGCATCAGGGGGCAGATCAAGAATAAGGTGGTTCCAAGAAATCTAAGAGACCTTAAAGATGACAATAGAAGAAGTGGGAGATCTGGCTAGAGACAGAGATTCTTTCAGACTGGCTATGGTGAATGCAACGTTAAGTGGGAGATCTGGCTAGAGACAGAGATTCTTTCAGACTGGCTATGGTGAATGCAACGTTCAGTGGGAGTTCTGGCTAGAGACAGATTCTTTCTGACTGGCTATGGTGAATGCAACGTTCAGTGGGAGATCTGGATAGAGACAGAGATTCTTTCAGACTGGCTATGGTGAATGCAACGTTAAGTGGGAGATCTGGCTAGAGACAGAGATTCTTTCAGACTGGCTATGGTGAATGCAACGTTCAGTGGGAGATCTGGCTAGAGACAGATTCTTTCTGACGGGCTATGGTGAATGCAACGTTCAGTGGGAGATCTGGCTAGAGACAGATTCTTTCTGACGGGCTATGGTGAATGCAACGTTCAGTGGGAGATCTGGCTAGAGACAGGGATTCTGCCAGACGGACTGTAGTTATAGAAACGTTCTACGAAAGACATTCGACCTGATGATGATCAATTCAACTAATTAAGTAATCTCTTAATTAACTAACAAATCAACTGATTCATTAAGTACACAAACCAACCAATTAACATAAAAAAAAACAATTATCTATCTTAACACGTCTCACCTAAAGTACTAATTAACGAGCATGTAAAATAAAAAATAGCATTGCAACTAGCAATTAAATTAGTAGAAAAACGAGACAAACAACGTTATGTTACATGTTCTCTATATAATTCTTCTCGCGACCCGCGTAATATTAATACTTCATATATTATTTTTGTGTTTATCTTAATTAACCAACAGACTAATCAACTGAATCAACTGAACTTAAACCAGCGGTCGTGAATATTTTTCATTCAACAAAGTCCTAACTCTTAACCACAGGTCACTGCGTCAGCACTTTATATCGATGTACTAAAAACATATTTGTATGCATTTTAACGATATATTTTGCATGTTATATTGATTCTTCCTCTTTCTGTCTTTCTCTTTTCACTGATACCTAAAAGGTGTCATGGTTTATATCGTTTGTCTTTTTTGAGCTGCTCGAACTGTCTGAATTAGTGATTTTCCTTTGTTGTTACATGTCACTGTCACAACATCTATCCATCTTCTTCTGGGTCTTCCTCTTGGTATTTTTCCATGCATTCTCGAGAAGAACGCCCTTGATGGTGATTGGTGAGGATTCATTCTGACCAAACCATTTAAGTTGTTGTTGTTCTATATATTCTTGGCAGGGTTTTGTTCCTACCATTTTTCTAATGGTTTCATTTGGTATTCTATCTCTTCTTGTGTTGTTTGTGTTATTTTGATTGATGGGTATAAATGAAATAGATCCGTGTCACTTTTTTGCAAATGAAATAAGAAAAAAAATAGCAGAATCAACATACATTGTGATATTTGTATCCAGTAGCAAAGTCAATAGGAAGAATGATCTTGTTTCATTCTCGTTAGGTCTTCAAATCTGGGCACAAGTTTGGATATTGCTATTCTAATCTCTCTCTCAGTGTACAAATGTGATCTGTTTTTTGGTTTTGATGGCTTCCAATGCTGAAAACCTGGTCTCACATAAGTAGGTAGTCGCTAAAGGAATTAAAACTTGAAGGGTCTTCTTGTCTACTTCTGGGTATTCTTGTTTTACAAAGTTGCAATGAAAAGAGGTGAGAGAAATCTCGGGCGACATAGAGAAATACTATTAGACAGCTTAACATTGTGGTAGAGCAGCGGCGTAGTTGATGAGTTGGGCTGTGGATAGAGGTTTGTGGAGAAACATCACATAAGTCGGGCATGGCACTTCATGATGATGATAATAATGTCCGCGAAGCCTCTGGCAGCTGCTCCGCAGAGCACAGTTTGGCGACCACTGAACCAAATAACTAATTTGCTAACAAACCGATTAAGTAATCAACAAGTTAAGCAATCGCGTAAACTAACAATTAAATCATTAATTAACTAATCACCAATTACTTAAATTCTATCTATCTATTGACCTTTCGAGCCGTAACCGGTCCATAGGGCGTAGACCAAGATACACCTTTTCCTATATGAATTTTTTGTTCTAGCAGTTTTCTTTTAAAGATATTTTATCAAATCTCGCCATCTGTCTCTGTTCTGTGCAAGCAGTTCTATCTCATTGAGGGAGCCGATTCCTGCTGCTCTTGCCTCTCTCATCAATGTTCTTCTCAGTGTCTCCCTGGATCTTCCTCTTTTTTTTTACCTGTTGTTTCCCATATGAGGGCTTGTTTTGCTATTCGATTATTATCTCTTCTCATCACATGTCCAACGTATGACCATCGTCTTTTCTTTATTACTGAAGAAATTAGTGGTTGATTGGCGATTTCTCTAATTTCCTCGTTTGTTTTGAATTCGTTCCATTCTATACCAAGTATTTTCCTTAGACATTTATTTTCGAATGCGTTTAACTTTGTTTCTATATCTCTTGTTGTTTTCCAGCTTTCACACGCATACGTAAGGGTTGATAGTACATTTGATTTGAATAGCCTAAGTTTTGTGTTTGTGCTAATGAGTTTTGATTTCCACAACTTGTCAAGGCTTCTGAAAGACATTGCTGCTTTAGCCATTCTGATTCTAATTTCTTTGCTCGTATCCCCTTCTCGATCAATGTGACTTCCAAGATAGATAAAGTGATCGATCTCTTCTACTGGTTTGTTTTCCATACTGCTCAGTTAATTGCTTGTTTTATCATCATTATTGAGTGTCGTCTCCGCATCTAAGGTTGACTACCTAGGAGTGCCATTGTGCTTGGAATCTCGCTTTGATGGTGCAGGTTGTCATAGGCTGACTTGTCCATCTTTTGATGTTACTCGTCCATGTTAGTTTTGGTCTGCCTCTTTTACCTTGTTTTTTTCCCTTCCAATATTACATTTAGTAGGTTGCAGTGTCTTTTCACATTCCCAAAGAATCTCATTTGTCTTGTTTGAATTGTGTTTAGTAATTCTCTTTTCATTTTTAGTTCTTTTAAGACTTCATCGTTTGATTTCTTTTCTTTCCTTCCAATTCTACCTATTCTTCTATAAATCCACATTTCAAAGGCTTAAATTTTCTGTTCTGTTTTCTTGTCTAATGTCCATGTTTCTGCAACTTAAAAGGAATGTTGAGAAGTTATAACACTTTGCTATTCACATCTTTGGTCCTGGTGATATTTGATGTTGATGATAATGATGATGATATTTTTCATGACATTAAAATTACTTGTTGCCATTCCTATTCATTTATTTATTTCAGTTGTACATTTTCCATCACTGGTTATGTATGTCCAAGGTAGTTGTAGTTCTGAACTGTCTCCAGGTCTAATCCTTCAACTTTGATATCCACTTGCAGGTTTTGAATATTATTTTTGTTTATGATCATAGTTTTTATTTTTTTAAATATGCAAATCTAATCCATATTTTTGATTGTCATGTTTATTTCATGAAGTAATTGTTGTAGATCTTTAGGATTTTCTGATAGTAATACAGTATCATCAGAACATCTTAGGTTATTGATTATCTTTCCATTAATTTGTAAGCCTGGCATCTCTGTGGTGTTTTTAAAGATTTGCTCAGTGTATAGATTGAACAAGCTTGGTGATAGGATACATCCTTGTCTTACTCTTCTTTTTATATCAATGGGTGTAGAGAACTCTTTGTTATATTTTATTATTGCTGTTTGCCCCCAGTATAGATTACATATTTTTCGTATGTCCATGTCATCTAGATGTATCTCTTTTAGGCATTCCATAAGTTGTGTATGGTGTATTCTATCAAACGTTTGGTGTAGTCTATGAAGCAGCCATACATTTATTTGTTTACTTCTATGTACTTTTCGATTAATGTCCTCATGCAGAATATGGCTCCTTTTGTCCCACTGTTTTTCCTCAATCTACAATTTGTGTTCTTCTAACTCAATATTGATTTTATTATGGATCCTTCCTGGTATAACCTTTAGCAAGTTTGTTGCTACATCGCTTGTTTACTGATGGAAAATATCGCTGTCATGGCGCTCTGAAAGGCCCATATGATTTTTTAGACTTTGAACAAATCATGCAAATTATATTCCAGAATCTCGCTGGCTACACATTCCCAATCCTGTTTTCCCATTTAGGCCAGCAATCGAGCCTCAGTCCTGATTCTCGGAATTGCTCTTACGTCACCCCAACCATTTATGTACGCAGTTTACAAGGAATGATAGACTTCAAGTTGTCTCCCTTTTCAAGGGCAACGGTTTGGACTACATTCAATACCGTTATTTATCGCGAGAACCAGGCACTGAACAATGGCTGTGTCTAATCTTTCGGTCTAGAAATTCGGGCAAGAATTTAAAATAATAATAAAATACCCCCCCCCACACACACACACAAACACGCACACCGACACACTCAAGTAAAAACAGCAATAACAACAAAGGGTGACATTTTACATAAACACACAGATCAGAGAGATTATACCCGGCTCGATAAACAGCAACATTAATAATCATTATCAGCAGCAATAAGTTATCACGATCAACAACAGAGAACGGCAACAACAAACAGAAAATCAATAGATTCACATTCTCAAAAAAGAAAAAAAAGAACTTTCCACGTGATTTTTTTAAGGATGGCTTATATGTGTTTGTGCCTCGGCTGATCAATTTAAACGCCTTTTGGGGCTTTGTCTTTGCTTGTTGGACATTTCCGGAGATTTGACCTGGGGCTTCCAGGGAAAGATGCTCACAGACATTTGAATATTAATGGGCGATAAGCCTGTGACCTTGGGGCTAATGATTCCGGAACAATTTATTTTAACTTTTTATTCTCCGGTAACTGCTCATTTGTTGATACAGATCATCGTCACTTCCTGTGATGATACAATTTAAGGAAGGAGAAATAGAAATTCAAGGATTCATCTTCACAGAAATATGAGATTAGACTAGAGGGCCTCGGTAGCAGAACTGGGAATACCACCCGACTGGGCCACTGACGTTCGAACAACTCATGTTCGATTCTTGCTGGAAGCAGTGTGAGTTGTACTCGTGGTTTGAAAAAAAAAACAATGCTTGCAGCGACACTAACCAGAAGTCTCCGAGCACTTCTGCAAAGGCAGCGGAACACATATGAAAAAAAGAGAAGAGTAAAGAGCCCCCGTCAGGCCACGTGGCATATATGTAATATGGTGTTTGTGACCATAAATTGTACAGACCTTCAGCACATGATTTTTGGGGTAATGTGGTCGGTATTACGTTCGTGCACATATGGGTGAAGGAAAACTCGCCTGCTAATACGTCGGTTCAAGTCTCGTACTTTACCTTTATGAGATTAGACTGAGCAATAGGGAGACTGGAAGCTTTAGTTCCTTGACAAATATATCCACACATAATGTCTAGATCTGGCAACAATTAAAGTTTATTCTCTTGTTCATCGATTACAAGTCAAAGAATACTTCCTGAGACATCATTTTTTTACTAGTGCCATCATTCCCGGAATCCCAGACCTGTAGTTGTCACCTCAAAAAATGTACTCAGAATTTGTGCCAGCCCCACTCATTGTCTACTTTTGTGCCAGCCCCACCCATTGTCTACTTTTGTGTCAGTTCCACTCAATGTCTACTTTTGTGTCAGTTCCACACATTGTCTACTTTTGTGTCAGCACCACTCATTGTCTACTTTTGTGTCAGTTCCACACATTGTCTACTTTTGTGTCAGCACCACTCATTGTCTACTTTTGTGTCAGTTCCACACATTGTCTACTTTTGTGTCATTTCCACTCATTGTCTACTTTTGTGTCAGTTCCACTCATTGTCTACTTGTGTGTCAGTTCCACCCATTGTCTACTTTTGTGTCAGTTCCACTCATTGTCTACTTTTGTGTCAGTTCCACTCATTGTCTACTTTTGTGTCAGTTCCACTCATTGGCTACTTTTATGTCAGTCCCACAACAATGAACATAGATCTCTTTCGCTCAGGCCCACAACGATGAACCTAGATTTCTACACTCAGCCTCACATTAATTAACATAGATCTCTTACACTCAGCCTCACATTAATTAACATAGATCTCTTACACTCAGCCTCACATTAATTAACATAAATCTTTTACACTCAGCCTCACATTAATTAACATAGATCTCTTACACTCAGCCACACATTAATTAACACATATCTCTCACACTCAGAGGCAAGGGCCTAATACCGACCACATTACCCCAAAAATCAAGTGCCGAAGGTCTGTAAAATTTATGGTCACTAACATCATATTCCCTATACGCCATTTGGCGTGCCGGGGTTCTTTACTTTGTTTTACTTACATTCAGTCTCACACTAATGAACATAGATCGCTTACACTCAACCTCATAACGATGAACTTAGATCTCCTACACTCTAGACCAGTAGTTGACCAAGAGCCGGATTATAGCCAAGTCCAGAACCAGAGGACCAAATTTAAGGGTTTCATCAAACATGACATGATGTGGTTTAGTCATATATAAATAATAATTGCACTTTGACGACACATTTTATCATTTGTAGCAACTCAATTATACATTTTTTTTTTTCAAAATTACCGTTGTATTAAGTTTTTTTTTTTTTTAACCGACTGGAACTTGATTATTTCCTTATTTATAAATATTTAATGTAGTAGTGCAGTTGAATGGTGCAGTTGAATGCAGTGACTTTAGAACAATAAGCCTAATGAGCCATGTTACAAAAATCTTGCTAAAAGTTATACAGGGAAGGATTCAGAATAAAATCAATACTGAATTAGATGAGCAGCAATTTGGATTTAGGAAAAATAGCGGGACAAAAGAAGCCATATTCTGCATGAGAACATTAATCGAAAAATACACAGAAGTAAACAAACCAATATATGCCTGCTTCATAGACTACACCAAAGCTTTTGATAGAGTACACCACAAACAACTTTTAGAATGCCTAAAAGAGATACATCTAGATGACATGGATATACGACTAATAAGCAATCTATACTGGGAGCAAACAGCAATAATAAAATATAACAAAGAGTTCTCTACACCCAGTGATATAAAAAGAGGAGTAAGACAAGGATGCATCCTATCACCAAGCTTGTTCAATCTATACACTGAGCAAATCTTTAAAAACATCTCAGAGATGCCAGGCCTACAAATTAATGGAAAGATAATCAATAACCTAAGATATGCTGATGGTACTGTTCTACTCGCAGAAAATCCTAAAGATCTACAACAATTACTTAATGAAATAAACACGATAAGCAAAAAATATGGACTAGATATGAATATCAAAAAGACTAAACTATGATCATAAACAAAGAAAATACTCAAAACCCACAACTGGATATAAAAATTGAAGGAATAGACCTTGAGACAGTTCAGAACTACAACTACCTTGAACATGCTATAACCAGTGATGGAAAATGTACAACTGAAATAAACAAAAGAACAGGAATGGCAAAAAGTAATTTTAATGTCATGAAGGACATACTAACATCAAAACAAATAACACCAGAGCTAAAACTAAGAATAGCAAAATGTTACATCTTCTCAATATTCCTATATGGTGCTGAAACATGGACATTAGACAAGAAAACGGAACAGAGAATTGAAGCCTTTGAAATGTGGATATATAGAAGAATAGGTAGAATTGGATGGAAGGAAAAGAAAACAAATGATGAAGTCTTAAAACAACTAAAAATGAAAAGAGAACTTCTGAACACAATTAGAACAAGACAAATGCGATTCTTGTGCCATGTTAAAAGACACAACAGCCTACTGAAAGTAATCCTGGAGGGGAAAATACAAGGTAAAGAGGCAGAGACCAAGATTAACATGGACGAGTAACATCAAAAGATGGACAAATCAACCGATGACAACCTGCACCATCAAAGCAAGAGATAGAGCAGAATGGCGCTCCATGGTAGCCAACCTTCGTTGCGGAGACGGCACTCAATGATGATGATGAATGTAGTAGTTGCTGTGGAGACTTCAAGGGCCTAGAAAAATAGACTGGTGGGCCGGAACTGTCCCGCGGGCTACTATTTGACCATCACTGCAACTAGACTTTCAAGCATTAGATCCATCCTCTACGTAAATTGTAAGCTATGCCCCCATTCCACGTACGACACATTTATCCAGGGGCCAATTAATTATTAATACACAGAACGTTAAAGTAAATAATGCATTATGCAAAAAAGATATTGAACTGCGAAATATGGTCACAAGATTGAAAGTAAACTATATTTAGTCAATTATCAAAACAAGAAACAACCAAAAGGAATTGACCAATTACAGAACAGTTGCATTAAGTAGCCACGTGAGCAAGATATTGATTAAAATTATCTTGGAAAAAATTCACAGATTACTGGAATAGGATATTAACATAGTTCAGGCTAATTCTCGGAAAGGCACAGGAACAAGAAACATATTTTAAACACAAAAATAAAAGTTAATGTTTTTATTTTAATGAACGTTAATTGGAACCTAGCAGCCTACTAAAATGAGTCTTGGAAGGGAAAATGCAAGGTAGAAGAAGAAGCAGATGCAGATCAAGACTAACATGGACAGGTAATATCAACAGATGGACAAGTCAGCCAATGACAACCTGCACTATCAAAGCAAGAGACAGGGCGGAATGGCGCTCCAAGATAGCCGATCGTCGATGCGGGAACGGCACAAGATGATGATGAAATTGGAACGACTAAGCTGTTTTGAATTATTTGGTTCATTTCTAACAAACGATGGAAAGACTACAGAGGTGATTGCATCACTGAACAGAAATGTGATAAAACAAAGCGTGATGCGAGGACCTGAACAACAATGCGCAAGTTTATAAGAGTTTGCATTATTTTCCCATAACAACATATGGCTGTAGAAAATGGACTGATCTGATGGAGAATTAATAAATGCCTGCAAATGTGGGTGCTAGGGAATGAAAAGTGTGAATGCAATGAACAGAGCTGGTAATAATATCAACAATAATAATAATAGAACAACGCCAGGTAGCCTATGATGATGATGATGATAGTGTTGATGATGGTAATGATGATGATGATGATGATGATGGTGATGATGATGGTGATGATGATGGTGATGATGATGGTGATGATGATGGTGATGATGATGGTGATGATGATGGTAATGATGATGGTAATGATGATGGTAATGATTATGTTTATGATGGTGGTGATGATGATGGTAATGATGATGGTGATGATGATGGTGATGATGATGGTAATGATGATGGTGGTGGTGATGATGATGGTGATAATGATGGTGATAGCGATGATGATGATGGTGATGATCATGATGTGCCGAGCACCTGTACCCATTATAAACAAACCCCCTTTATAGATGATAGGTTGCAGGATGTTCAACCCAGCAGAGGTTCTTCTCGTAATGGTAATAGAAGCAGGATTCTTAACTTGTTCAAAGATATCGGCGATTTAGGTGGGAAGGTAAACCCGGTAAGAAAATAATGAGGCAATGCCGGATGTCTGGGTCGAAATGTTCACTAATAGCAGCTCAATGTGTACAGTAATAAAACAGTACATCGATCTTTCCGGGCGTTAGCAAGGATCAAGCACATATAAGCGTTTAAGATTGAAAAAGAGACAGTTCATTTCGTATTTTACATCAGGACTAGAGGATGTAGTGATGTTTCAATTAATGAATAATGAGTGAGCTTAGTTAATGTGCTGGTAAATGAGTAAGTTAGTGATTGAGTGAATGAATGAGCGAGTGAGTAAATAAATGAGTTAGTGAGCGAGGGAGTAATAAAGTGAAAGAATGAGCGAGTGAGTAAATGAATAAGTTAGTGAACGAGGGAGTAAATTAATAAGTTAGTGAGCGAGGGAGTAAATTAATGAGTTAATGAGCGAGGGAGTAAATTAATGAGTTAGTAAACGAGGGAGTAAATTAATGAGTTAGTAAACGAGGGAGTAAATTAATAAGTTAGTGAGCGAGGGAGTAAATTAATGAGTTAATGAGCGAGGGAGTAAATTAATGAGTTAGTAAACGAGGGAGTAAATTAATGAGTTAGTGAGCGAGGGAGTAATTGAGTGAATAAATGAGCGAGTGGATAAATGAGAAAGTAAAGAAATTCATGAGCGGGTAAGCGAATTAGTATATTAATGAGCGGGTAAGTCCATGTTTGAGGGCATTAATGAGCGGGTAAGTCCATGTTTGAAGGCATTAATGAGCGGCTAATTGAGTGAGGGAATTGATGCGTGGGTACGTGAGGGACGGAATTAATTTGCGGGTAAATGACTGAGTGAGCGAGCGAGTATGTGAATGAATGAGTGAATGAAGGTATAAGTAAATGAGCGACTGGGTGAGGGAATTAATGTGCGGGGCAGTGAATGAGTCAGCGAACGAGCGAGTGAGTGCGAGAGTCTATGAAAGAATAACAAAATTAAGTGAGTCATTTAATCAGTCTGATAGTGTATGTGTGTGTGCCAGTGAGTGAATGAGTGTGCGAAATGTGTTTAAATGTAAAGAAACAACCCACATATAACATATCCTTGTTTATTGCGCTCACAAAGAATAATCCTACGTGTAATATGAAGCCAATATTCCGCAGTAGATTAAATGCAAACAAACACACCGAGCAGTCTAAAGGTCATAGACACCATCACGTGGTTATTGGATTTGGGTTGCAAGTGTCAGGTGCTTATTATGTAGAACTGTGGACGCCCCCGGAGTATGGATGGGGAAACAATTGAAGTATGAGGGGACGCGATTGGTGCAAAACCGAGATATGACAGATAGACTAAAGAAAAGATGCATGACAGAAGGACTCAAGAAAAGAAGCATGACTGAAGGACTCAAGAAAAGAAGCATGACTGAAGGACTCAAGAAAAGATGCATGACTGAAGGACTCAAGAAAAGATGCATGACTGAAGGACTCAAGAAAAGAAGCATGACTGAAGGACTCAAGAAAAGATGCATGACTGAAGGACTCAAGAAAAGATGCATGACTGAAGGACTCAAGAAAAGATGCATGACAGAAGGACTCAAGAAAAGATGCGTGACTGAAGGACTCAAAAGAAGATGCGTGATTGAAGGACTCAAGAAAAGAGGCATGACAGAAGGGCTCAAGAAAAGAGGCATGACAGAAGGGCTCAAGAAAAGAGGCATGACAGAAGGGCTCAAGAAAAGATGCATGACAGATGGACTCAAAAGAAGATGCAAGACAGAAGGACTCAAGAAAAGATGCGTGACTGAAGGACTCAAAAGAAGATGCATGATTGAAGGACTCAAGAAAAGATGCATGACTGAAAGACTCAAAAGAAGATGCATGATTGAAGGACTCAAGAAAAGATGCGAGGCGGCATTCCTCACTTTTCCAGAGTACTACTCTGGTACCCATTTCTCCCAGCGGCTGGGTCGACCTGGGTTTTTTTTTTTCAAAAACGAGTACAATTCAGGCTGCTTCCAGCGGAAATCGAACACGGTTGTCTGAAAAATCGGTAGCCCAGTCGGGTGGTTTTACAAACTATACTACCTGGCCCCCAATATAAGACAGAATCAAGTAAAGCGGCGTATTAATAATAAGACAGACTTGTGCAAGACTCACTCAACTTTACACACACCGTGGTACAAGGCTAAGACTCTGAACAGACATACAAATATAGACAGAAGGTGGAGTCATGGACTCTGACTTACCAAATAGGCTACCTGGCCCCCAATATAAGACAGAATCAAGTAAAGCGGCGTATTAATAATAAGACAGACTTGTGCAAGACTCACTCAACTTTACACACACTGTGGTACAAGGCTAAGACTCTGAACAGACATACAAATACACAAAGGATGGAGTCACGGACTCTGACTTACCAACTAGGCTACCGAGGCTCCCAATATAAGACAGAATCAAGTAAAGCTGTGTATTAATAATAAGACAGACTTGTGCAAGACTCACTCAACTTTACACACACTGTGGTACAAGGCTAAGACTCTGAACAGACATACAAATACACAGAGGATGGAGTCACGGACTCTGACTTACCGCTGGTATGATCATGGTGCCCACACCTTCAATCAAAGATTTGATATCCACCTTCTTCTCTCCACTCCGCTCGCTGTCGTTCTCACATCCCAAAGACGAGGCGGAGGAGATGTTGCTGATTTTCCTTCTTCTGGGAGAATTCTGGACGGAACCACAGTTGCTTGGCTCTGAATTGTTGTTTGACGATTTCGTCTGATTGTCTTCCTTGATTGGACCGAATGTCACGTGGTTGAAGCCTGGAGGCGAAACATTACCACTCACATTCAAGATCGGGTTGATTCCTGGATGGGACACTCTTCTGCTAGTCATGGCGTCCTTAGCACCGGAAGCTGTATTGAAAGAAGCTTGAACAGAGTTGGAATCGGACCCGGAAATGACGTCACCGATTTTACTGTCTTTTGTTAAATGATGCTTTGTCTTGTTGGCGTTCATGTAGGAGTCGCTACTGATGGCTCTGCTGAGATGCCCTTTGGTGGTACTCAGATTGTTGCTACTTTCAGTTACGCCCCCTGCTCGTGCCCTCAGCACGTCTTCCTCAATCACGTTCTTCATCGGACAGCTCATCGTTGTCCTTCAACAGTTGCCCTCCAGTGATGGATGCAGCGGAGTGATAATAAAATATCGTAGTCAACTAAGTATGGGAGAGATGCAGTAGACAAGTCACTGATGTTCCAAGTGTCGTTATCCCTCTCCAATTGTCATTATCCCTCTCCAATTCTCGTTATCTCTCTCCAATTGTCGTTATCCCTCTCCAATTCTCGTTATCCCTCTCCAATTCTCGTTATCCCTCTCCAATTGTCGTTATCCCTCTCCAATTGTCATTATCCCTCTCCAATTCTTGTTATCCCTCTCCAATTGTCGTTATCCCTCTCCAATTGTCATTATCCGTCCTGGGAACAGCTACACAGACAAAACACGTTATGCATTTGTTTTCTTCATAATTTGTTAAATAAAAAAAAAAAACAGTTTAAACAATAACCGTCCAACTCACGTCAAAAACTCTAAGGATTAATACTATTATGACTTGAGCATTATATTTTCCTACAAAATCATGTGTTATGTGACTACTCTTATAAATGCGGAGTCTCCGAATGATCGTGTTGTAGTAATGCCATCGCCTCCATTCTTATTACCATCCCGTCTTCACCGAGGCGCGGCCAAGGCAAAATAAAGATGTGATATTAAATTATTGACCTTAATGATATCTGCGAGTAGTCCAGGTACAGATTACACGACACCAACATAGGTCAAGTCAATCAATATCACCAGAAAAATTCGTCTGAAGTTGAATAAAACGTGTCTCAAAATAAAAAAAATAACTTCTAAAAGTGTTTTTTTTTTTAATTAAAAAGTGCACACAATCTTACAACAGATGAATGTTATGAGCCGAACAGCTGTCTGATTGCTAGTTGATTGATAGTGTGTCCTCCATTAAAATAAATCAATTAAGAAAACATGATCACAGCGATCAAACGTCTGACATAATTAGAGCCCTTGATGAAAGTAAAAAAAATGGATTCTCTCCGTCTCAGATTCGTCAAAATACCTGGCCTGTCTTCATGTGCTAATATGAAGGTAACTGTAGTGTTTCTGTGTTTGAGCAGTACACCTTGGCATTTTTCTACCTGGCGTGTTGTCGATTGTGTGGATGGTTGTCAGATCACATTAGCGACTCCAGTCAGCCGGTGGTCTGTTAGGAAAATAAAAACAAACGTAAAAAAAGGGTCAACATAAAAAACAACAGTGCATACAAAACTAATGGTTTGTCAAAGTTTGCTCACATCATCGTCATTATGTTTTAGAGGTTTGCTCAGCAACAATCTGTCAGACATAGTATCAACAACATGTCACTCAAAGTTTATCACGACATCAACTTATCTTACAAAATATTGCCAACATGTCATACAAAGTATCAACAACATATCACGCAGAGTATCACTAACGTGTCATACAAAGTATCAACAACATATCACGCAGAGTATCACTAACGTGTCATACAAAGTATCAACAACATATCACGCAGAGTATCACTAACGTGTCATACAAAGTATCAACAACATATCACGCAGAGTATCACTAACGTGTCATACAAAGTATCAACAACATATCACGCAGAGTATCACTAACATGTCATACAAAGTATCAACAACATATCACGCAGAGTATCACTAACGTGTCATACAAAGTATAAACAACATGTCACGCAGAGTATCACTAACATGTCATACAAAGTATCAACAACATATCACGCAGAGTATCACTAACATGTCATACAAAGTATAAACAACATGTCACGCCGAGTATCACTAATATCTCATACAAAGTATCAACAACATATCACGCAGAGTATCACTAACGTGTCAGACATAGTATCAACAGCATGTCCCTCAAAGTTTATCAAACATCAACTTATCTTACAAAATATTGCCAACATGTCATGCAAAGTATAAACAACATGTCACGCCGAGTATCACTAACATGTCATACAAAATGTCAACAACATATCACGCAGAGTATCACTAACATGTCATACAAAGTATCAACAACATGTCACTCCAGTATTAACAACATGTCACTCAAAGTTTATCATGATACCAACTTATTATACAAAGTATCAAAACTTGTCAGACAAAGTATCATCAACATGTCACACAAAGTATCACCAACTTATCATACAAACTATCAACAACTCATCATACAAACTATCACCAACATTTCATACAAACTATCACTAAAATATCATACAAAGTATCACCAATTTGTCACAAAATGAATTTATCTCAGATAGACAAAAATATATATCGTGCTAAGGCCTTGACCTTGGCCAAATTTTGGCTATGTGGTCACTTCCTGTTTTTGTTCTATGGTGATCTGAACTTAGAAATCTGCTCTTCTGAATCTCACGTTAAAGTATTGAGCTATACATATCCAGGTAATCGTGTATACGTCCTATACGTGCTTGCTATCCTGTCAACTGAAGAAGACCTATGATCGAAACGTTTTATTATTTTGCGCTGTCTTCGCTTCAGTAAAGTTGTCATATTCCATATTATGTTTAATTTCCACACAATGTAATACCAACTTGCCACACACGGCCAATCACATTACTATATGAAGTATCACCAACATGTCACTCAAGATTAATCACATTACCATACGAAGTATCACAAACTTGCCACACAAGATTCATCACATTACCATATGAAGTATCACCAACGTGTCATACAAGACTCATCACATTACCATACGAAGTATCACAAACTAGCCACACAAGACTCATCACATTACCATATGAAGTATCACCAGCATTTTACACAAGACTCATCACATTACCATATGAAGTATCACCAACATGTCACACAAGACTCATCACATTACCATACGAAGTATCACAAACTAGCCACACAAGACTCATCACATTACCATATGAAGTATCACCAGCATTTCACACAAGACTCATCACATTACCATATGAAGTATCACCATCTTGTCACACAAAGTCTGTAGGTCTACACAATGATTGGAGGATGAAATTCGAGCTGCGGTGTTCAGCTAAAAGAACGAGCCCCCTTCGAGCTCGATATTTAAATTTCCCCGAGTGCAGCACAAAAACACATGATGTTAGAACATGAGAGAGACAACGTATGAAGGGTTATTTGTTTTGTTTTTTTATGCGTTCGCCAACTTTTACCTCTGACGAAGTCCCTAGAGACTAGGAACTGAATTTTGCGTGTTAATCCGTTTTTCCCTGGCAGCCGTGTTCGCAGAGGTCCCTCGCCACACATGCAGTTAACTTCGTCTTCGGAGGTACTCATATTTTTTCCGTACATGAGTAATTGACTATTCAAGCCGGGCCTCTCTGCTGAAACAAGGGGTGGTTGCCGCAGAGAGAAATCATAAATAAAAATCTCAACTGGTACAGCCGGGATTTGAACCCACAACCTCCCTGTCTCGAGGCCGGCGTCTTGCCTCGGATACAGAAGGGTTATAATGCCGCCACACAGGTTCTATAAAAAAAAATAAAAAATAGGGAAAAAAACAAAAACCCAGTGGATTGAAAACAAAATGTATGTTTCAGGAAAGATAACATGAGCATCAAACAAAACTTGAATAATATGAATAAGAGAGAATAGGAGAACATAAAGAAGACATTAACAAGCAGGGCTTAGGAAGGAAACCTGCGTCTCCCACACAACATTTCATGATGGAGGCAGGAAAAGAGAACGAATTATGAATTATGTTAGATATTATAAAATACGTGACATGGTAATATAGAAAAACGTGACAAGGTATTGCAGAGGGCGTAGCAAGATATTGCAGAGAACATGACAAGATATTGCAGAGGGCGTGACAAGATATTGCAGAGGATGCAGCAAGATATTGCAGAGAACATGACAAGATATTGCAGAGGGCATGACAAGATATTACAAAGGGCGTGACAAGATATTGCAGAGGGCGTAGCAAGATATTGCAGAGAACATGACAAGATATTGCAGAGGGCGTGACAAGATATTGCAGAGGGCGTGACAAGATATTGCAGAGGGCGTAGCAAGATATTGCAGAAAACGTGACAAGATATTGCAGAGGTCGTGACAAGATATGCAGAGGGCGTGACAAGATATTGCATATGGCGTGACAAGGTATGCAGAGGGCGTAGCAAGACATTGCAGAGGGCGTAGCAAGATATTGCAGAGAACATGACAATATAATTGAGAGGGTGTAGCACGATATTGCAGAGGGCGTGACAAGATATTGCATATGGCGTGACAAGGTATGCAGAGGGCGTAGCAAGACATTGCAGAGGGCGTAGCAAGATATTGCAGAGAACGTGACACGATATTGCAGAGGGCATAGCATGATATTGCAGAGGGCGTAGCAAGACATTGCAGAGAACGTGACAAGATATTGCGAAAAGACGTGACATTTTATTGAAGTAATACAGAAAGAAGATGTCATCTTAATGTAGAAAGAATGTGACATCACAATGCGTCAGTAAGATGACACAACAATATCCAAAGAAGATGACATATTGTTGAAATATGGTGACGTCATAATGCAAGAGGCAGCTGACACCATAATATAGAAAGACGATGACATCATAATGTAGAAAAATGGTGACATCTTAATGTAGAAAAATGGTGACATCATAATGTAGAAAAATGGTGACATCTTAATGTAGAAAAATGTTGACATCATAATGTAAAAAGATGTCACAACATATAGCAGAATACTATAGCATCATGTAAACCAGTATTTCTAAACCTTTTTCCGACAGTGACCCTCTTCCGATTTGTTTTCCCCACATCTCTCCTGTCCTTTAATGATAAAGATAACTAGCGATTTTCAAAAGTATTTTTTGAAAATAGATCGTGTTTTATATATACATATATCTCTCTCTCTCTCTCTCTCTATATATATATATATATATATATATATATATATGACGGAATATGTACAAAGGAAGTGAGATGCAGAATGGCTCAGGCAAAAGCATCTTTCCAGAAAATGAGAAAGATACTATGCAATCCATTTTTGACAATAGAAACAAGAAAAAGAGTTCTCAAATGTTAAGTGGAGCCAGTCTTGACATATGGATGTGAATTATGGATAATAGGACAACAAATGAGAAAATCACTGGAGGCTGTAGAAATGTGGTTTTACAGAAGAATGTTGAGAATACCATGGACATCTAAGAAGAGTAATGTAAATGTTCTGAAAGAGGTCAAAGCAAAAAGAGAGCTAATTTCCAATATTAGGAAGAAACAATCATCATTTTTTGGCCATGTAATGAGAAGAGAACTGGAATATATTGTAACAACTGGGACAAAATTGAGGAACGAAGAGATAGAAGGAAACAAGAGAAAAGATACCAGACAGCTTAAGAGAATGGCTTGGCAGAAGGTCAACAACAGAAATGATCAATAATTGTCGAGATCGAAAGTTGTGGAGAGACATGATCACCTACGCCAGTAGGCCCGGTACTTGATGATGATGATGATGAGATATATATATATATATATATATATATATATATATATATATATATATATATATATATATTGGCTCTTTTGGTTCTATGGTTATGGAAGGCCCCGGTATCACTACAAACGAATTAAAATCCATAATTGCTCAACCGCCCGTGCCAGTGGGATCATCCGAATTACTAAAGGTAAAGTACGAGACATGAACCGGCGTCTTAGCACGCGAGTATATACCCATATGTGCTCGGCCGCCTATCCAGAAATGTTCGGATATTTCTGTATAGTGTAGCCTCAAGCATCGAAACTCAGATGCGAAGCGACATTCCTCACCTTCCCAGGATAATACCCTGGTACCCATTTCTGACAACGGCTGGGTCGACCGTGGGGGTAATTTTTTTTTTTTTTAAATTTCCAACCACGAGTACAACTCACACTGCTCCCAGCGGGAATCGAATACGGGTTGTCCGAACGTCGGTAGTCTAGTCGGGTGGTTTTCCCAACTAGGCTACCGAGGCCCCCCCGAATTACTAATTCATCTCCAAAACAAAGAAAGGTAGCTGTAGTCCCGATCATAGCAGTCTCAGCACACGCCAAAAGACATAAGACGAAACCGCACAGAAAGAGTGAACACAGCCAACTGTCCCCTGCCATACGATATCATCACTCATCGTAACCAATTGGAATATCGAAACATGATCAAAACGGATTATATATATATATATATATATATATACACACACGGCCATCACTAATTTACTTATCACGTGGCTTATCTGTAAGTTTTCTATGATCTCTATGGTTGGAATTACTCCTAGCTTTTTCCCCATACAATTAATTAAATCAAATAACAAAAAAGAGGGTTATCAATTCAATTTAGAATCTATAAACATTGACCAAAACACATCCGTGAGTAAAAAAATAAACAGACTGGTTAGATTAGAACATGTAGAAAGCGTGGGAGAGAAACCGGTGACGTCACTGATAGCGTCAGTCTGAAAACACCAACGAAAATGGACGGTTTGTTGTTTGTGTTTATAACTGCATGGCCGCACGGAAGTGTGTTGTGGAAAACAGTGAGCAACGTCACATATGTTGGGGCCTGCTTTATCTGAATCTAGGGCTGTCTGAAGATAACTCTCCCTGAATGGGGATGTGGTTCTGCACGTGCGAAAAAGGCCCGGCGCATCCAAATGACAGACCACCATATGTCCAGAGCTGTATGAAGAACTGTGCCAAGCCGTATGACCCCCAAAAATAGTTAAATAGGCACATTTCGTTGAGCTTTTGAAAACGTTAACACTCATGCCACATTTCTGGTAACCGCCCACTTCTCCAAAATCCATCTAGATTATAAACAAACTATTCAGCGCTGGAAAACGACCCCCCATTTGTGTTAAAGCGCTCGTACTGTCCTCGGAAAACGACAGAGCGTATGGAAATTGAAAGAGAGCATCTCTCGTGTTTATAGATTGTAACGACCAGGGTTCATACATGGGGGATACAGCCCACCTCTGAATGTTCATGCAAAGAGGATCATATCCCGTCCATTAACTAAACATATATATTTTTTTTTCATGAGAACATAATGACGAAACTAAACATATAACATTTTAGAATGAGAACATAATGACGAAACTAAACATATAACATTTTAGAATGAGAACATAATGACGAAACTAAACATATAACATTTTAGAATGAGAATATAATGACGAAACTAAACATGTAACATTTTAGAATGAGAACATAATGACGAAACTAAACATATAACATTTTAGAATGAGAACATAATGACGAAACTAAACATATAACATTTTAGAATGAGAACATAATGACGAAACTAAACATATAACATTTTAGAATGAGAACATAATGACGAAACTAAACATATAACATTTTAGAATGAGAACATAACATTTAATGAAATTAAAATATTCTAAATTTTAGAATGATCCAAAGACGCAACAAATATAGAAACTGATGTAACAAATTTAAGAACGAGAACACACGAAATAAAGGAACTAAGTTGCACAATTTTGATGTTTAACCGTGACAAGAATAAGAAAATGGGATTATAGGAGCGGAGACGACCTGTATCTAAACAACGAGCCACTGGAATCAAAGTGGTATGTAAAGGTTTCTTCCACTCCTGACTTGGTGTAAGGGAAATATGGTGCTAGTGGCCGTATTTTTTTCATTAACCATTTGAACAATTTTTGGTGATGTGGTCGGTATCACGCCAGGCCGCCTTTACTTCCAAGAAAAATGTCTAACGTCTGGTTTTAGACCCTCGGTGAAAGTGAAAGCGCCTGACAGCAAAAGAGTTGGAAGCTGTCAGAGACTCATAACTGATGGCGCCAGAATCGGGGAACCGGAACCATCCAGACCCTACTCCACTTCTTCGTGGTACCTGTAGTAACAGACTGACCAGCCTAGTCTGGATAAGGGAGTGGGTATCCTAGAGTAATGGCAACCCGGTACTAAATAATACCATGCTGAAGTCGGGTGTGTTGGGCCGAATAGCACTAATAAACCACAACACAACGCAACTACGTCAACTTAACGACTTTTTAAGGGCAGATGACGTAAAGGACTATCAGTTCTTTTAGCAATCAACGGGTGAAAGCCAGAAAGAGAAAGTAAGAGGCTTGGTGAACCTCGGAGTATTGTCCGCCATTTTATGGATTTGAACCCATGCCCTACTGAACCTGAAGCAAGCGTGCTAAACTACACGGAACTCAATCAAAGCTTGTGCCAACTGCTAAAATCTCTCATCTCATTATCTCTGTAGCGCTACCAACCAAAAACGCTGTGATCGACCAGTCGAGATAATCGCTGATCCAAAACTCAACCCACAGGAAATAAAGCTGTTTCTGAATATATTTGAAAGGAAATGAAGATTAGCAGGTCTTTTAACTGGCGTCTTGTTACAACTACAGGTTGGTACCGGGGTAATCATTGTTTTCCTTAATCAGAAAATCGATTTTGATTTATTCTGTAAAAGAATAGCATTTTCTATTTTTACTAGATTTATGAATGAAGAACTGAGAAAAAAGCTAGGAATAGCCCCCGCCATAGAATATATAAGGAAACAACAGATAAAATGGTTTGGCCACGTGACAAGGCAGAAAGAACAAAACACAACACAACGAGCCTTCAACAAACGTTGTGAGAACACCAGACCCAAGGGTCGACCACGTAAAAGATGGGTCGATGGAATATTAGAAGCACTAGGAAACATAACAGCAGCAGAGGCGAACAGAAGAGCAAAAGACCGCAAATTATTTCTCCCCTCGACGCTGAAAGGCAGATGAGGAAGGAAAGAAGAAGAAGAAGACTAGATTTATAATTTATAAACAACAGTTCAAAACAACAAGTCATGGATATCATAAAAGAAAAACAGAACATTAAAATAACCATAGACGGCAGACAACTAAATCAAGTAAAGGAATTCCAATACCTAGGATGTCTAGTAACAAACGACAATTCACAAACAGCAGAAATAGACTCAAGATGCAACAAAGCTTGTGAAATCATTGGACAGCTATCACCACTGTTGTCTAACAAGGAAATAACATATACATTTTGATAACTGTACTATTTCGCGGGCTGAAATCCGTCGTACGGTGTTCGAAACCCGCGGTAGACAGAAATGATTTTTTCTATCGGGGGTGAAATAAAAATCCCGAGTCTCACACGTCGTGGCGACTGCATGACCAAGCGGCCTTTATGCCTGTGATCATGTCTTGAGCCCTGCGACATACGCCAGCAATGGTAATATGTGTCGTAAAGATAGTTTTTATTATGGTAACGACATACAAGGTCATGAATTATGTAAACAAGCACATGCGGAAGAAAACACTACTGGAATATAGAAACATTAATATTGAACAGACAGAACAGAAAAATGAAAGAGGTAAAATACTGGATAAAGTATTATTCAAAGTTTGTCTGAATACTTTTGTCCTAAGCAACAAAGTTTGTCTAATCATTGGACAGCTATCACCACTATTGTCCAACAAGGAAATAACTCTAGACTCAAAATGGCTGCGCTACAATACAATCTTCATCCCAACGTTGTGCTACCAATGCCAGTCCTGCACCCTAGATGAACAATAGGGAAAATAACATCTACTGAGATGAAATGTGTCAGACGAATGACAGGAAACAACCTGAAAGATAAGATCAGAAATGAAGAACTGTGGAAAAATGCTAGGAATAACCCCCGACATATAATATATAAAGAAACAACAGATAAATTGGTTTTGCCACGTGACAAGGGAGAAAGATCAAAACGCAACGAGCCTTCAATAAACGTTTCGAGAACACCAGACCCAAATGCCAGCCACGAAAAAAGATGGATTGACGGAATATTAGAAACATTAGGAAACATAACAACGAAGAGACGTGAATAGAAAAGCAAAAGACAGCAAATTATATCTTCCCTTGACGCTTGAAGGCAAATGAGGAAATAAAGTATAAGAAGAAGATTACTTGTGGATTATTACCACCACCATCATCATCATCATCATGTGCCATACAGGTTGACGTAGGCGATCATGTCCTTCCACAATCTTCTATCCACAATACAACGTATCAATTCCGTTCTTGACTGTTTTCCATGCCATGACACCATGCTCTCTAGTTATTTCTCTCTTTGTCGTCCGCGATCTCTCTTTCCCTGTGTTTTGCCAGTTGTAACCAAGTATTCCAACTTTCCTCTTTTTATGATGTGCCCGAAAAATGTCGATTGTTTTCTTCTGATGTTTCTTAGGAGCTCCTTTTTGTATTATTACCAAGTGTTGTAAACATAGCTCTTCCCCTTGTTGTAAACATAGCTCTTCCCCATGTTGTAAACATACCTCTTCCCCTTGTTGTAAACACACCTCTTCCCCTTGTTGTAAACATACCTCTTCCCCTTGTTGTAAACATAGCTCTTCCCATTGTTGTAAACATACCTCTTCCCCTTGTTGTAAACATACCTCTTCCCCTTGTTGTAAACATACCTCTTCCCCTTGTTGTAAACATACCTCTTCCCCTTCTTGTAAACATACCTCTTCCCTTTGTTGTAAACATACCTCTTCCCCTTGTTGTAAACATACCTCTTCCCCTTGTTGTAAACATACCTCTTCCCCTTGTAAACATACCTCTTCCCCTGAAGTGATTCGCTGATCTGTCGCCTCGGAAGGTTTGCCTCTTTAACAAAATTCCTTGATCTGTCTCCAAGAATAATGGTTTGCCGTCAGTTCCTTCGTTTATAAAACAGTGGCGGGGAGTTATTGACAGTTATTGAGTTATTTAGTTTTTGAGTTATTTACAGTTATTGAGTTATTTAGTTTTTGAGTTATTTACAGTTATTGAGTTTTTTGCGGGTCGTCATCATTGCACTCCGAACACTTCCATAGGTGCTCAGATCCCCTCCTCAGCAATTCCCGCAGTGTCCAGCGACTGACGACTCCAGTTCTATGTTGGTTGATAAGTCTTCTTACACGGCCACTAAGTTTCTCGTTTCTGGCTGTGCCCATCTTAACTCCCATCTACATTATTCGAAACTTAACTCCCATCTACATTATTCGAAACTTAACTCCCATCTACATTATTCGAAACTTAACTCCCATCTACATTATTCGAAACTTAACTCCCATCTACATTATTCGAAACTTAACTCCCATCTACATTATTCGAAACTTAACTCCCATCTACATTATTCGAAACTTAACTCCCATCTACATTATTGGAACAAAAGTGACGTTGTGTGTTGTGGAAGTCCTGTGCTGTGCCTGAGATGTTGATGATGTCCGCCCGATCCAATGGTTGCCCGTCCACAACAACAGCGCAGCTAGCCAACCTGTCCGCTCTCTCATTTCCCCGTACTCCAGCATGTCCAGGGACATAGACAAAGGTTACCTTATGTATTTTGGATTTCTGCAACGACTCTACCCATTGCATGCGTACAGAGCCCGCCTCCACTTTTTTTTATCATGCTCATCGAATCACTCAGTATACATGCGTGGGTGTAGTCTTGTGACTCTAACCATTTGAATGCCTTGGTCACTGCCATCACCTCCATTGTCATGCTACTCGTGGTCATGACGTATGCACCACTGTCTTCTTTGACTATTCTGCCTGCCGAGCGTGCTGTAAATGCCCATACACTTCTTTGGTGTCGTATTACAGATCCGTCTGTATAAATGACTGCATCTTTCTCATCGGTGTTATTGCAATTTACAGTATCAACATTTTACCATTCGTTTTACATCGTTCGCCTCCTATTGAGCTAGGCACACGCTTTAATCTACCTTAAGATCAGACGTAAATGAAAAACAAAAATTCTGAACACGCACATTGAGTGTCGAACCCAGGATACTTTAGAATGTCCGGTGAGAAAGCTATCCTCGGCCACGCAAAATTATTTATTTATTATTTTTTGACATAAAAATCTGAAAACATAAATTCAACAATTAATGTTCTATCCATTAATGTTCCATCCATTAATTCTTCTTCTTCTACCTTTCAGCTCCCTGTGGAGCATAGGTCTTCAATAAACACTTTCCAAACCGTTCTGTTTCTTGCCATTCTTTTAAGATCATTCCATGTCTTCCCCATCAGCTTCATCTCTGCTTCTATCTGTCTTTTCCAAGAACTCCGTGTTCTTCCTATTTGTCTTTTTTCCCTGTGGATTCCAAAAAAGGACCTGTTGTGTAATACTCTCAGTTGGCTTCACCAGTGTGTGTCCTATCCTCTTCATTCTATCCCTTTATTCACTGGTATTTGACTGGAATTTTTCCATAATTCTATGTTAGGGATTTTGTCCTGCCATTTACATTCCCTTTATTCTGCGTAAACATCAATTAATGAAAGTCTGTATCGTCATGATTGACATTTTAGTTGTTCTCCATGTTTCACAGCCATATAATAAGATTGGCTTAACACTGGAGTTGAAATTTTTATTATTTTAGTATTTAACCTAATTTCCTTGAACTTCTATATGTTTCCCAGTGCAACAAATGCTCCTCTTGCTTTTGATATCCTTATTTTGGTATCATTTTCTGTTCCTCCCTCTTTGCCTATATTATTGCCCATATATATGTAAGATTGTACGTCTAGTAAAGTATTTCTCCTATTTTTATTTGGTTATTGCCAACTGCATTAATTCTCTTAATTTTGGTCTTATCCTTATTATCGTATCTTATCCATTAATTGTTGTGTCATAATTATACGAATTATTGTGCTGATATCGTAAACAGAAGGGATCATTTCTTCTTCTCAATCCCATAACCCCGGGGTAGTTGGGACGCCACTGAGAGTCTATGCTAATCGACACTTATCAACATGTCCCTTGTCATTTGTTGAGACTGATAGTGGAGGCCTGTCAAATCCGCAATGTTATCTTCATTAATATCTTTAATTTCTTGTTTGTTTGTTTTTTTCTATATTTTTTGTTGTTAGGATCATCATCACTGCACACCGGACGGACTCATAGGTGCTCCGATATCACGCTCCAGTATCTCAAGAAAATCTAATGGAGAATCCTAGTCCACGTGAACGAATTCCGTTGTATGGTCTGGGGATCCACGACGTGGGTAAGTTTTTGCAAACAGTTTTAAATCTGTGTTCTTCTCAAGCAACAGAAATCATCAATAAATATTGCTTGTTTATCTCTGTTCTTCTCAAGCAACAGAAATCATCAATAAATATTGCTTGTTTATCTCTGTTCTTCTCAAGCAACAGAAATCATCAATAAATATTGCTTGTTTATCTCTGTTCTTCTCAAGCAACAGAAATCATCGATAAATATTGCTTGTTTATCTCTGTTCTTCTCAAGCAACATAAATCATCGATAAATATTGCTTGTTTATCTCTGTTCTTCTCAAGCAACATAAATCATCGATAAATATTGCTTGTTTATCTCTGTTCTTCTCAAGCAACATAAATCATCGATAAATATTGCTTGTTTATCTCTGTTCTTCTCAAGCAACATAAATCATCGATAAATATTGCTTGTTTATCTCTGTTCTTCTCAAGCAACATAAATCATCGATAAATATTGCTTGTTTATCTCTGTTCTTCTCAAGCAACATAAATCATCGATAAATATTGCTTGTTTATCTCTGTTCTTCTCAAGCAACATAAATCATCGATAAATATTGCTTGTTTATCTCTGTTCTTCTCAAGCAACATAAATCATCGATAAATATTGCTTGTTTATCTCTGTTCTTCTCAAGCAACATAAATCATCGATAAATATTGCTTGTTTATCTCTGTTCTTCTCAAGCAACATAAATCATCGATAAATATTGCTTGTTTATCTCTGTTCTTCTCAAGCAACAGAAATCATCAATAAATATTGCTTGTTTATCTCTGTTCTTCTCAAGCAACAGAAATCATCAATAAATATTGCTTGTTTATCTCTGTTCTTCTCAAGCAACAGAAATCATCAATAAATATTGCTTGTTTATCTCTGTTCTTCTCAAGCAACAGAAATCATCAATAAATATTGCTTGTTTATCTCTGTTCTTCTCAAGCAACAGAAATCATCAATAAATATTGCTTGTTTATCTCTGTTCTTCTCAAGCAACAGAAATCATCAATAAATATTGCTTGTTCTCTCTGGGAAATGGTTACACTACTTTGATTGTGAAGATTATAATAGGAGGTGTAGCTGCAACTTTACAAAATAATGTTGATGTCTACAGCAGAATATGGCAATAGAAGAGCAATACACCGCTATCACTCCTCGACGCTGAAAGGCAAGTGAGGAAGAAAAGCAAGAAAGATGTTTGGGCGCTTGGTCTTTTTGCCAGATTAACGGAACTGGAGTTAAAGGTTATTTCCAACAGCAGAGAAAATAGCTTGAGTCTATTCCTCGTATTCTTTGCTTCTTCATTTGTCTTTCAGCGTCCAGAGGAGATGGTTTGCAGTCTTTTTGTTCTTTAGAGAGAAGAGGTAGCAGTGTTTTGGTCTTTGGAGAAGAGAGGTAGCAGTGTTTTGGTCTTTGGAGAAGAGAGGTAGCAGTGTTTTGGTCTTTGGAGAAGAGAGGTAGCAGTGTTTTGGTCTTTGGAGAGGAGAGGTAGCAGTGTTTTGGTCTTTGGAGAGGAGAGGTAGCAGTGTTTTGGTCTTTGGAGAAGAGAGGTAGCAGTGTTTTGGTCTTTGGAGAGGAGAGGTAGCAGTGCTTTGCTCTTTGGAGAGGAGAGATGGTTTGATCTCTTTGCTTTTCTTGAGAAGCCATATTGTTTGCAGTCTTTTGCTCTGTGCTTGGCTTCTTATGTTCAACATCTCCGAGTAGTTCTTTTGTGTTCCATGATTCCACCCTCTTTGAAGCCGCACTGTTGTTTCCGTAGCGTTGATAGCTTTGTGAGTGGTGGTTAGGTCTTTCACCCGACGCATCATTTATTTACTTTCATCAATATCATCAAGGAGATCCTGTTTCTCCATAAACTTCCTGTCACTACCGTTGTTTATCTTCTAGTCTGCAGATGAACTCCCACCGTTCTCTTAACTGATAACATTTTTCGCGGAGCCCTCTATATTTTACTCCCTTGATTTCGCCTCGATGTTCCCACTGTTTCTGTGTTATTAGGAGAAATGAATGTATATCATCACCATCATCATCAAGTACCAAGCCTGCTGGCGTAGGTGATCATGTCTCTTTACAACTTACGATCTCGACAGTCATTTATCATTTCTGTTGTTGACCTTCTGCCAAGCCATTCTCTTAAGTTGTCTGGTATCTTTTATCTTTGCTTCCATCGATCTCTTCGTCCCTCAATTTTCCCAGTTGTTACAATATATTCCAGCTATTATCTTTCTCATTACATGACCAAAAAAATGATGATTGTTTCTTCCTAATATTGCAAAGACAAGTGGAGCAGTATTAAAACGGGTAAATGAATTTAAATGTTTGGGAACTTTGTTAACCTCAGACGGAAGATGTACAAAAGAGGTGAGATGCAGAATGGCTAGGGCAAAAGCATCTTTCCAGAAAATGAGGAAGATACTATGCAATCCATTTTTGACAATCGAAACAAGAAAAAGAGTTCTTAAATGTTATGTAGAGTCAGTCTTAACATATGGATGTGAATCATGGACAATAGGAACACATACAAAAAAATCACTGGAGTCTTTAGAAATGTGGTTTTACAGAAGAATGTTGAGAGTACCATGGACATCTAAAAAGAGTAATGAAAACGTTCTGAAAGAGGTCAAAGCAAAAAGAGAGCTAATTTCCAATATTAGGAAGAAACAATCATCATTCTCTGGCCATGTAATGAGAAGAGAACAACTGGAATATATTGTAACAACTGGGAAAATTTATGGACGATGAGATAGAGGAAAGCAACGAGAAAAAATACCAGACAGCTTAAGAGAATGGCTTGGCAGAAGGTCAGCAACAGAAATGATAAATAACTGTCGAGATCGAAAACTGTGTAGAGACATAATCACCTACGCCAGCAGGCCCGGTACTTGATGATGATGAATATTGGAAATTAGCTTTCTTTTCGCTTTGGCCTCTTTCAGACCGTCTTTATTACTCTTCTTAGCTGTTCATGGTATTCTCAACATTCTTCTGTAAAACCACATTTCTACAGACTCCAGTGATTTCCTTGTCTGTCACCGGTGCTGTCATTATTTTCCAGAAAAATCAAGTTCTCACTAAAAGTCCGGATGAACCTGAAAGCCGTCGATTTCTTGCCTTTAGTAGAGGGACCCTCTAACTAGTGAGCTATTGTGGCCCAGAGTGGGATACAGTAGGGGGCCAGTAAAACAGCTCAAATACAAGAAGGGTGATTAAATCCAAAGAAAGAATGAAGTGAGAAAATGAGCAAGTACATGTTCCGAAAGAAGAAACTATTCTTCAATAATGGCAAGTCCAGTTGATCCGACCCTGTAACGAGTGACAACAATATAGAGTGGAAGTGACACAAAAACGGTTCCGCCTTGGGTGCCAGGTACTCTCGGTACGCCCATGGTTTAGAAATCCAAAACGTTTTTTCTGCATGTCAGTATTCCCTTGATATTTCTGCATGTCAGTATTTCTTGATATTTCTGCATGTCAGTATTCTCTTGATATTTCTGCATGTCAGTATTCCCTTGATATTTCTGCATGTCAGTATTCCCGTGATATTTCTGCATGACAGTATTCCCTTGATATTTCTGCATGTCAGTATTCCCTTGATATTTCTCAGAATTATATGTAATTTATTGGTATTTCTTGGTGTTTCTCTGTATTATTTGACATTTTTGGATATTCCTTGATGTTTACTGATATTCCGTTGTATTTATTTTGTATTTTCTTGATGATCCATCTTCATCATATGGACATCGTTCTCTCTAAAAAAGACGTTTGTGACGTTGTGTTGCAGTTTTCAACAAAATTGGAATGTCCGACGATGTCATTGCACAATTTTGGAAGGGTCACAGCAAAGAAATGCATAAAAATCCGAAGCTGCAGTTAAACTAATATGGAGAAATACACAAAAATTGTTATAGAAAACAATAGAAACAAAATAGTATGGTTACATTTGTAAGTGGACAGCACAATTTAGAACAACGTTTCGGCTCAGTAAATCTTCACCGGGAATAAACATACAACACACACACACACAGAGATGTATCAAAAAAAAAAAAAAATTTTTAATCATAAAAAATAATTTCGGACTAGAGTGGATTTCTATTATTTATTTCTATTTCTATTTCAATTTTTATTATTTATTTCTATTTCTATTTCAATTTCTATTATTTATTACTTTTTATTTTGGATACATATCGCTGTGTGTTGTATGCTTCTTCCTGCTGAAGGTCTATTGAGCCGAAACGTTGTTCTCATTTGTGTCATCCACTCATTACGTAAAGATTTAACCATAGCGTTTAATTCCATTTTTTTCTATATATTCTTTCATATCTCACAATTGTAGAAGCCCGCTTACCTTTCATCCTTAAACCCCATGAATTGGCTCAAATGTACCTGTCGGAGACTGACTCGACAAATCTTCATTATCTCCAATTCGCCGATCTTGCTTCCAGCATTCGTCTATGATCTGCTGACTACTGTCAATTAAGGCGATCGATCCACTCTATTTAAACCCTGCAAACATGATCTAAGCTCTTTAGCTGAGCTAGACTTAATATAAACGACAGCAGATATAACGCCGGCTCCACATAAACGACAACTCAATCTAATGTTCAAATAATTAACTCTCGACCTCATAAATTCTCGGTTATACCTTTCAATCGACCGAGCTGCCTCAGTAGTTGCAGTGTCAACTGTTAATCACTTTCCAATAATCTTAGTATTTGATGTATGACTTTACTGCCACCAGTCAAACTATTTTCCTGTCATTATTTTAGCAAACAGTGACGTAGCCATAACTATACAAATAGTAAAGTAAAGAGCCCCGTCACGCCAAGTGGTGTATACGGAATATGGTGTTAGTGATCATCATTTTTATAGACCTTCGGAGAATGATTTTTAGGGTAATGTGGTCGGTATTACGCCCGTGCCGCTTTACTTTCTCAGAAAATAAGGATTGAACTCTTGTCCTTTATAGTGGAGACAAGCAATAATATAGACATGACCCTTTTCGTCTTGTCGGACGGTCTAGTGGAGGTTATTGTGTATTTTTTTTTTGTTTTTGAGGTTTTGTTTTTGTCGAACAGCTTCATTCGTGGCTAATTCTACCAATGTTTGACAAACACACACGGCCACAGAATGAACAAATAAGGCCCACTGATACACAGGGTTTTCCATCCATTTTCATGAGTCTTTTCTCTTCTACGTTTTGCTTTAGCACAGTCTCAAGTGATGTTATACAATTCTTATGCATGTTCTCTATGATGTGCGATCACTTGCCAGATGTTCCCAGTCATTTTCACAGATGTAGTAGTCATTCAGAGATGATTTACAAATGTCTCTGTATCGTAGTTTAGGTCTGCCGATTTGTCTTTTTCCGTGTATTTATTCACCATAAAGTATTTGCCTGGGGATGAGTTTTTCTTCCATTCGATGGACGTATCCCAGCCATCATAGTCTTCAACTAAATAATAATAAATGCATATTATTATAGAGGGAAATTTCCGAGGCGATATATCAGCGATTCCTTTAAGCGGAAGAGGTATGTTACAGCTCCCAGAAAAAAAAAAATAATCAACAACAGAAGAAAAAAAAACAAAGAACAATATATATTGTCCGAAGCAGGATCGAACCCGTACTCCTTGGCACATGCCTTGCCACGAGAAACCAAACGCTAGAGCGCATGGTCAACTCAACTATCTACAGGTTCGATCCTGCTTCAGACCATATATTTCTCTTTGTTTTTTTCTGTTGTTGATTATTTATGATTTTTTTCAGAGTGCTGTAAACACATCTCCTCCCCTGAATTGATTCGCTGATCTATCGCCTCAGAAGTCTCCCTCTATAAAATTATTCATTGATTATTATTTGTCTCCAGTCTAAACCACTGGAACCTATTATTCGTGCTGTTTCGTCCTATAACTATTTCTCCTTTGTAGACCAGTTCACTAACCACTGAGCTCCCGTAGCCATGACTATACTGCTATTTTATTTGGGAGTGGGTGGTCTAGAGGTAAGCCGTCAAACCTCTGGATAGGAAGGTGCTGTGTTTGAATCCCGACACAAGCTGTTTGAATGTTTTAATCCGAATCCACGTTTTTCTATCAAATTTACCTTCCCCTTGTGTGTGGCTAGTAAGATTGAATGTCTAGTCCTCCAGAATAACGGCATTAGAAGAGGAGGTCCCGTGTAAACAGGCGCACGTTAAAGAACCCTTGGCAGTTAAAAGCCGTAAAGAGTAGTCAAAAAATGACCGCTGACCAGGCAACAAATATTAAGCAAATCTGCACGGAAAATAGATATGTCGACCCTTTAGACGCGAATGTCGCAGCTTTGTCGTAAATTAACGACACAACTCATCCACGGTCACATAGCTGGTGAAGGCTAAGACGAAATGAAGAACTACTAGAATGACATCTTCTGGGTTCACTCAATGATTACCCCTTGTAATTCTCCGTCCCTGAAAGAGCATTAAATAACGATATATGCCTTGCATTATGGTTAATAACAGACAGTAGATAAACAAATAAAAAGACGATTAGAGGCCACAGAGATGGGATTTCTCAGAAGAATGTTGAAAGTTCCCTGGACAGCTAACAAGACCAATGAGGGCGTTCTCAAAGAGGTCAACACAAAAAGGGAGCTCCTAAAAAACATCAGAAAGAAACAATCAACATTTTTTCGGGCACATCATGAGAAGAAGAAAGTTGGAATACTTGGTTATGACTGGCAAAATAAAAGGAAAGAGAGATCGCGGACGACAAAGAGAGAAAATACTGGATAGCTTAGTGGCATGCTATGGCAAACAGTCAACAACAAAACTGATACGATGCACTGTGGATAGAAGATTGTGGAAGGACATGACCGCCTACGCCAACCGGTATGGCACATGATGATGATGAGCGCACAGCGATATCCGGTCTTTCAGTCCAGTACATCCTACATCAGTACGACAATTGTGGGTACCAGGCTGCTTTCTCTTTTAAGATCCTTCCCTACTCGTTTCACTAGACCCAGTTAGATCAAATCCATAGCTGAGATGTGGAGTAGGAGGATCTTCCGGACACAAGCAGCCAGCTATGAGTCGCTGGTCACATTTATTGCAGGTGCTGTCTAGTTTCTCGACCCCAGCTTACTGTCGAACGACGTGCCCTATCCCTCTCTAACTTCATTTACCGTTCTTGTTTTCCCACTCAATGCTTTATTTGTGATTACTTTCCCAATCTGATGTTAAAGTATTCAACGAGGACGAAGAGAGGGCTGCTTTGTTGATATGAAACTCTTGGACACTCGCCATGTTTCAGAAAGGTAGAGAACAACACGTTTAACATTTCTATTCATTTGTTGTTGTTGACACAACGTGCTCTAAACTTTATCTGAACAAATTGCAACCAAATAAAAGTTAATTGTTTCGGTCATAATGTTTTTGTTAGCTCCACACTTTCAGTAAATTATAACTTTTTATTTAACTGTTTATTTTATTCTAACCAGGGAGAGTTAAATAAATCTTTACAACATGTTTTTATTAACTGACGTGCTAAAATGTGAAAAGATGCGTTTACATGCTTCTACAACAAGATATATTGTAAAGTATTAACTACGCCGTTTTGTTGGTAATGTTCCCTCTAATCTCCTGGCAGGTTACAGTACCACGTTGATGTCATGCAGCTTCTATTACAGATCTACATTATCTTTAAATCTGAATTCCCTCTAAATATGCATTCTCAATAAATCTAGATTGCTTCTAATTCTAGATTATCTCCAAATCCATATTCCCCTAAATCTAGTTTCTCTATAAATCTATATTCCCTCTAAATTTGGATTCCCACTAAATCTAGATTCACAGAAGTAGCGGATACGAAATAACAATAGAAACAACAAGGCCAACGTTTACATTGCAATCTTAGCAGCTTTACTGGAAGAAAAAGGGCATAGTAGTGTAGTGGTAACTTGCTGACTCCACTGTTAAGTGATCGTGTGTTCAATCCGAGCTCACAATAAGTCCAGCAAATGGACGAGAAATCGCTAAAGAGAAGAGGAAATGGACAATACTAGTAAACAAAATAAATCGTCATCGGAACAGTGATAAACAACCAATGCAAAAAGGAAAACAGAATGATGGAGTTTAAAAACACTAGGAAACAATATAGCAGGAGAGGCCAACAGATGGACAGATGGTTGCAAAATATATCTCCATTCGACGCTGAACAACAGATGAAGAAGGAGAAAAAAAGTACTCCTCTGCCGTACCTTTATATTCATCAATATTGCAATGTATGACAATTATATGTAGAGTATTGCAAAACGTCAAAACTAAATACACCAAACCAGACAATGTAACAAAAAAATTAGTAAATCAAAAAAGACAATGTAACAAAACTAAGTAAACCAAACCAGACAATGTAAAAAAACTAACTACACTAAACCAGACAATATAACAAAACTAAGAACACTAAACCAGACAATGTAACAAAACTAAGTAAACTAAACCAGACAATATAATAAAACTAAGTAAACCAAACCAGACAATGTAATCAAACTAAGTAAACTAAACCAGACAATGTAATCAAACTAAGTAAACTAAACCAGACAATGTAACCAAACTAAGTAACTAAACCAGACAATGTAACAAAACTAAGCACACTAAACCAGACAATGTAACAAAACTAAGTACACTAAACCGGACAATATAATAAAACTAAGTAAACTAAACCAGACAATGTATCAAAACTAAGTACACTAAACCAGACAATGTAACAAAACTAAGTACACTAAACCAGACAATATAACAAAACTAAGCACACTAAACCAGACAATGTAACAAAACTAAGTACACTAAACCAGACAATGTAACAAAACTAAGTACACTAAACCAGACAATGTAACAAAACTAAGTAAACTAAACCAGACAATGTAACAAAACTATGTACACTAAACCAGACAATGTAACAAAACTAAATACACTAATCCAGACAATGTAACAAAACTAAGTAAACTAAACCAGACAATGTATCAAAACTAAGTAAACTAAACCAGACAATGTAACAAAACTAAATACACTAAACCAAACAATGTAACAAAACTAAGTAAACTAAACCAGACAATGTAGCAAAACTAAGTACACTAAACCAGACAATGTAACAAAACTAAGTACACTAAACCGGACAATATAATAAAACTAAGTAAACTAAACCAGACAATGTATCAAAACTAAGTACACTAAACCAGACAATGTAACAAAACTAAGTACACTAAACCAGACAATATAACAAAACTAAGTACACTAAACCAGACAATGTAACAAAACTAAGTACACTAAACCAGACAATATAACAAAACTAAGTACACTAAACCAGACAATGTAACAAAACTAAGTAAACTAAACCAGACAATGTAACAAAACTAAGTACACTAAACCAGACAATGTAACAAAACTAAGTAAACTAAACCAGACAATGTAACAAAACTAAGTACACTAAACCAGACAATGTAACAAAACTAAATACACTAAACCGGACAATATAATAAAACTAAGTAAACTAAACCAGACAATGTATCAAAACTAAGTACACTAAACCAGACAATGTAACAAAACTAAGTACACTAAACCAGACAATATAACAAAACTAAGCACACTAAACCAGACAATGTAACAAACTAAGTACACTAAACCAGACAATGTAACAAAACTAAGTACACTAAACCAGACAATGTAACAAAACTAAGTAAACTAAACCAGACAATGTAACAAAACTATGTACACTAAACCAGACAATGTAACAAAACTAAATACACTAATCCAGACAATGTAACAAAACTAAGTAAACTAAACCAGACAATGTATCAAAACTAAGTAAACTAAACCAGACAATGTAACAAAACTAAATACACTAAACCAAACAATGTAACAAAACTAAGTAAACTAAACCAGACAATGTAGCAAAACTAAGTACACTAAACCAGACAATGTAACAAAACTAAGTACACTAAACCGGACAATATAATAAAACTAAGTAAACTAAACCAGACAATGTATCAAAACTAAGTACACTAAACCAGACAATGTAACAAAACTAAGTACACTAAACCAGACAATATAACAAAACTAAGTACACTAAACCAGACAATGTAACAAAACTAAGTACACTAAACCAGACAATGTAACAAAACTAAGTACACTAAACCAGACAATGTAACAAAACTAAGTAAACTAAACCAGACAATGTAACAAAACTAAGTACACTAAACCAGACAATGTAACAAAACTAAATACACTAATCCAGACAATGTAACAAAACTAAGTAAACTAAACCAGACAATGTATCAAAACTAAGTAAACTAAACCAGACAATGTAACAAAACTAAATACACTAAACCAAACAATGTAACAAAACTAAGTAAACTAAACCAGACAATGTAACAAAACTAAGTAAACTAAACCAGACAATGTAACAAAACTAAGTACACTAAACCAGACAATGTAACAAAACTAAGTACACTAAACCAGACAATGTAACAAAACTAAGTACACTAAACCAGACAATGTAACAAAACTAAGTACACTAAACCAGACAATGTAACAAAACTAAGTACACTAAACCAGACAATGTAACAAAACAAAGTACACTAAACCAGACAATGTAACAAAACTAAGTACACTAAACCAGACAATGTAACAAAACTAAGTACACTAAACCAGACAGTACATCAAAATTAGGAACACTAAATCAAATAAACATCAAAAGTAATCATCGCTATATTGATACTTCTAACTGGTGGTGTCAGCACCTATCATCAGTGTAATTCCTAGACAACCTCCATTCTGTCAACCCGTAGCAACGCCTCTGGAATTACCACTCATGTGGCAGCGACTGCAACAACTACCACAGTAATCTGTACGTAATTCAGCAATGTTACAACTTCCAAACTATCCTACTCCATCCTCATTAGCAGTGTCAGCGACACCAACAGCCGTCACATCAACATGGCACTAGACGAGGCCATTGTGTCGCACATCAAAGCCAAACAGCGACTGTCAGCACTTGCGCTGTTCAAACCTAGGACGGAATGATTGAAGACCATTCATTGAGGCTAATTTGAGGGCTGGTAATATCGCCTCGGGTTCGAGTTCTTAGCCCGTTAATGCCGCATTGTTCCCCCTTGTGCGGAGTCATGGATAGTGAGAGATGATGACAAATATAAGAACAGGAATTTGAGAGTTAATCTGGGACTAATTCGCAGAACAGCGAACCATCGTATATCAAGACCGTACAGTACATCCCTGTTGTGATTTAACAACAAAAAGTGTAAAAACAATATGGCTAAGCGAAACGGGGTGGGATATGGTGGAATATGGGTGGATACGGGTGGAATATGGATGGAATATGGGTGGAATATGGGTGAAATATGGGTGGAATATGGATGGAATATGGGTGGAATATGGGTGAAATATGGGTGGAATATGGATGGAATATGGGTGGAATATGGATGGAATATGGGTGAAATATGGGTGAAATATGGATGGAATATGGGTGGAATATGGGTGAAATATGGGTGGAATATGGATGGAATATGGGTGGAATATGGGTGAAATATGGGTGGAATATGGATGGAATATGGGTGGAATATGGATGGAATATGGGTGGAATATGGATGGAATATGGGTGAAATATGGGTGGAATATGGGTGGAATATGGCTAGAATATGTGTGATAGTGTGACTCAGTCATGGACGATAATGGAAGAATAGAGAGAATAGAACGAACGTCAGAGAAAGAATAAAGGAATGCGAGAACGAAAATGAGAGGAAGGATAAGCCGAGGTCGACATAGAATGAAAAGGAGACTTAAAGAAAATAACAAGCATAAGTCGGGTCAACAAAGCCAGGTGCCGAAGACGTAACCGTCAACAAGAGACGACAGGTGTCTAAACTGAGCAGGGTGTCAAAACAGATGCCGCCACGGACCAAAGGAAGTTATGTAACGCGATGCAAGGAGCGATAGACCCAATACAAACGAATGTCTGACACTTGTTGATATAAGGTAGCTCTCACTGATAAACAAAAGAAACATTCGAAGTTAAGTCGCATAAAGGCGTAATCAAAAGACCAAGACCGCTTTATGTTCAGCGGTGAGTAACGCTTTGAGTTCTCTGACTAGGGGATTAAACGAATCGCCGTAAGCTTTAATTGTGAGGGGAGAGACTTAGGAAGATTGACAGGTTTCGACGGGACTTCTATTGCTATAAGACCATGGACATACTTAAAAAGGCGGAGCTAACTAAATACGGATGGTAGACAGAGGAATGATAAGACATGTATAGATAGATTCCCATGATGCCTTAGCCAGGTGGGTGTGGCTAGACGGACATTATAAAGCCATGACTTGACTTGAGAGGGGGATTTCATTCAGAGAAACATTCAGAGAGACGGAACATTCAGAGAAACATTCTGAGAGAAGATAGAGTTAGGACTTGGACAAATTAGATAGTTCGTTAGAGGATTTTGTGATACGTTTTGGACTCTAAAGTATAATAGTTGAAAGAAGTCCAACTGTGTAATTAGAGATCAAGTCAGAATACTAGCAAGTTACTCAGAATCATAAGATAGAATTATGCATATATTACAAAGAACACTATACGATCCCGAAGTTTACTAGACAAATAATTATCGCCTGTCGGCTATGTCAAGTAATACAGTTTTCTAAGAGAATATAATAAACACATTTGAGTGAATCAGGGACATTGTAAGACCATTGTAAAACAGTTAGAAATATCATCAATAAAGACTTTGTTTATCTTGTTCGGAAACTATGATTTGAGTTGTGTGTCACTATAGATAGAATTTATGAAACAACAAGATAACGAAACATCAGAAGCCTGTCCGATTCACAATAACAAACAACAACAAAAATAACAAACACTGTTATATATGGATGGAATATGGGTGGAATATGGATGGAATATGAGTGAAATATGGATGGAATATGGGTGGAATATGGATGTAATATGGTGAAATATGGATGGAATATGGGTGAAATCTGGATGGGATATAGGAGAAATATGGATGGAATATAGATGGAATATGGGTGAAATATGGATGGAATATGGGTGGAATACGGATGGAGTATGGGTGAAATATGGATGGAATATCGGTGGAATATGGATGGGATATGGGTGCAATATGGATGGAATATGGGTGGAATATGGATAGAATATGGGTGGAATATGGGTGGAATATTGGTGGAATATGGGTGGAATATGGGTGGAATACGGGTGAAATACGGGTGGAATATGGATGGAATATAGCTGAAATATGGATGGAATATGGGTGAAATATGGATGGAATATGGGTGAAATATGGATGGAATATGGGTGGAATGTGGATGGATTATGGGTGATATATGGATGAAATATGGGTGAAATATGGATGGAATATGGATAGAATATGGGTGAAATATGGGTGGAATATTGATGAAATATGGGTGGAATATGGATGGAGTATGGATGGAATATGGATGGAATATGGGCGGAATATGGGTGGAATATGGATGGAATATAAATGGAATATGGGTGGAATATGGGTTGAATATGGATGGAATATGGGTGGAATATGGTGAAATATGGGTGGAATATGGGTGAAATATGGATGGAATATGGACGGAATATGGGTGGAATATGGTGAAATATGGATGGAATATGGGTGAAATATGGATGGAATATGGGTGAAATATGGATGGAATATGGATGGAATATGGGTGGAATATGGGTGAAATATGGGTGGAATATGGGTGAAATATGGGTGGAATATGGGTGGAATATGGATGGAATATGTGTGAAATATGGGTGGAATATTTGTGGAATATGGATTGAATATGGATGGAATAGAGATGGAATATGGGTGAAATATGGATGGAATATGGGTGAAATATGTATGGAATATGGGTGCAATACGGGTGACATAATGATGGAATGTTCGTGGAATATGGATGGAATATGGGTGGATTATTGATGACATATCATAGGAATATGGGTGGAATATGGATGGAATAAGTTAGACGAATGACGTGAAACAGCCCGAGAGATAAGATCAGAAACTACGAACTGAGAAAAAAGCTAGGAATAATCCCCGCCCTAGAAAATAGAGAGAAACTGATAAAATATTTTAACCACGTGATGAGGCAGAAAGGTCAAAACACAACAAAACGAGCCTTACTGCGAGAACAACAGACCCGAGAGCCGACCACGAAAAAGATGGATTGATGGAATATTAGGAATACTAGGAACCATAAGGCAGGAGAGGCCACGATATCATTAACTGTTCGCAAATTATATCTCCCCTTTCCGCTGACAGGTAAATGAGGAATGAAAGAAGAAGAAGAAGGAGAATATAGAACGAAGAGTGAAGCAAACCCGATCCAAGTAACAACTGTGCCGTGTGTCGCCGTATGTTACCTATTTTTTTATAACATTTACCTGCTGATGACGTATGCATCTCTTTACCAATCATCATCATTATCGAGTGCCGTCTCCGCAACGAAGGTTTGCTACCATGGATCGCCATCCCACTCTGTTTCTTGCTTTGATGGTGCAGGTTGTCATAGATTGACTTGTCCATCTTTTGATGTTACTCGGCCATGTTAGTATTGGTCTGCTTCTGCCTCTTTTACCTTGTATTTTCCCTTCCAATATTACTTGTAGTAGGCTGTTGTGTCTTTTAACGTATCCCAAAAATTTCATTTATCTTGTCTTTATTGTATTTAGTAGTTCTCTTTTTACTTTTAGTTGTTTTAAAACTTCCTCGTTTGTTTTCTTTTTTTTTTCCATCCAATTCTACCTATTCTTCTGTAAATCCAGATTTGAAAAATCAACATTTCACTCTCTTTACCAAATCAGTAGATTATGTACGCGTATTGCGCGATTGCGCTTGTGCTACTTCATGATAATAGAAACAGACATAAGTTGGTCATCTACAAATTCGTTGTCAAACAAATACACTGGCTACATATGATACTTCTTGATCTTGGTTGGTTGGTTGCGTTCACCCGATAACTAAAGTATTCTAGAGTATTCGTAGACTGTAGACTTTCGCTTCGTCATCCGCCCTTATAAGGACGTTAAGTGGACGTGTTTGCGTTGCGTTGTAGTTTGCAGTGTAACACTGTGATGTTTGCGCCTTTCGGCCCAACACATTCGATTTCAGCACGACGTTTTTGAGTACCGGATTGTCTTCCCTATTCGATCCCTGCTCACTTGGCCAGACTAGACAGGTTAGTCTGTTACTGGAGGCACCGCGGAGAGGTGGAGCAGGGTCTGGGTGGTTTTGGTTCACCGATCCTGGCGCAAGCCATCAGCTATGAGTCGCTGACAACTTCCAGCTCCGATGCTCCAGAGGCACGCCTTCTTGATCATAACAAATAGACCACGCACTGTCATTGCCACAGATAGTGAATGCCAGCCCGCTGAGGGTGTGTGGGGGCATGCCAGCCCGCTGAGGGTGTGTAGGGGCATGCCAGCCCGCTGAGGGTGTGGGGGGCATGCCAGCCCGCTGAGGGTGTGTGGGGGCATGCCAGCCCGCTGAGGGTGTGTGGGGGCATGCCAGCCCGCTGAGGGTGTGTGGGGGCATGCCAGCCCGCTGAGGGTGTGTGGGGGCATGCCAGCCCGCTGAGGGTGTGTGGGGGCATGCCAGCCCGCTGAGGGTGTGTGGGGGCTACCCAAAGGTTGTGACGCTTTCAGCATTGTGAGGAAGGGAGGTTGTGGGTAAAATGACGTCATCCGTCTATAGCTAACATAACTGATGACGTCACAAGCTTATGAAGCTTAGGGGAAAATCCTTTCGACTTATTGTTAGCTATCTCTTAAGTTACTTTTTGTCGTACAAATTACAGTACTTTCTGCCTCTCTTATTCTGCCTTATTCCTTAATGAACGATTCGAGATCAAGCATGGCTTCACATGTGTGTCCCGTAACATCATTTATGCCATCATATGCCAACGATGCCACATGACCTATATTGGCGAGTCTGGGGGACAATTAGCGAGAGAATATTTTTGTGAACATCTACGAGATGTTCAACAGAATACTGGCACTCCAGTGTCTTCCAATTTCAGCTCACCAGACCACAAGGGCGAAGATGACATCCGTATCACTGGTATTGTCCTTTGTCACTCTGGCGATCGCAGCCGGCTTGCTTTGGAGAATCGCATCATAGTCCAGTTTGGTTCGCTGACCCCACGAGGTATGAATGTATCTCACTCGTACACATAGTTTTCTTTCAGTTGCTCCTTCCCTATTGGATAGCTTTCTCTACTGCCCATCTTTTGGCACTTTAGTCTATCTACTATGTCATGTTATTCATAGTTCACCTCCACTAGTCCCCACTGAGACACTTTGGTATTCTCCTATATCCCTTTTTTTCTGTGCTACTTACCCCTCATATGTTTTTATTGTACCCCACTCTCAGACATCACACTCTTTTCGCCTTTTGAGTACCTGTTATTCTTCTGTTCTATTCTTTCTCCTTTGTGTTTGCACGCTGACCTCGGTGTGAACTCTTCTGGTTAAGTGGGCGTTATGAGTACATTTCTACAAATATATGATTGTCCCCGTATGAGTGTGCACATGCATGTATGTGTTCATATGTATGGGTATTGGTATATATATATATATATATATATATATATTTATATTTATATATATATATATATATATATATATGCATGTATGTGCGTGTATGCATGTATGTATGCATGCATGTATATATATATGTGTTTGTAGATATGTATAGGTATGTGCATGTTTGTTTGTACGTGTATATTTGCATACACGCATCTGTGTGTGTGTATACATGTATTTTTGGGCCCTTAGATAATTTTAGACATTGTCAGTGTCTTTGCAGTCGAGGTAACATAGACAGCGTTCCCCCAACTCGCGTATTTTTAGAACCCTTCACACGGTCATGACCAGCAGGGTATAATTACAGCTACACCCGTGTGACTATATCTCTTTCTCATTCTGACCATGGTCCACGACACAGGTAAGTCATTTTTCTTTTCGTAAACCAGTTTCGATTATTATGTTTTGGATGTTTCGTTACTAGTTAGCTATGTAGGATTAGTTTTATTTACTTACATATCTGTGTGTGCGTGTTGTTTGTTTGTTCCTGCTGAAGGCCTATTGAGCCGAAACGTCGTTCAAATCTGTGTCGTCTACCAATCACGTAAAGCTTTTACCATACCATTTTTTCTATGTTTTTTTCAATTCTCCCCCATGAATAATACCTTCTTCGTGTTGATCTCAGATTTAAATCTCACAAGAACAAGAAAACCGTATAGCTTTTTACGATTGCCAATTTATTCAATAATTATTCTGCGGCTGATGGAAACCTAACAAGTTTTTGAATATCAAGTTATCTGTCCTGTTAGAGATAACTGAATATCACATTTCATCATTGATTAAACACGTGTTGAGTGTTTGATAACAGCTAAAAGCCTTGCGTAAAGTACATCCAATAACAGAAATTAAAGGGGAATATCCGACTGAATATATTTATAGAATCTCTCCATTTAATTCTGATGTAAATTGTGTTTGTTTGTACTCGTTGTTCCTACAAATGCATTAGATCTTTTTGAATTACCGAAAATGGGGCGGCGTTGGACAATATAAAGAAAGATACTGCTTGTCTCTCAAATGCGCAAATAAAAATAATCAATGGCTGCTTTTCCATTCATATTGATCATCATCATCATCATCATCATCATCATCATCATCATCATCATCACAACCACCATTTAGTGACGTCTCAACTTCGAAGGTTGACTACCATGGAGCACCATTCCGCTCTGTTTGATGCTTTGATGATGCATGTTGTCTTAGGCTGACTTGTCAGACTATTGATGTTACTCGTCCAAGTTAGTCTTGGTCTGCCTTTGCTTCTTATACCTTATGTTTTCCCTTTCAAGATTACTTTTAGTAGGCTGCTGTGTCTTTTAACTTGCCACCAAAGTCTCTCTTGTCTTCTTGGAATTGTACTTAGTTCTCCTTTCAAGTTCTGGTGATTAAAGACTTCATCGTTTATCTTCTTTTCTTTCCATCAAATTCTTTATATTCTATAAATCCACATTTCAAAGGCTTCAATTTTCTGTTCTGTTTTCTTGTCTATGTCCAAGTTTCTGCAACATACAGGAATGTTGAGAAGATATAACGTTTTTCTATTCTTAGCTTTAGCCGTAGTGTTATTTGTTTTGATGCTAGTATATTTTTTATGGCATTAAATTACAATCTGATTTCTCTATCCCTCATCAGACATGCATGTCCTTTTCTCTGTCCCTCATTTGACATGCATGTCCTTTTCTCTGTCCCTTATCAGACATGTATGCTTTTTTCACTGTCCCGCTTTAGACATGTATGTCCTTTTCTCTGTCCCTCATCAGACATGTATACCTTTTTCTCTGTCCCACATAAGACATGTATGTCCTTTTCTCTGTCCCGCTTTAGACATGTATGTCCTTTTCTCTGTCCCTCATCAGACATGTATGTCCTTTTCTCTGACCCGCTTTAGACATGCATTTCTTTTCTCTGTCCCTCATCAGACATGTATTCCTTTTCTCTGTCCCTCATCAGACATGTATACCTTTTTCTCTGTCCCACATAAGACATGTATGTCCTTTTCTCTGTCCCGCTTTAGACATGTATGTCCTTTTCTCTGTCCCACATAAGACATGTATGTCCTTTTCTCTGTCCCGCTTTAAACATGCATGTCCTTTTCTCTGTCCCTCATCAGACATGTATGTCCTTTTCTCTGTCCCGCATAAGACATGTATGTCCTTTTCTCTGTCCCGCTTTAGACATGTATGTCCTTTTCTCTGTCCCTCCTCAAACATGTATGTCCTTTTCTCTGTCCCTCATTAGACAAGTATGTCCTTTTCTCTGTCCCACATAAGACATGTATGTCCTTTTCTCTTTTCCGCTTTAGACATGTATGTCCTTTTCTCTGTCCCTCATCAGACATGTATGCCTTCTTCTCTGTCCCACATAAGACATGTATGTCCTTTTCTCTGTCCCACATAAGACATGTATGTCCTTTTCTTTGTCCCACATAAGACATGTATGTCCTTTTCTCTGTCCCACATAAGACATGTATGTCCTTTTCTCTGTCCCTCATCAGACATGTATGCCTTTTTCTCTGTCCCACATAAGACATGTATGTCCTGTTCTCTGTCCCACATAAGACATGTATGTCCTTTTCTTTGTCCCACATAAGACATGTATGTCCTTTTCTCTTTCCCGCTTTAGACATGTATGTCCTTTTCTCTGTCCCTCATCAGACATGTATGTCCTTTTCTCTGTCCCACATAAGACATGTATGTCCTTTTCTCTGTCCCACATAAGACAAGTATGTCTTTTTCTCTGTCCCGCATCAAGCAGTGTATGTTCTTTTCTCTGTCTATGGTGCTGAACGTGTGTTTCTGTAGCACTTACATATCTTGGCATTAATGTGTTTTTTTCAGGACTTATCTCAGTAATCTCTGTCATATTGACATGGGTCCAGTAAGCAGACTCTCAGAGATGCACGGTTACTTGTAGGAGTTCCTCGCCATATGCTGTACAGTTGTGTTGTTCCATTCTTATATGACAGTTATGGTGGCGAAGGCGCGTCTCCCAGCACCAGATCTAGAAGTTGTCAGCGACCCACAGCTGATGGCTTGCGCCAGGATCGGTGAACCAAAACCATCCAGACCATGCTCCACCTCTCCGTGGTGCCTCCAATAACAGACTAACCTGTCTAGTCTGGCCAAGCGAGCAGGGATCGAAGAGGGAAGACAACCCGGTGCTCAAAAATGTTATGCTGAAGTCGGATATGTTGGGCCGAAAGGCGCAAATATAACAGTTATACTGCAAACCACAACACAGCGCAGACACGCCCACTTAACGTCCTTTTAAGGACGGATGACGAAGAGGAATTCTACAGTCTACGAATACTCTAGAATACTTTAGTCATCGGGCGAATGTAAGCAAGCAATATGACAGTTATAGATAGCTATGCGTCATAGTTGGTTATATTTAGCAACAGTGTTGTTGTTGTGTTTATTATATCTGCTTTTTGTTTCAGTTGTTGTTGTTGCTGTTGCTACTGCTGTTGTTGTTGTTGTTGTTGCTGTTGCTACTGCTGTTGTTGTTGTTGCTTTTTGTTGCTGTTGTTGTTGCTGTTGCTACTGCTGTTGTTGTTGTTGCTTTTTGTTGCTGTTGTTGTTCTTGCTGTTGCTGTTGCTACTGCTGTTGTTGTTGTTGTTGTTGGTTTTTGTTGTTGTTGCTGCTGTTGCTACTGCTGTTGTTGCTGCTTTTTGTTGCTGTTGTTGTTGTTGCTGTTGCTGTTGCTGTTGCTACTGCTGTTGTTGTTGCTTTTTGTTATGTTGTTGTTGTTGCTGTTGCTGTTGCTACTGCTGTTGTTGTTGTTGCTTTTTGTTGCTGTTGTTGTTGCTACTGCTGTTGTTGTTGTTGCTTTTTGTTGCTGTTGCTACTGCTGTTGTTGTTGTTGTTGCTTTTTGTTGCTGTTGCTGCTGTCATTGCTGTTTGGAGATGTTTTTTCTTGTTGTTACTATTGTTGCTGTTGTTACTGTTGCTATTGTTATTACTGCTGTTTTTTGTTGTTATTGCTGTTTTTGTTGCTGTTTTTGTTGCAGTTGCTGTTGTTATTGTTTTTGCTGCTGCTGCTACTGCTGTTGTTGTTGCTTTTTTGCTGTTGTTGCTGCTATTATTGCTGTTTATAGATGTTTTTTCTTGTTGTTACTATTGTTGCTGTTGTTACTGTTCCTATTGGTATTACTGCTGTTGTTGTTGTTATTGTTATTTTTGTTGCAGTTGCTGTTGTTATTGTTTTTGTTGCTGTTATTGTTGTTGTTGCTGCTGCTGTTGTTTTTGCTGTTGAAACAGAGGTGGTGTAGACATGAGTTCCAGATTCCGTTGCTTGCGTTTGCTCTATGACTAAAGGAATACACTTCTTCATCGTCTGCCCTTGAAAGGACGCTACGTGGCGTGTACATTAGTTCTGTGGCTTGCAGAAATAGCTATATAATCTGCGTCTTTCGGCCCAACTCATCCGACTTCAGCATGTTATGTTTAGTACCGGTTATCTTTCCTCTTCGATCCCTACCCGCTTTACCACCATATAATTTAGTCGGATTCAGGAGGCACCGCGATGAGGTGGAATAGGCTCTCGATTGTTCTGGTTCACCGTCAGCTATGGGTCGCTGACAGCTTCCCGCTTTGGTCATGTGAGACGCTTTCCCTTCCCAGGTTCCACTGAACTTAACAAACTCTTTGGCAAAAAGAGAAGTACAACAAATCGTCATTTCCTGAGATCATTTCAGCAATGTCAGAATTGGAGTGTTTCCTCTGTGCTATTATCACTCACAATTAAAAGAAATTGCGTTCTATTTGTCAACAAATTACCCTACATGGATCAATGCTAAATTCTTACGTCGTAAAGCCAAAACGCAATCAGTACGCCATGATAAACCATCTACTAGTGATCGCTTGTGTAATGCTGCGAATGGCCTCCCACAATGCACCACTCCCGTGTTCTTTCTGCCACGCCTTAATGACCGCTCTCTGGAAAGTTTGTTATTTCAGCCTTGGATAACGAGTGATAACTAGATCGGTCTTGTCATCCGTGTCGTTAGGAGATTTATCACCCAAGCACAAATTGGTAATCTCTTTCTCTCGATAGACATCAGTGGATCTTAAGTTATTTGAGGTGGCCGTCCTGTTCTCGAGGAGCCTCGGTGGCTGAGTGGTTAGTGTGTTCGCCTCCGTGGCTGAGTGGTTGATGTGTTCGCCTCGGTGGCTGAGTGGTTAGTGTGTTCGCCTCGGTGTTGAGCGGTTAGTGTGTTCGGCTCGGTGGTTGAGCGGTTAGTGTGTTCGCCTCGGTGGCTGAGTGGTTAGTGTGTTCGGCTCGGTGGTTGAGCGGTTAGTGTGTTCGCCTTGGTGGCTGAGCGGTTAGTGTGTTCCCCCCGGCTGAGTGGTTAGTGTGTTCGCTCGGTGGCTGAGCGGTTAGTGTGTTCCCCCGTGGCTGAGTGGTTAGTGTGTTCGGCTCGGTGGCTGAGTGGTTAGTGTGTTCCCCCGGTGGCTGAGTGGTTAGTGTGTTCGCTCGGTGGCTGAGCGGTTAGTGTGTTCCCCCCGGTGGCTGAGTGGTTAGTGTGTTCCCCGGTGGCTGAGTGGTTAGTGTGTTCGCCTCGGTGGCTGAGCGGTTAGTGTGTTCGCCTCGTGGCTGAGTGGTTGGTGTGCTCGCCTCGGTGGTTGTGCGTTTAGTGTGTTCGCCTCGGTGGCTGAGTGGTTAGTGTGTTCGCCTCGGTGGTTGAGCGGTTAGTGTGTTCGCCTCGGTGGCTGAGTGTTAGTGTGTTCGCCTCGGTGGTTGAGCGGTTAGTGTGTTCGCCTCCTGATCAGAAGCGTCAGGATTCGATCCGCAGAAATGTCGAATTAATTTGTTGGACGGACAAGACTTTGGGGCTCACACAGCCTCTAGAAATGTGTACCAGAGATATTTTCCTGAGAATAAAGGCGGCCAGGCGTTATACCGACCATGTCTTCCAATAATGTGCCGTGGTCATAGAAAAATATGATCACAAACACCTTAATCGGCATACGCTTTGCAAGGCTTGCTACTGGAGCTTGTGAGTTTAGAGCTGTGTGAACACTGCGAGGTGTGTTTTTCGTCTGGATCGTGTTTCGATGTTCCGATTGTTTAAGATAAGTAAAGTAAAGTACCCCCGTCACGCCAAGTGGCGTATAGGGAAATATGATGTTAGTAACCCTACATTTTACAGACCTTCAGCACATGATTTTTGGGGTAATGTGGTCAGTATTACGCCCGTGCTGATTTACTTTCCCAGAAAAAAATTCGGTACACATTTAAGACTGGGTGAACCCGGAAACCGTCGGTTGGGATCGAACCCTACCCCTTGTTCGTGGTAGTCCAGTTCACTAACCACTGAGCTATCGCGGCTCCTGATTGTTTAATATGAATGATGATATCGTATGACGAAAGACAGTTTAGCCGTCTTCACTTTCGGTGCCGCTTGGCCTGATGGGGCTGCGATGATGGGGACTGCAGCTGTCTTTCTTGTTTGGATCATGCAATGAGATGAGTTTTAATTTGGATGATTCCACTGACAGGGGCAGTTGAGCAATTATGGATTTTAATCCGTTTCCAGTAATACCGGGGCCTTCGAATGACCATAACACTTAGCCAAGCGTGGGGCGGGGGGGGGGGGAAGAGCCTTTACTGTTGTCCTATTCTAGTTAATCCTACCACGTTCTACACAATCCTCTCATATCAAAGTTAATCCTACAGCACCAAAAGTAATATTACTGCTTTTACTTAATCATGTCATATAAGAGGTAATTTTATAGTCGGATTATTATCTTTCTCCCTCTTTCTCTCTATCTCTATCTTTCCCTCTATCTCTCTCTCTCTTTCTCTCTATCTCTCTCTCTCTATCTTTATATCTATCATTCCCTCTATCTCTCTCTCTTTCTCTCTCTCTCGTTCCCTCTATCTCTCTCTTTCTCTCTATCTTTCCCTCTATCTTTCTCTTTCTCTCTATATTTCTCTCTCTTTCTATGTCTCTCTTTCTCTCTATCTCTCTCTCGTTCTCTCTATCTCTCTCGTTCTCTCTACCTCTCTCTCTTTCTCACTATCTTTCTCTTTCTCTCTATCTCTCACTTTCTCTCTATCTCTCTATCTCTCACTCTTTCTCTCTCCATCTCTCTCTTTCTCTCTACTCTCTCTCTCTCTCGTTCCCTTTATCTCTCTCCCTCTCTCTCTTTCTCTCTATCTTTCCCTCTATCTCTCTCTTTCTCTCTATATATCTATCTCTTTCTATGTCTCTCTTTCTCTCTCTCGTTCTCTCTATCTCTCTCTCGATCTCTCTACCTCTCTCTCTTTCTCACTATCTCTCTCTTTCTCTCTCTCACTTTCTCTCTATCTCTCACTCTTTCTATCTCTCTCTTTCTCTCTATATATCTCTCTCTTTCCATGTCTCTCTTTCTCTCTATCTCTCTCTCGTTCTCTCTATCTCTCTCTCGATCTCTCTACCTCTCTCTCTTTCTCACTATCTCTCCCTTTCTCTCTCTCTCACTTTCTCTCTATCTCTCACTCTTTCTCTCTATTTCTCTTTATCAGTGTGGAGGTTTTCAAGGTGGAGGTGTTCAAGATGCAGGTGTTCAGTGTGGCGCTGTTCAAGGTGGAGGTGTTCAAGATGCAGGTGTTCAAGGTGGAGGTGTTCAAGATGGAGGTTTTCAAGGTGGAGGTGTTCAAGGTGGAGGTGTTCAAGGTGGAGGTGTTCAAAGTGGAGGTGTTCAAGGTGGAGGTGTTCAAGGTGCAGATGTTCGAGGTGCAGGTGTTCAAGGTGGAGGTGTTCAAGGTGCCGATGTTCGAGGTGCAGGTGTTCAAGATGCAGGTGTTCAAGGTGGAGGTGTTCAAGATGTAGGTGTTCAAGGTGGAGGTGTTCAAGGTGGAGGTGTTCAAGGTGAAGGTGTTCAAGGTGAAGGAGTTCAAGGTGCAGATGTTCGAGGTGCAGGTGTTCAAGGTGGAGGTGTTCGAGGTGGAGGTGTTCGAGGTGGAGGTGTTCGAGGTGGAGGTGTTCGAGGTGGAGGTGTTCAAGGTGGAGGTGTTCAAGGTGGAGGTGTTCGAGGTGGAGGTGTTGGAGGTGGAGGTGTTCGAGGTGGAGGTGTTGGAGGTGGAGGTGTTCGATGTAGAGGTGTTCGAGGTGGAGGTGTTCGAGGTGGAGGTGTTCGAGGTGGAGGTGTTCGAGGTGGAGGTGTTCAAGGTGGAGGTGTTCGAGGTGGAGGTGTTCAAGGTGGAGGTGTTCGAGGTGGAGGTGTTGGAGGTGGAGGTGTTCGAGGTGGAGGTGTTCGAGGTGGAGGTGTTCAAGGTGGAGGTGTTCGAGGTGGAGGTGTTCGAGGTGGAGGTGTTGGAGGTGGAGTTGTTCAAGATGGAGGTTTTCGAGGTGGAGGTGTTCGAAGTGGAGGTGTTCGAGGTGGAGGTGTTCGAGGTGGAGGTGTTCGAGGTGGAGGTGTTCGAGGTGGAAGTGTTCGAGGTGGAGGTGTTCGATTTGGAGGTGTTGCAGGTGGCGTTGTTGGAGGTGGAGGTGATCAATATGGAGGTGTTGCAGCTGGAGTTGTTATAGGTGGAGTTGTTCGTGGTGTAGGTGTTCGAGTTGGAGGTGTTGGGAGTGAAGGTGTTGGAGGTGGAGGTGTTGGAGGTGTTGGTAGTGAAGGTGTTGGAGGTGGAGGTGTTGGGGATGGAGGTGTTGGAGGTGTAGATGTTGTAGATGGATGTGTTGAAGGTGGAGGTGTTAAAGGTGTTGGAGGTGGAGGTGGTGAAGGTGTTGGATTTGGAAGTGTTTGAGATGGATGTGTTTGAGATTTTCGAGGTGAAGGTGTTATGGAGGTATTCGAAGTGGAGATGTTAGAGGTAGAAGTGTTGGAGGGGGGAGGGTTGAGGTGGAGGTGTTGGAGGTAGAGATATTCGAAGTGAAGGTGTAGGTGTTCGAGGGAAGGTGGAGGTGCTGGAGATGGAGGTGTTCTAGGTGGAGTTGTGTAGGTGGAGTTGTGTAGGTGGAGGTGTTGGAAGTGGAGATATTCAAGGTGGAGTTGTTGAAGGTGGAAGTGTTCAAGGTGGAGGTGTTGCAGGTGGAGGTGTTGGAGGTGGAGGTGTTGGAGGTCGAGGTGTTTGGAGGTGTTGTAGGTGGAGGTGTTGGAGGTTTTAGGTGTTGGAGGTGGAGGTGTTGGAGGTGGAGGTTTTGGAGGTGGAGGTGTTGGAGCTGGAGGTGTTGGAAGTGGAGGTGAGGTGTTGGAGTTGTTTTAGATGGAGATGTTCGTGGTGGAGGTGTTCGAGGTTTTATGTGTTGGAGGTGGAGCTGTTGGCCGTGGAAGTGATGTGTTGAAGGTGGAGGTGATGGATCTGAAGGTGTTGGAGGTGGAGGTGTTCAAGTTGGAGGTGGAGGTGTTGGATTTGAATGTGTTGGAGGTGAAAGTGTCGAACGTGTTGGAGGTGGAGGCGTTGGGGGTGTTGGATGTGAAAGTGTTAGATTTGAAGGTATTGGAGGTGGGGGTGTTGACGGTGTTGGAGGTGGAGGTGTTGTAGTTTTAGGTGTTGGAGGTGTTAGAGGTGTTGGAGGTGGAGGTGTTGGAGTTGGAGGTGTTGGAGGTGGTGTTGTTGGAGGTGGAGGTGTTGGAGGTGGAAATGTTGGAGGTGGAGGTGTTGGAGGTGGAGGTGTTGGAGGTGGTGTTGTTGGAGGTGGAGGTGTTGACGGTGTTGGAGGTGGAGGTGTTGTAGTTTTAGGTGTTGGAGGTGTTAGAGGTGTTGGAGGTGGAAATGTTGGAGGTGGAGGTGTTGGAGGTGGTGTTGTTGGAGGTGTTGGCGGTGTTGGAGGTGGAGGTGTTGTAGTTTTAGGTGTTGGAGGTGTTAGAGGTGTTGGAGGTGGAGGTGTTGGAGTTGGAGGTGTTGGCGGTGGAGGGGTTGGAGGTGGAGGTGTTGGAGTTGGAGGTGTTGGAAGTGGAGGTGTTGACGGTGTTGGAGGTGGAGGTGTTGGAGGTGGAGGTGTTGGAGGTGGAGGTGTTGGAGTTGGAGGTGTTGACGGTGTTGGAGGTGTTGGATGTGGAGGTGTTGACGGTGTTAGAGGTGGAGGTGTTGACGGTGTTGGACGTGTTGGAGGTGGAGGTGTTGACTGTGTTGGAGGTGGAGGTGTTGACGGTGTTGGATGTGGAGGTGTTGACGGTGTTGAAGGTATTGGAGGTGGAGGTGTTGGAGGTGTTGGAGGTGGAGGTGTTGACGTTGTTGGAAGTGTTGGTGTTGACGGTGTTTGAGGTGGAAGTGTTGACGGTGTTGACGGTATTGACGGTGTTGACGGTGCTGGAGGTAGTGTTGACGGAGGAGGTGTTGGAGGTGGAGTTGTTGGAGGTGGAGGTGTTGAGGTGGAGGTGTTGGAGGTGGAGATGGAGGTGTTTGAGTTGTTGGAGTTGTTGGGGGTGGAGGTGTTGGAGGTGATGGTGTTGACAGTGTTGACGGTGTTGGAGGTGGAGGTGTGGAGGTGTTGGAGGTGGAGGTGTTGGGGTTGTTGGAGGTGGAGGTGGAGGTGTTGACGGTGTTGGAGCTGTTGGAAAGGGGGGGGAGGGGTTGGAGGAGGAGATGTTCGAGGTGAATGTGGAAATATTAGAGGTAGAGGCGTTATAGGTGTAAGTGTTCTAGGTAGAGGTGTTCTAATCGAAGGTGTTGGAGATAGAGGCGTTATAGGTGTAAGTGTTCTAGGTAGAGGTGTTCTAATCGAAGGTGTTGGAGGTGTTCCAGGTGGAGGTGTTCGATGTGTAGGTGTTGGCGGTGGAGGTGTTAGAGGTGGAGGTGCTCAAGGTGGAGGTGCCCGAGGTGTCGGCCTTCGGCCATTTTTATGGCTGCGGTTTTCGATTTCCAACTGCCAAATGTTTTTAACGTGCGCAGAATGCACACGGGACCTCCTATTTTCCCAATTTTCTGAAAGCCAGGCAACAAATCTCGCTATCCAGGCCACCATGGGAGAATAAAGCCAGACAACAAATCTCGCTATCCCGACTACCATGGGAGAATAAAGCCACGGATTCGATTTTATCCTTTTGTTTCCACCGCCTGTGGTGGGAATTAAATCCTGGACTTTCTTGTCTAAAGCCCGACCTCTTACCTATAGACCACCAAACCCGCCGGTAAAGTGTTGACTATTTTTTCTCTTGGGTTTCTTTTGCTCATCATTTCATTCCTTCTACCTGTTATGATAATATTCCTAATGTCATCTTCTCGCATGACATGTCCAATAAATGTAGATTGTCTCTTCCTTATGATTTTGATGATATTCGTGGTTTCTTCAGCTCGTTTTAAACATTCTTCATTTGTAATTTTCGCTATTTCATGGAATTCGTAGCATTCTTCTGATAAACCACATCTTAGCTGCCTCTATTGTTGTCTGTGTTGTCTTGATTATCATCCATGACTTATTTCCATATAGCAGAACAAGTTCGATGAGCACTTTACAACACGTTTTCTAACATTAATCGACAATGATTTGTTGCATATGATGATTTTCATTCGATTGAATCCAGTTTTCGTTTGTCCTATTCTACATTTAATTGCTGCAGTGCCTCTGCCATCTGTGCTAATCTTACGACGTCCTAGAAATCATTCCTGCTTCTTAATTAACACTATTATGTCCTAGGTAATCGATCTGTTCCTAGGGAACTGGGTGGTCTTGAGTTAAGACGTTGGTCTCTGGACAGAAAGATCTTAGGTTTGAAATCGCGCACAGCGGTGGGAATGTTTCATTTCGGATCCACGGCCTCACCTGGTCTCTAGGTATGAAATCCGATGTTCTGTCCTCTCGGAAAACAACGAAAAGCTAAAACGAGCTAGACATCGGATCTCACTACCCAGAGAAGGTTAGACATCGGATCTCACTACCTAGAGAGGGTTAGACATCGGATCTCACTACCCAGAGAGGGTTAGACATCGGATCTCACTACCCAGAGAGGGTTAGACATCGGATCTCACTACCCAGAGAGGGTTAGACATCGGATCTCACTACCCAGAGAGGGTTAGACATCGGATCTCACTACCCAGAGAGGGTTAGACATCGGATCTCACTACCCAGAGAGGGTTAGACATCGGATCTCACTACCCAGAGAGGGTTAGACATCGGATCTCACTACCCAGAGAAGGTTAGACATCGGATCTCACTACCTAGAGAGGGTTAGACATCGGATCTCACTACCCAGAGAGGGTTAGACATCGGATCTCACTACCCAGAGAGGGTTAGACATCGGATCTCACTACCCAGAGAGGGTTAGACATCGGATCTCACTACCCAGAGAGGGTTAGACATCGGATCTCACTACCCAGAGAGGGTTAGACATCGGATCTCACTACCCAGAGAAGGTTAGACATCGGATCTCACTACCCAGAGAAGGTTAGACATCGGATCTCACTACCTAGAGAGGGTTAGACATCGGATCTCACTACCCAGAGAGGGTTAGACATCGGATCTCACTACCCAGGGAGGGTTAGACATCGGATCTCACTACCCAGAGAGGGCTAGACATCGGATCTCACTACCCAGAGAGGGTTAGACATCGGATCTCACTACCCAGGGAGGGTTAGACATCGGATCTCACTACCTAGAGAGGGTTAGACATCGGATCTCACTACCTAGAGAGGGTTAGACATCGGATCTCACTACCTAGAGAGGGTTAGACATCGGATCTCACTACCTAGAGAGGGTTAGACATCGGATCTCACTACCTAGAGAGGGTTAGACATCGGATCTCACTACCTAGAGAGGGCTAGACATCGAATCTCACTACCTAGAGAGGGTTAGACATCAGATCTCACTACCTAGAGAGGGCTAGACATCGGATCTCACTACCCAGAGAGGGCTAGACATCGGATCTCACTATCTAGAGAGGGTTAGACATCGGATCTCACTACCCAGAGAGGGTTAGACATCGGATCTCACTACCTAGAGAGGGTTAGACATCGGATCTCACTACCCAGGGAGGGTTAGACATCGGATCTCACTACCTAGAGAGGGTTAGACATCGGATCTCACTACCTAGAGAGGGTTAGACATCGGATCTCACTACCTAGAGAGGGTTAGACATCGGATCTCACTACCTAGAGAGGGTTAGACATCGGATCTCACTACCTAGAGAGGGTTAGACATCGGATCTCACTACCTAGAGAGGGTTAGACATCGGATCTCACTACCCAGAGAGGGTTAGACATCGGATCTCACTACATAGAGAGGGTTAGACATCGGATCTCACTACCTAGAGAGGGTTAGACATCGGATCTCACTACCCAGGGAGGGTTAGACATCGGATCTCACTACCTAGAGAGGGTTAGACATCGGATCTCACTACCCAGAGAGGGTTAGACATCGGATCTCACTACCCAGAGAGGGTTAGACATCGGATCTCACTACCCAGGGAGGGTTAGACATCGGATCTCACTACCTAGAGAGGGTTAGACATCGGATCTCACTACCCAGAGAGGGTTAGACATCGGATCTCACTACCCAGAGAGGGTTAGACATCGGATCTCACTACCCAGAGAGGGTTAGACATCGGATCTCACTACCTAGAGAGGGCTAGACATCGGATCTCACTACCTAGAGAGCGTTAGACATCGGATCTCACTACCTAGAGAGGGTTAGACATCGGATCTCACTACCTAGAGAGGGTTAGACATCGGATCTCACTACCTAGAGAGGGTTAGACATCGGATCTCACTACCTAGAGAGGGTTAGACATCGGATCTCACTACCTAGAGAGGGCTAGACATCGGATCTCACTACCCAGAGAGGGTTAGACATCGGATCTCACTACCCAGAGAGGGTTAGACATTGGATCTCACTACCCAGAGATGGTTAGACATCGGATCTCACTACCCAGAGAGGGTTAGACATCGGATCTCACTACCCAGAGAGGGTTATACATCGGATCTCACTACACAGGGAGGGTTAGACATCGGATCTCACTACCCAGAGAGGGTTAGACATCGGATCTCACTACCCAGAGAGGGTTAGACATCGGATCTCACTACCCAGAGAGGGCTAGACATCGGATCTCACTACCCAGAGAGGGCTAGACATCGGATCTCACTACCCAGAGAGGGCTAGACATCGGATCCCACTACACAGAGAGGGCTAGACATCGGATCCCACTACCCAGAGAGGGCTAGACATCGGATCTCACTACCCAGAGAGGGCTAGACATCGGATCTCACTACCCAGAGAGGGTTAGACATCGGATCTCACTACCCAGAGAGGGCTAGACATCGGATCTCACTACCCAGAGAGGGCTAGACATCGGATCTCACTACCCAGAGAGGGTTAGACATCGGATTTCACTACCCAGAGAGGGCTAGACATCGGATCTCACTACCCAGAGAGGGTTAGACATCGGATCTCACTACCTAGAGAGGGTTAGACATCGGATCTCACTACCCAGAGAGGGTTAGACATCGGATCTCACTACCCAGAGAGGGTTAGACATCGGATCTCACTACCTAGAGAGGGCTAGACATCGGATCTCACTACCCAGAGAGGGTTAGACATCGGATCTCACTACCCAGAGAGGGCTAGACATCGGATCTCACTACCTAGAGAGGGTTAGACATCGGATCTCACTACCTAGAGAGGGCTAGACATCGGATCTCACTACCCAGAGAGGGTTAGACATCGGATCTCACTACCCAGAGAGGGTTAGACATCGGATCTCACTACCCAGAGAGGGTTAGACTTCGGATCTCACTACCCAGAGCGGGTTAGACATCGGATCTCACTACCCAGAGAGGGTTAGACATCGGATCTCACTACCCAGAGAGGGTTAGACATCGGATCTCACTACCCAGAGAGGGCTAAACATCGGATCTCACAACCCAGAGAGGGTTAGACATCGTATCTCACTACCCAGAGAGGGTTAGACATCGGATCTCACTACCCAGAGAGGGCTAGACATCGGATCTCACTACCCAGAGAGGGCTAGACATCGGATCTCACTACCCAGAGAGGGCTAGACATTGGATCTCACTACCCAGAGAGGGCTAGACATCGGATCTCACTACCCAGAGAGGGCTAGACATCGGATCTCACTACCCAGAGAGGGTTAGACATCGGATCTCACTACCCAGAGAGGGCTAGACATCGGATCTCACTATTCAGAGAGGGTTAGACATCGGATCTCACTACCCAGAGAGGGCTAGACATCGGATCTCACTACCCAGAGAGGGCTAGACATCGGATCTCACTACCCAGAGAGGGCTAGACATCGGATCCCACTACCCAGAGACCAGGGGAGGGTAAAGCCACGAAAAAAACATCGGTTTCAATTTTTGCCAAATTTCCACTGCATATGGTGAGGATCGAACTCGGAACATTTTTGTCCAGAGACCGATGTCTTCCCACTAGACCACCCAGTCTTCCGTAGAAAGATAATCATATCCCCACACAGATAATCATATCACCCACACAGATAATCATATCGACACAAAGGTAATCATATCGTCACAAAGATAATCATATCACCACAAAGATAATCATATCGACACAAAGGTAATCATATCGACACAAAGGTAATCATATCATCACAAAGATAATCATATCGACACAAAGGTAATCATATCGCCACAAAGATAATCATATCACCACAAAGATAATCATATCGACACAAAGGTAATCATATCGCCACAAAGATAATCATATCACCACAAAGATAATCATATCGACACAAATGTAATCTTATCACCACAAAGATAATCATATCCCCACACAGATAATCATATCACCCACAAAGATAATCATATCACCCACAAAGATAATCATATCGCCACAAAGATAATCATATCGCCACAAAGATAATCATATCGCCACAAAGATAATCATATCACCACAAAGATAATCATATCACCACAAAGATAATCATATCGACACAAATGTAATCTTATCACCACAAAGATAATCATATCACCACGTAGATAATCATATCACCCACAAAGATAATCATATCACCACAAAGATAATCATATCGCCACAAAGATAATCATATCACCACAAAGATAATCATATCGCCACAAAGATAATCATATCACCACAAAGATAATCATATCGACACAAAGGTAATCATATTGCCCACAAAGATAATCATATCACCACAAATGTAATCATATCGACACAAAGGTAATCATATCGCCCACAAAGATAATCATATCACCACAAAGATAATCATATCACCCACAAAGATAATCATATCGCCACAAAGATAATCATATCGACACAAAGGTAATCATATCACCCACAAAGATAATCATATCACCCACAAAGATAATCATATCTCCACAAAGATAATCATATCACCCACAAAGATAATCATATCACCCACAAAGATAATCATATCACCCACAAAGATAATCATATGGCCACAAAGGTAAGACGCCAAGATAATCGTATAGTCATAATGATGATCCACCAACTCTTCTGTTGCGATCTCAGACCTTTAAGCTTCCCTAGACGTCACGATCGTTGAGTAGCGCTCAACCTTCTTTACGGATGGCCGTGGACTTGCCTCTATCAAGGGAACTCACTCACCAACTTTAAGACCCGCTGTGCTTCAGGCGTAAACCAGCAGCAGTTATTCTCATTTTTGCCCAGCAGGGCGGCGCCACTTAATTGTAATTGATCTTAACACTGCTAGGTCCACCCGACATGCTCGTCAGCAATAAGCTCATTAGCAAATGACCTCGACAATCATAAATATGGGAAAACATTAACAAATAGCAATTACCATTTCATATTATGCAAATGGCACACGTTTCTTAAGCACTTCATATATGTACTTCTGCTTTAAGAAGCGATCAAGAACACATATATAGGAAGATCTCTTGGTGTATATATGAATATTGATGAGGAAGTGGACTAACAATAGAATATTCAAATAAATAGAATGAATGTTAGAATATCAAGCAAGTTAATGTAAACAGAATGAATGGTACAACTGGCAATCAAGTCAATGTAAACAGAATGAATGGTAGAATGTCAATCAAGTCAATGTAAACAGAATGAATGGTACAACTGGCAATCAAGTCAATGTAAACAGAATGAATGGTAGAATGTCAATCAAGTCAATGTAAACAGAATGAATTGTAGAATGTCAATCAAGTAAATGTAAACAGAATGAATGGTAGAATATCAATCAAGTCAATGTAAACAGAATGAATGAAAAGAAAACAAAGGCACAAATAAAGGCTTAGCAATGAAGAATTTAAAAAAAGGACTCTGTTTGACACGAACGTTGGAACAATTGTGCCACATTCTGACATATGGATGCGAATTATGGACAGTACACAAACAAATAAACAGACAATTAGAGGTCACAGAGATGGGATTTCTTTTTTAATTGACGGTGAATGAGCACTGGTCCCCTCAATTTCATCTGATGCGCTAGTTCGGCGGTGACATTCAAAACCTGCCAGTTTTACCTCATATTTCGTGAAATTCTTGTTTTTTCCTCTTAAATTTGGTGGCCAGGGAACTGTCAACACGACTAACCTTTCCTCAAAAAACGCAAAGCCTCTTGGCCCGGTTACACGTCACGATCAATAGACAGCAAAGATTGTAATTCGGACACAATCAACAATAAGAGGAGAGGTACATTAAACACGAGATGGGTGGACAACATAAAATAAATTAATAGGCGACGACTTTATAGGCCAGGCAAGATCAACCACTGAAACCAGTGCTAATTTATGGATGTGATACCAGTGCTAACATATGGATGTGATACCAGTGCTAACATATGGATGTGGTACCAGTGCTAACATATTGATGTGGTACCAGTGCTAACATATTGATGTGGTACCAGTGCTAACATATGGATGTGATACAAGTGCTAACATATGGATGTGGTACCAGTGCTAACATATTGATGTGATACCAGTGCTAACATATGGATGTGGTACCAGTGCTAACATATGGATGTGGTACCAGTGCTAACATATGGATGTGGTACCAGTGCTAACATATGGATGTGACACCAGTGCTAACTTATGGATGTGATACCAGTGCTAACTTATGGATGTGAAACCAGTGCTACCATATGGATGTGATACCAGTGCTAACATATGGATGTGATACCAGTGCGAACATATGGATGTGATACCAGTGCTAACATATGAATGTGGTACCAGTGCTAACATATGGATGTGATACCAGTGCTAACATATGGATGTGATACCAGTGCTAACATATGGATGTGATACCAGTGCGAACATATGGATATAGTACCAGTGCTAACATATGGATGTGGTACAAGTGCTAACATATGGATGTGGTACCAGTGCTAACATATGGATGTGGTACCAGTGCTAACATATGGATGTGATACCAGTGCTAACATATGGATGTGATACCAGTGCTAACATATGGATGTGATACCAGTGCTAACATATGGATGTGATACCAGTGCGAACATATGGATATGATACCAGTGCTAACATATGGATGTGGTACCAGTGCTAACATATGGATGTGATACCAGTGCTAACATATGGATGTGGTACCAGTGCTAACATATGGATGTGATACCAGTGCGAACATATGGATATGATACCAGTGCTAACATATGGATGTGGTACCAGTGCTAACATATGGATGTGATACCAGTGCTAACATATGGATGTGGTACCAGTGCTAACATATGGATATGATACCAATGCTAACATATGGATGTGATACCAGTGCTAACATATGGATGTGATACCAGTGCTAACATATGGATGTGGTACCAGTGCTAACATATTGATGTGATACCAGTGCTAACATATGGATGTGGTACCAGTGCTAACATATGGATGTGATACCAGTGCTAACATATGGATGTGATACCAGTGCTAACATATTGATGTGATACCAGTGCTAACATATGGATGTGGTACCAGTGCTAACATATGGATGTGATACCATTGCTAACATATGGATGTGATACCAGTGCTAACATATGGATGTGATACCGGCGCTAACATATGGATGTGATACCGGCGCTAACATATGGATGTGATACCAGTGCTAACTTATGGATGTGATACCAGTGCTAACATATGGATGTGGTACCAGTGCTAACATATGGATGTGATACCGGCGCTAACATATGGATGTGATACCAGTGCTAACATATGGATGTGGCACCAGTGCTAACATATGGATGTGATACCGGCGCTAACATATGAATGTGATACCAGTGCTAACTTATGGATGTGGTACCAGTGCTAACATATGGATGTGATACCAGTGCTAACATATGGATGTGATACCAGTGCGAACATATGGATATGGTACCAGTGCTAACATATTGATGTGGTACCAGTGCTAACATATGGATGTGATACCAGTGCTAACATATGGATGTGATACCAGTGCTAACATATGGATGTGATACCAATGCGAACATATGGATATGGTACCAGTGCTAACATATGGATGTGAATGTTGGAAATCCACTCAGACTTTAGATAGGAAATTAGATGTTATTGAAAATAAATGTCTACTTGGAATCTCCAACATAAGCTGGACAGAAGACATTTCAAATGAACAGATAAGAGACGAATCAAAACTTGAATACATGTCGAGCTTTATAAGAATAATGAGTTGGAAATAGATCGGTCATGTGGTGAGTTTGGTTAAAGATGACCTCAAAATCAGTCATTCATGTGGCAACCATCTGGCAAAAGATAACAAGGCAGACCAAGAGAATCGCTATGCAGAACAATTGCTTTCTTGCGTTCGCCCGATGATTAAAGGAATACACCTCTTCATCATCCGTCCTTAAAAGGACGTTAAGTGGCTTGTATACGTTGTGTTGTGGTTTGCAGGTAAACTTTTCGTATTTGCGCCTTTAGGCCCAAAACATTCGACTTCAGCATGTTATTTTTGAGAATCGGGTTACCTTCCCTCTTCGATCCCTACTCGCTTGGCCAGACAGGACATGTTAGTCTGTTTCTAGAGGCACCGTGAAGAGATAGATTAGGGTCTGGATGGTTCTGGTTCACCGATCCAGACGCCAGTCGCTGACAGCTCTCAGCTCTGCTGCTGTGAGGCGCCTTGCCTCCGAACAATTACTAGGGAAGACTCGACCAAAAAACTAGCAGCAACTCGTCAATTGGGGAGAACTCTGACTTCCGCCCAGTCCTATGTACCATCATTTGAAGCAGGGAGGTAGCAGGGAGTATAGAGGAGGATGTGTAGTATAACAGTAGAACAAATGGTTGCAGAAGTCAGAATGAAAAATAGTTGCGCAGCGAGGTACCAGGGAGTATAGAGAAGGATGTATAGTATAACAGTAGAACAAATAGTTGCAGAAGTCATAATGAAAAATAGTTGCGCAGCGAGGTACCAGGGAGTATAGAGGAGGATGTGTAGTATAACAGTAGAACAAATAGTTGCAGAAGTCAGAATGAAAAATAGTTGCGCAGCGAGGTAGCAGGGAGTATAGTAGCAGGGAGTATAGAGGAGGATGTGTAGTATAACAGTAGAACAAATAGTTGCAGAAGTCAGAATGAAAAATAGTTGCGCAGCGAGGTAGCAGGGAGCATAGAGAAGGATGTGTAGTATAACAGTGGAACAAATAGTTGCAGAAGTCAGAATGAAAAATAGTTGCGCAGCGAGGTAGCAGGGAGCATAGAGAAGGATGTGTAGTATAACAGTAGAACAAATAGTTGCGCAGCAAACAAGAGATTGAGAGGAAAGCGAAAGAAACGGTGCACCAAATGGAACGGGGGGTAGACAGGAGGGTGACGTAAAAAAAAAACGACAGTTGAGATAAGGGGGAGTAGAGCAGAATGAAGGATAGTTAGAGTGCTGGGACAGCTGACTGTGGCCGACAAGAGATGTTGGCTTGCTCTTGGAAGGAGAGCCGTGGCAGTTAGTCGGTGTCCCAAATGAACGACCTGTGCTACTAGCTAAGTTACGGGCTACCGCAGAGATAGCATAACTGTATTCGCAGCAACCATCTGGAAACAATTCCTGGTGTTGGAAGTGGAGACCATGTCAGGGTCCAACGGAAATTGATAGTCTCTAGTCGGTACGAGAGAAAGTTGTACCCTATGGACCACAAAGTGTGAGAGGAAGGCCTGCATAGGTTATTTGGACATCGTATGCCATGTTTGACATGCACATTATTTCAGCGCAAGGTATGTTGCTGGCGTTTTTCAATGTTGTAATTGCAAGTTATGTTGCTGGCGTATTCCTTGTGGAAATTGCTGACAAGGTGTCAATATTAAACACTTGTAGTTGTTACGAGAAGACTTCTTGAGGTGTTGTTAATGTCAGTGTTGTGGTCCTCAAAGTTAGTAGTGTCAATGAATCCTTTCAACGGGAAGACAATGTTCCCAGATCTTGGTGGAACACCACCACGGCTAACCACAACTTGAAGTAGCTCAATACAAGGATCAGAAAGGAGTAGTGTCCGCCGGACTGGTCAAGGGCGAATGGCAGGGTAATGCTGAACACATTCTTTGCTCATCGTGGTCTATCATCATCTAATGTGCAAGGGGACATACCCTCAACATATGACATGCCACATTTGACGACATTCTTATAGTGTTCAGGAGAATCGCAACACAAATTCAAGAGGCCGTTAACTGGGACAGTGTTACACGAACACGGCTTCAAAGCCATGTTCACTCGCTGCTTCAAATAATGTACAAGTGACACACTGCTTCAAAATAAGGTCCAAGGGCCACGGTTTCAAATGGTGCCGTAATATATAACTGCTTCAAAAATACCGTTTCAAAATCAACCAGTTGAGCTAGTGATAAATTAATCCAGATTAATTACTGCTTCACATTATCACCAGAGGAAAATGATGATGATGAATGATCAACGTTTAATAGCTGAGAACGATGGGAGAGAATATTGGCAAACATTTACACACGAACGACACACACAAACGACACACAAAGTCAAGAGTTAAGTAAACAAGTATATGCAGAAGGAAACACTGCTGGAATACAGAGACAGTAATATAGAAACGACAGACTAAAAAAACGGAAAAAAATAAAATACAGGATAAAGTATAATTCAAATTTTGCCTGAATAAATTTTTCGTAAGCAACAAAGCTTGTCAAAACAAAGAACAACTATAACCACTATTGTCCAACAAGGAAATAATTCTAGAAGCAAAACGGGCACTCTACAATACCATCTTCATCCAAACGTTGTGCTACCAATGCCAGTCCTGGACCCTAAATGCAAGAACAATAAGACAAATAACCTCTACTGAGATGAAATGTGTTAGACGAATGAAACAGCCTGAGAGATAAGATCAGAAATGAAGAACTGAGAAAAAAATCTAGGAATAATTCCCGACATAGTGTACATACAGAAAAAAAACCCAGATAAAATGGTTTGGTCACGTGATAAGGCAGAAACAAATCAAAACACAACACAACGAGCATTCAATAAACGTTGCGAGAACACCAAACCCGAGTGCCGACGACGAAAATATGGATTTATGGAATATTAGAAATACTAGGAAATATAACAGCAGAAGAGGCTAACAGAAGAACAAAGACCGCAAATTAAATATACCCTCCACACTGAAAGGCAAAAAAGGAAGGAAAGAAGAAGATGAATAGCGTTTGTAGAACATTACTAAAATAAAGCATTGAAACATGTTAACGTGAATACAGTCTCTACAACTAGGGATCATAATCGACACTACGACGGTTAGGGGACACAGAAATGGAATTTCTCAGAAGAATGTTGAAAGCTCCCTGAACAGCCAACAAGACCAATGAGGACATTCTCAAAGGCATATATAGTAAGGGAGCTCATAAAGAAACATCAGAAAGAAACAATGAACATTTTTCAGGCACATCATGAGAAGAGGAAAGTTGGAGTACTTGATTACAACTGACTCAATACAGTGAAAGAGATATCGCGCATATCGGAGAGAAGATACTGGATAGCTTGGTGTCATGGCACGGAAAACAATCAACAATAGAACTGATACGATGTACTGTGGATAGAGAATTGTGGAAGGACATGATCGACTACCCCAACAGGCATTGCACATGCTGATGATGAAGTTAACATTATATCTGCGCTAGATGTGCTATAGGAAAACATATCTTGAAATCGATCATCTGATTGATGTATACGCTGGTGAGGATGACGCTTTTTGCGAATGCTGACGAGTCTGTGGGAAAATACTTAAATGTAGGTGGAGATTGTCTGCCGGAAACATGGATCAAATCTTGGCTGCTTAAAGAAATGTGTGCATATTATCTACCACCATCAAGGGAATGGAGGCTGGCACTGTGTAACACTATTTCGTTTTGATTTTCTATAAAATGTTCATGAAATGGGTTATTGAGTGAGACATTCAGACCATGTTTGGTTTGTTCCAGAACGGATGATCTCGTTCCAAGATGAAAGGACGTTTATAGACGGGGACCGTTAGTCATGGGGGGTCCTTAGCAACTGCAGAGATGTTAATTACTTCAAAAATAGATGTTATGAAGAACCTTATGGATGGACAAGAAACATATACTGAAGGGCTGGACAAGAAAGATATACTAAACAGCTGGACAAGAAAGATATACTAAACAGCTGGACAAGAAACATATATTGAAGGGCTTGGACAAGAAAAATATACTAAACAGCTGGACAAGAAAGATATACTGAAGGGCTGGACAAGAAACATATACTAAACAGCTGGACAAGAAAGATATACTGAAGGGCTGGACAAGAAAGATATACTAAACAGCTGGACAAGAAAGATATACTGAAGGGCTGGACAAGAAAGATATACTAAACAGCTGGACAAGAAAGATATACTGAAGGGCTGGACAAGAAAGATATACTGAAGGGCTGGAAAAGAAAGATATACTGAAATGCTTGGACAAGAAAGATATACTGAAGGGCTGGAAAAGAAGGATATACTGAAGGGCTTGGGCAAGATAGATATACTGAAGGGCTTGGACACGATAGATATACTGAAGGACTGGACAAGATAGATAGGCTGAAGGGCTGGACAAGAAAGATATGCTGAAGGGCTGGCCACGAAAGATATACTGAAGGGCTGGACAAGAAAGATATGCTGAAAGGCTTGGACAAGAAAGATATACTGATGGGCTTGGACAAGATAGATATGCTGAAGGGCTGGTCAAGAAAGATATACTGAAGGACTGGTCAAGAAAGATATGCTGACGGGCTGGTCAAGAAAGATATACTGAAGGGCTTGGACAAGAAAGATATACTGAAGGGCTGGTCAAGAAAGATATGCAGATGGGCTTGGACAAGAAAGATATACTGAAGGGCTTGGACAAGAAAGATATACAGAAGGGCTGGTCAAGAAAGATATGCTGAAGGGCAGTTACAAGAAAGATATGCTGAAGGGCTGGTCAAGAAAGATATGCTGAAGGGCTTGGACAAGAAAGATATGCTGAAGGGCTGGTCAAGAAAGATATACTGAAGGGCTGGACAAGAAAGATTTACTGAAGGGCTGGACAAGAAAGATATACTGAAGGGCTGGTCAAGAAAGATATGCTGAAGGGCTTGCACAAGAAAGATATACTGAAGGGCTGGTCAAGAAAGATATGCTGAAGGGCTGGTCAAGAAAGATATACTGAAGGGCTGGTCAAGAAAGATATGCTGAAGGGCTTGGACAAGAAAGATATACTGAAGGGCTGGTCAAGAAAGATATACTGAAGGACTTGGACAAAAAAGATATACTGAAGGGCTGGACAAGAAAGATATGCTGAAGGGCTCGTCAAGAAAGATATACTGAAGGGCTTGACCAAGAAAGATATACTGAATGGCTGGTCAAGAAAGATATGCTGAAGGGCTTGGACAAGAAAGATATACTGAACGGCTGGTTAAGAAAGATATGCTGAAGGGCTTGGACAAGAAAGATATACTGAAGGGCTGGACAAGAAAGATATACTGAAGGGCTGGTCAAGAAAGATATGCTAAAGGGCTTGGACAAGAAAGATATACTGAAGGGCTGGACAAGAAAGATATACTGAAGGGTTTGGACAAGAAAGATATACTGAAGCGCTGGACAAGAAAGATATACTGAAGGGCTGGACAAGAAAGATATACTGAAGGGCAGGTCAAGAAAGATATACTGAAGGGCTTGGACAAGAAAGATATACTGAAGGGCTAGGACAAGAAAGATATACTGAAGGGCTTGGACAAGAAAGATATACTGAAGGGCTTGGACAAGAAAGATATACTGAAGGGCTTGGACAAGAAAGATATACTGAAGGGCTGGAAAAGAAAGATATGCTGAAAGGCTGGCCAAGAAAGATATACTGATGGGCTTGGACAAGATAGATATGCTGAAGGGGTGGTCAAGAAAAATATACTGAAGGGCTTGGACAAGAAAGATTCGTTGAAGGGCTTGGACAAGAAAGATATGCTGAAGGGCTTGGTCAAGAAAGATATACAGAAGGGCTGGTTAAGAAAGATATGCTGAAGGGCTTGGACAAGAAAGATATGCTGAAGGGCTGGACAAGAAAGATATACTGAAGGGCTTGTCAAGAAAGATATGCTGAAGGGCTGGTCACGAAAGATATGCTGAAGGGCTGGTCAAGATAGATATGCTGAAGGGCTTGGACAAGAAAGATATACTGAAGGGCTTGGACAAGAAAGATATACTGAAGGGCTGGACAAGAAAGATATACTGAAGGGCTTGGACAAGAAAGATATACTGAAGCGCTGGACAAGAAAGATATACTGAATGGCTGGACAAGAAAGATATACTGAAGGGCTGGTCAAGAAAGATATACTGAAGGGCTTGGACAAGAAAGATATACTGAAGGGCTTGGTCAAGAAAAATATACTGAAGGGCTTGGACAAGAAAAATATACTGAAGGGCTTGGACAAGAAAGATTCGTTAAGGGCTTGGACAAGAAAGATATGCTGAAGGGCTTGGACAAGAAAGATATGCTGAAGGGCTGGTCAAAAAAGATATACTGAAGGTCTTGGACAAGAAAGATATACTGAAGGGCTGGTCAAGAAAGATATACTGAAGGGCTGGTCAAGAAAGATATGCTGAAGGGCTGGTCAAGAAAGATATACTGAAGGGCTGGACAAGAAAGATTTACTGAAGGGCTGGACAAGAAAGATATACTGAAGGGCTGGTCAAGAAAGATATGCTGAAGGGCTTGGACAAGAAAGATATACTGAAGGGCTGGTCAAGAAAGATATACTGAAGGGCTGGTCAAGAAAGATATGCTGAAGGGCTTGGACAAGAAAGATATACTGAAGGGCTGGTCAAGAAAGATATGCTGAAGGGCTGGTCAAGAAAGATATACTGAAGGGCTGGTCAAGAAAGATATGCTGAAGGGCTTGGACAAGAAAGATATACTGAAGGGCTGGTCAAGAAAGATATACTGAAGGGCTTGGACAAGAAAGATATACTGAAGGGCTGGTTAAGAAAGATATGCTGAAGGGCTTGGACAGGAAAGATATACTGAAGGGCTGGTTAAGAAAGATATACTGAAGGGCTGATTAAGAAAGATATGCTGAAGGACTTGGACAAGAAAGATATACTGAAGGGCTGATTAAGAAAGATATGATGAAGGGCTTGGACAAGAAAGATATACTGAAGGTCTGGACAAGAAAGATATACTGAATGGCTGGTCAAGAAAGATATGCTGAAGGGCTGGTCACGAAAGATATGCTGAAGGGCTGGACAAGAAAGATATACTGAAGGGCTTGGACAAGAAAGATATACTGAAGGGCTTGGACAAGAAAGATATACTGAAGCGCTGGACAAGAAAGATATACTGAAGGACTGGACAAGAAAGATATACTGAAGGGCTGGTCAAGAAAGATATACTGAAGGGCTTGGACAAGAAAGATATACTGAAGGGCTTGGACAAGAAAGATATACTGTAGGGCTTGGACAAGAAAGATATACTGAAGGGCTTGGACAAGAAAGATATACTGAAGGGCTTGGACAAGAAAGATATACTATAGGGCTGGAAAAGAAAGATATGCTGAAAGGCTGGCCAAGAAAGCTATACTGATGGGCTTGGACAAGATAGATATGCTGAAGGGCTGGTCATGAAAATTATACTGAAGGACTTGGACAAGAAAGATATACTGAAGGGCTTGGATAAGAAAGATATACTGAAGGGCTTGGACAAGAAAGATTTACTGAAGGGCTTGGACAAGAAAGATATGCTAAACAGCTGGACAAGAAAGATATCCTAAACAGCTGGACAAGAAAGATATACTGAAGGGCTGGACAAGAAAGATATACTGAAGGGCTTGGACAAGAAAGATATACTGAAGGGCTTGGACAAGAAAGATATACTGAAGGGCTTGGACAAGAAAGATATACTGAAGGGCTTTGACAAGAAAGATATACTGAAGGGCTTGGACAAGAAAGATATACTGAAGGGCTGGAAAAGAAAGATATGCTGACGGGCTGGTCATGAAAGATATGCTGAAGGGCTGGTCAAGAAAGATATGCTGAAGGGCTTGGACAAGAAAGATATACTGAAGGGCTGGTCAAGAAAGATATACTGAAGGGCTGGACAAGAAAGATATACTGAAGGGCTGGTCAAGAAAGATATGCTGAAGGGCTTGGACAAGAAAGATATACTGAAGGGCTGGTCAAGAAAGATATACTGAAGAGCTTGGACAAGAAAGATATACTGAAGGGCTGGACAAGAAAGATATGCTGAAGGGCTGGTCAGGAAAGATATACTGAAGGGCTTGGCCAAGACAGATATACTGAAGGGCTGGTTAAGAAAGATATGCTGAAGGGCTTGGACAAGAAAGATACACTGAAGGGCTGGACAAGAAAGATATACTGAAGGGCTGGTCAAGAAAGATATGCTGAAGGGCTAGTCACGAAAGATATGCTGAAGGGCTGGTCAAGAAAGATATGCTGAAGAGCTTGGACAAGAAAGATATACTGAAGGGCTGGAGAAGAAAGATATACTGAAGGGCTTGGACAAGAAAGATATACTGAAGCGCTGGACAAGAAAGATATACTGAAGGGCTTGGACAAGAAAGATATACTGAAGGGCTTGGACAAGAAAGATATACTGAAGGGCTTGGACAAGAAAGATATACTGAAGGGCTGGACAAGAAAGATATACTGAAGAGCTTGGACAAGAAAGATTCGTTAAGGGCTTGGACAAGAAAGATATACTGAAGTGCTTGGACAAGAAAGATATGCTAAACAGCTGGACAAGAAAGATATCCTAAACAGCTGGACAAGAAAGATATACTGAAGGGTTGGACAAGAAAGATATACTGAAGGGCTGGACAAGAAAGATATACTGAAGGGCTTGGACAAGAAAGATATACTGAAGGGCTTGGACAAGAAAGATATACTGAAGGGCTTGGACAAGAAAGATATACTGAAGGGCTTGGACAAGAAAGATATACTGAAGGGCTTGGACAAGAAAGATATACTGAAGGGCTGGAAAAGAAAGATATGCTGACGGGCTGGTCATGAAAGATATGCTGAAGGGCTGGTCAAGAAAGATATGCTGAAGGGCTTGGACAAGAAAGATATGCTGAAGGGCTGGTCAAGAAAGATATACTGAAGGGCTGGACAAGAAAGATTTACTGAAGGGCTGGACAAGAAAGATATACTGAAGGGCTGGTCAAGAAAGATATGCTGAAGGGCTTGCACAAGAAAGATACACTGAAGGGCTGGTCAAGAAAGATATGCTGAAGGGCTGGTCAAGAAAGATATACTGAAGGGCTGGTCAAGAAAGATATGCTGAAGGGCTTGGACAAGAAAGATATACTGAAGGGCTGGTCAAGAAAGATATACTGAAGGGCTTGGACAAGAAAGATATACTGAAGAGCTGGACAAGAAAGATATGCTGAAGGGCTGGTCAAGAAAGATATACTGAAGGGCTTGGCCAAGAAAGATATACTGAATGGCTGGTCAAGAAAGATATGCTGAAGGGCTTGGACAAGAAAGATATACTGAAGGGCTGGACAAGAAAGATATGCTGAAGGGCTTGGACAAGAAAGATACACTGAAGGGCTGGACAAGAAAGATATACTGAAGGGCTGGTCAAGAAAGATATGCTGAAGGGCTCGTCAAGAAAGATATGCTAAAGGGCTTGGACAAGAAAGATATACTGAAGGGCTGGACAAGAAAGATATACTGAAGGGCTTGGACAAGAAAGATATACTGAAGCGCTGGACAAGAAAGATATACTGAAGGGCTTGGACAAGAAAGATATACTGAAGGGCTTGGACAAGAAAGATATACTGAAGGGCTTGGACAAGAAAGATATACTGAAGGGCTGGACAAGAAAGATATACTGAAGGGCTTGGACAAAAAAGATATACTGAAGCGCTGGACAAGAAAGATATGCTGAAGGGCTTGGACAAGAAAGATATACTGAAGGGCTGGTTAAGAAAGATATACTGAAGGGCTGGTTAAGAAAGATATGCTGAAGGGCTTGGACAAGAAAGATATTCTTAAGGGCTGGTTAAGAAAGATATGATGAAGGGCTTGGACAAGAAAGATATACTCAAGGGCTGGACAAGAAAGATATACTGAATGGCTGGTCAAGAAAGATATGCTGAAGGGCTGGTCACGAAAGATATGCTGAAGGGCTGGTCAAGAAAGATATGCTGAAGGGCTTGGACAAGAAAGATATACTGAAGGGCTGGACAAGAAAGATATACTGAAGGGCTTGGACAAAAAGATATACTGAAGGGCTTGTACAAGAAAGATATACTGAAGCGCTGGACAAGAAAGATATACTGAAGGGCTGGACAAGAAAGATATACTGAAGGGCTGGTCAAGAAAGATATACTGAAGGGCTTGGACAAGAAAGATATACTGAAGGGCTTGGACAAGAAAGATATACTGAAGGGCTTGGACAAGAAAGATATACTGAAGGGCTTGGACAAGAAAGATATACTGAAGGGCTTGGACAAGAAAGATATACTGAAGGGCTGGACACGAAAGATATGCTGAAGGGCTGGACACGAAAGATATGCTGAAGGCTGGGACAAGAAATATATGCTGAAGGGCTGGACACGAAAGATATGCTGAAGGCTGGGACAAGAAAGATATGCTGAAGGGCTGGACACGAAAGATATGCTGAAGGGCTAGACACGAATGATATGCTGAAGGCTGGGACAAGAAAGATATGCTGAAGGGCTGGACACGAAAGATATGCTGAAGGGCTGGACAAGAAAGATATGCTGAAGGCTGGGACAAGAAAGATATGCTGAAGGGCTGGACACGAAAGATATGCTGAAGGGCTGGACACGAAAGATATGCTGAAGGGCTGGACAAGAAAGATATACTGAAAAGCTGGACAAGAAAGATATACTGAAGGGCTGGACAATATAGATATACTGAACGGCAAGACAAAACAGATATACTGAAGGACTGGACAAGATAGATATACTGAAAGGCTGGACAATAAAGGTACATTTAAGGGCTGGACAAGAAAGATATTCTGAAGGGCCCTACAAGAAAGATATACTGAAGGGTCCGACAAGAAAGATATACTGAAGGGCTGGACAAGAAAGATATACTGAAGGGCTGGACAAGAAAGGTGCATTTAAGGGCCCTACAAGAAAGATATACTGAAGGGTCCGACAAGAAAGAAATACTGAAGGGCTGGACAAGAAAGATATACTGAAGGACCCGACAAGAAAGCTGCATTTAAGGGCTGGACAAGAAAGATATACTGCAAGGCTGGACAATAAAGGTACATTTAAGGGTTGGACAAGAAAGATATGCTAAAGGGTCCGACAAGAAAGATATACTGAAGGGCTGGACAAGAAAGATATACTGAAGGGCCCTACAAGAAAGATATACTGAATGGTCCGACAAGAAAGATATACTGAAGGGCTGGACAAGATAGATATACTGAAGGGCCTGACAAGAAAGATATACTGAAGGGCCTGACAAGAAAGATATACTGAAGGGCCTGACAAGAAAGATATACTGAAGGGCCTGACAAGAAAGATATACTGAAGGGCCTGACAAGAAAGATATACTGAAGGGCTGGACAAGAAAGGTACACTGAACAGCAGGATAAGAACACTATCTGAATGTCCCTCCGTGTTCGTTTATTGGAGAGTGACATAATGGTTGATGAAGGTGCAGCTCGAAACTCCAGGAATCCGTCGTCAAGCGTGGTACGTGTAATGTATGTCATCTGACAGAACGAGATGGAAATGTGTATAATAAGCGAGCACAAGAGCTGTCATCGTTTCATTCTTTGTGTCACTTTGACTACTTATCTCTCTCTCTCTCTCTCTCTCTCTCTCTCTCTCTCTCTCTCTATCTCTCTCTCTCTCTCCCTCTCTCTTTGCGATCAAGACTCAATCAGAGTACCATTCCAGACCCTCACATGAAGATAGCTGTCTGTTTAAGTGAATTGATCGACCCCACAGACAGAACATCATAATTAGAATCTGTTAGATCCACTCTGATTGAATACCTGTTAAAACGTTGCACTGTGTTCTACGCCAGTGGCCCAGTGCATCCGATTTCAGTCAGCATTTTATTCAGGTTTGCTTTCGTTAGCCTTTGATTGTTCCCAATCTTCCTGCAAGGCAGCAGATTGTCTTTTCTGTAGGGGGATTCTGCCCTTAGATGGTCTGCCCTCCCAGGTTAACGAGCACCATCTGCCCGAGTCACTAGAGGTGACTAACACAGACATGCACACACAAAGATATGAGATGTGACTAACACAGACATGCACACGACGATCTAAAAAAAAAACGACTAGCACTGACACACACCAAATTATGAGATATGACTAACACAGACACACACTTAGTGTGTGTGGAGTACTTATGGGTCTGATATACCCAGTGGGGTTCCCACGGTGAGGTGAGAAACGAACAGAGTCACTGTTACCTGCCATGCATGTGCAAGTAAGGCGACCACGGAAGTTTGGAATCGTCGCCTGTACAGTCGAGTAGGACGCGCACGGAGCGAGCTTGCCAGCAGAATTTACCGATGCATTTTGGGAGATGATGTGACGAGTGGTGAAGCTGATATGGGGAATTCGTCTCTGCAACGAAGCTTGTTTCATGGACAGAATAGCGTAGGGTCAGATATGACTATGTTATCTAGAATCTACCATGTGGCTAGCTCTTTCCTGACAATTTTGAACTGTCAGTGGTCATATTCATGGCCTACTCTTTCTATTTTAACTGCTAAGGGATCGTTAACATGCGCGAGTGCACACATGATCTCTGGTTTGTTGCCGTTATCCGAGAGGGCTAGACATTAGGTCTCACTACCCAAGAGATGAGGGAAGTGTAACGTCATAAAGAAGCTACGGACTAATTTGTCCACTTTTTGACAAACCAGCACCGCTTGAGGTGGGCTATGAACCCTGGCGGGTCCTTCCTGTCCTAGAGCAGACGTTGGAGCTCTATATATGCCTTAAAGATTATTAATTAATTCGCGGTTTGAAAAATACATACGAAACACACAGAAACAGCAATCGAAAGAAGGAAAGACAAAGGAGTATTAGAGAGACAGAGAGGAACATGCACGCACAGATTAAGAGATAAGGACGGAATGAGAGATCATGTTTGTTAAAATTCCAGAGACAGAAAACGATGGAGAGAAGAAACTTGTAACGAGGCTCTGTTCCGTTGTCTACCGCCAGATCTGGCATGCCAGGTTTCAACAAAGGATCCAGCCAAATTGTTGGAACAATTCAATCTCACTTCTGATGCTTTCAGATAACTATTTGGCTTACAAGTCCGCGTAAGAAAAACCTGGAACAGCGTGCTGTTGGAATGTGTAAACAAACAACTGATTATGGCGCCATATCTGTCTCCGACAGTGTACGTATTTTAACGAAGACAGATTTGAGATATGTTTTTGACAAATAATTGGTCTAAATATATTAGTGTGTACGTAGAATATATGTACACGTGATATTGTGTACGCAAGATATGTGATAGTGTGATTTTGTTTGCATAGAAGATTTATATGATCAATAGTATGTGTGTAAGGAGGACGGTATATTTAAAGGATATGTGAAATAGATTGGGTCAAAGGATATGTGAAATAGATTGGGTCAAAGGATATGTGAAATAGATTGGGTCAAAGGATATGTGAAATAGATTGGGTCAAAGGATATGTGAAATAGATTGGGTCAAAGGATATGTGAAATAGATTGGGTCAAAGGACGTTAGTTCAGATGTTGCTGGATGCGTCACAACAACAACGATATTTGTGACACACATAAAATCGACATTTTGACTCAAATATTTTAGCATTTTAAAGAACTATTGGTGTAGGGTATGAGGGTACATGTATGGAATGAAATCAAAGGTATCTTTCGTGGTATGGGGAAATATGTATAGCATAAGATGAAAGGTATCTTTCATAACATGAAGGAAACGCATAGTATACAGTTATTTATCACTTATATCGTTGACCTTCTGCCAAGCCATTCTCTTCAGCTGTCTGGTATCTCTTCTCTTTGCATCCCTCTGTCTCTTCGTCCCTCAACTTTCTGAGCAGCAAACCTGCTTTTACCTGAGCAATTCTGCATCTCACCTCTGTTGTACATCTGCCATCACGTCGATAACGCCCATATACCATCTCACCTCTGTTGTACATCTATCATCTCATCTCTGTTGTGCATCTACCATCTCACCTCTGTTGTACACCTACCAACTCACCTCTGTTGTACATCTACCATCTCACCTCTGTTGTACATCTACCATCTCACCTCTGTTGTACTACATCTACCATCTCACCTCTGTTGTACTACATCTACCATCTCACCTCTGTTGTACTACATCTACCAACTCACCTCTGTTGTACATCTACCATCTCACCTCTGTTGTACATCTACCATCTCACCTCTGTTGTACTACATCTACCATCTCACCCCTGTTGTACTACATATACCATCTCACCTCTGTTGTACTACATATACCATCTCACCTCTGTTGTACTACATCTACCATCTCACCCCTGTTGTACTACATATACCATCTCACCTCTGTTGTACTACATCTACCATCTCACCTCTGTTGTACTACATCTACCATCTCACCCCTGTTGTACTACATATACCATCTCACCTCTGTTGTACTACATATACCATCTCACCTCTGTTGTACTACATCTACCATCTTACCTTTGCTGCACACCTATTGCACATACAATAAATAGGACCGAAGCGTTCGATTTACGCCTGTTATAGAATTACGTCCATTTATTTATTGTCCAGAGGAGAGGCGTTGAATACAATGTCCCTCCATAACTCTCGGTCCTGTGCAATGTGCAACAGTTCCACCGCTGGTACTTTCTCGTGCCACGACATAAAACAATTCCTCATATTTCCCTTTGTCTACCCTTTCTATTTCTGACCTATTTCTCCTGCATTCCAGTTGGCCTCTTCTCCATACGTTTCTAATTTGTTTCATTATCTCCCTCTTCTCATCTTCATCCTTTCATCTTGTCCTTTTCATCTTCCTCCTTTCATCTCCCTCTTTCAGTACCTCCACAACATGTTTTTTTTTTCTTTTTGTCTTACACTGTTCGCTGACCATTCTTCTAAACCGGTTCTATCCTTTTGATTACTGTCCACGATTCGCAACCATAAAGAAACACTAGCTCCATGTTGCGCTGCAGGAAATTATAATTTTCAATTAGATTGACTTCCTGCATTGCATAACAGCGTTCTCATTGGTTTATTTTTGATAACAATTGTCATCTTTAGTTCTTTTCACTAATTTCATGTGAATATGAAATAATGTTCAAACTCAAATAATTTTCAATATTTCCGAGAAAAAAAAGTAATATGGAAACAGTTATATTTTTGTTATTAAATGGAATCCTTGAATGATTCAGCTTAATTAATTATCTTGTTTGTTTATTTTTGTGTGTGTGGATTAGCGCTCAGTAAGGAATTATTGCATCCAAATTAATTTGTCAATTTACGGAACACAAGTAAAAAATATATCTCCTAACATAAATAATCACTCAGATTAAATAAAGTTAAAAGAAAAAGATACATTTCTGAACATAAACATAAGTGACATTGGACAGAAAGGTCTAGAAGAAGACAAATCTTAAAGCAAATATAAAAATAAGATTGACCAGAACTAAAAAAAATGATATTTCTCAACCAAAAAAAAATATCTAAGACTGAACAGAATAATCTAAAATAGATATTTCACAAACATAAATATAGCTAATATTAAACAGAACTAAAAATAAAAAAGACACTTTTAACTTAATAATTACAAAAAAAGGCATTTCTTAACATAACAATTACTAAAACAATATATTTCTTAACATAACAATTATACAAAAAACACTTCTTAACAAAACAATTACTACCAAAATACTTTCCTTAACATAACAATTATACAAAAAACACTTCTTAACAAAACAATTACTACCAAAATACTTTCCTTAACATACAATTACTAACAAAAAGATATTTCTTAACATTAAAAAAAAAGTAAAGTACCCCAGTCACGCCAAGTGGCGTATAGGGAATATGGTACTAGTGACCATAAATTTTACAGACCTTCGGCACATGATTTTTGATTTATTACGCCCGTGCCGCTTCACTTTCCCAGAAAAAAATCCGGTACCCATTAAAAGCTGGGTGAACCCTACCCCTTGTCCTTTGTAGTCCAGTTCACTAACCACTGAGCTATCGCGGCTCCCTATTTCTTAACACAACAGTTACTAAAAAAGACATTTCTTAACATAAAAATTACTTTACGAAAGGCATTTCTTACCATAACAATAAAAAAAGATATTTTAAAAAAAAATAATTACTAAAAAAGACATTTCTTAACATAACAATTATTTTACGAAAGGCATTTCTTACCATAACAATTACTATAAAAAAGACATTTTTTAGCATAGCAATTAGTTTTTTAAAAAAAGACATATCTTAACATACCATTACTTTTAAAAAAAGACAAATCTTTATATAAAAATAGCTAAGATTGGCAAATCAATGTCTGCTACTTGTCTTTACCAGCCAGGAAACACCTTGCTAAAGGATGTAATACAGAAAGAAAAAACACTACAGTGCGACTAATTTATCACTGACAAGCAAGAACGTGTCAATTTTATGACAGTAAGGGACATAAGCGAAGTTAGCAACAGTTTTTATTATTTTTAACTAAAAATGAAACTGTTACAACACTCAGAGTTGTAGATCGTGTTTAACAGGACGATAACTCTGCTAAAAAAGAATGTATATTTTTTTAACTTGAAGTGATGAAGATTCAATAATGTGTGGTTATTTCAGTTAAAAACGGCAGTGAATTGATCAATATTTAACCACTATTTTTGATGAAAGTGATTTTGAAATTTAGGACGAGTGCATGCAAGTGAACGATGATGGGAGAATCTTTCTATTTTGTGAAGAGAACGGCAAAAAACGAACCATTTCTAAAGCCAACTTTCCTTATTGTCGTTCAAAATTAAGCCCAAGCCAAATATTAATTTTATAATTCGTTTGGCCAACAAAGCACAACCAGGCATAGTCAGTTATAGTTTAAAGTAATTCTTTGAGTTGTTCCAGAAATGAGAGCAAAGGATGCTGGGAAAATGTGAATATTTACGTTGAAGGGTACACGCAATTGAACATTCAATCACAAAAATAGTATCAGCTGAACATTCGTGTAAAAAATAATTATATTAGTTGAAGTTTCACACACAAAAACTAATTTTAATGAAACATTTACCGACAAAAATTATATCAGTATAACATTTACAGGCAAAAATTACATCAGTTGAACATATACGTACAAAAATTGAGGTGAAGTCGTGCCTCACAACAGAACCACATAATATCACACACACATCGATATAACATCACACAGACCAACATAACGTTGCACAGATCAACATAACATCAGACCTAAACTAACATCACACAGACCAACATAACGTTGCACAGATCAACATAACATCAGACTTAAACTAACACCACACAGATCAACTAACATCACACAGATCAACTAACATCACACAGATCAACTAACATCACATAGTTATACATAGCATCACACAGATCAACTAACACCACACAGATCAACTAACATCACATAGATCTACATAGCATCACACAGATCAACTAGCATCACATAGATCTACATAGCATCACACAGATCAACTAACATTACATAGATCTACATAGCATCACACAGATCAACTAACATCACACAGATCAACTAACATCACACAGATCAACTAACATCACATAGATCAACTAACATCACACAGATCAACTAACATCACATAGATCTACATAGCATCACACAGATCAACTAACATCACATAGATCTACATAGCATCACACAGATCAACATAACATTATACAGATTGACATAACGTCACACAGAACATCATAGCATCACATTGTTCGACATAACATTGCACAAAACATTATCATGTCACACATAACGTCCTCCAGATCAACATAACGTCACACAGAACAATATAACGTCAGACAGAACAATATAACGTCACACAGAACCAATTAACGTCACACAGAAAAATATAACGTCAAACATAACCATATAACGTCAGACAGAACAATATAACGTCACAGAACAATATAACGTCACACTGAACTATATAAGGTCACACAGAACATCATGGCATCACACAGTTTGACATAACATTACAAACAACAACATCATTTCACACATAACGTCATCGGGATTAATATAACGTCACACAGATCAACACAACGTCACATAGAAGCACATAACGACACACAAAACCATATAACATCACACAGATCAACTTAACATCCCACAGATCCACTTAACATCCCACATATCCACTTATCATCACACATATCCAGAAAACATCTCACAGATCCACAAAACATTTCAAAGATCTACAAAACATCTCACATATCCACATAATATCTCACATATCCACATAACATCTCAAAGATCCACAAAACATCTCACAAATCAAATAACATCTCACAGATCCACATAACATCTCAAAGATACACAAAACATCTCACATATCAAATAACATCTCACAGATCCACATAACATCCCACAGATCAACATAACGTCACACATATCCACATAACATCCCACAGATCCACCTAACATCCCACAGATCAACATAACATCTCATATATCCACATAACATCCCACATATCCACATAACATCCCACAGATCCACATAACATCTCACATATCCACATAACATCCCACAGGTCCACATCACATCCCACATATCCACATCACAACCCACATATCCACATAACATCCCACATACAACATCACAAAAGAATCAACAGTAACATCAACCCATCATCATAAACACCTCCTCTACCCGCCTCGTTTCACTAATTAAATTCCAAACGTTCCAAGGCCTATAATCAAACATAAACAATCAACACACACACACACACACACACACGCGCGCATAATTAACACTCGGCGGTTAGTGCCGGATTTGTAGTGCGGTCTGGCTTTTCATTTTTCTTCCTCTTTTCTTCCTCTTTTCTTCCTCTTTTCTTCCTATTTATCTTTCAGAGTCGAGGGGAGAGTATATTTGCGGTCCTTAACCGTTTGATTGGGCACTTTTTCCTGTCACGCGTTCGCTAGCGTGTCTATAGTATTCCGTATAATTATGTACTTCGAGAACGCGCTCTCCGTCTGTTATTTACGATACGGTTGTAGATAGTAACTGTGTTTATCCCTTTTTGTTGTTTTTGTCTTGTCACGTGATTAAAACATCTATTTTTAATTCTGTTGTGGGCGTAATCTCTAACTACTGGCATTTTCGCAGTTCTCCACTACCAAACGTTGTTTCTCAGGCTAGCTCTCGACATGCGCCTGACACGTGTTGTGTAAGTGATTGTTATCGTGTTAATTCTTCTAGAAAATAACTTCCTGGTTTGACATTTACAGCAGAACGAGGTAAACAGCGGGTTATAAAGTGTGCACAGATATACATAAACATGTGCTATAAAGTGTGCACATTTGTAAATAAATATGTGCTATAAAGTGTGCACATTTATAAATAAGTATATGCTATAAAGTGCGCACATTTATAAATAAATATGTGCTATAAGGTGTGCACATTAATAAATAAACATGTGCTATAATGTGTGTACATTTATAAATAAACACGTGCTATAATGTGTGCACATTTATAAATAAACATGTGCTATAATGTGTGCACATTTATAAATAAACATGTGCTATAATGTGTGCACATTTATAAATAAACATATGCTATAAAGTGTCACATTTATAAATAAACATGTGCTATAAAGTGTGCACATTTATAAATATACATGTGCTATAAAGTGTGCACATTTATAAATAAACATGTGCTATAAAGAGTGCACATTTATAAATAAACATGTGCTATAAAGTGTGCACATTTATAAATAAACATATGCTATAAAGTGTGCACATTTATAAATAAACATGGGCTATAAAGTGTGTACATTTATAAATAAACATGTGCTATAAAGTGTGCACATTTGTAAATAAACATGTGCTATAATTCAAGCACATAACTTTCTGACGTGTATAAACAACAATAATTGTAATTCTTCATTTACTCTGGAGTATTATGTGAAAATAAAAGGTAGCAATATTTTGATGTGATGAGTCTAGTGATCTTTCTCGCTGTTGTTACTTTTCACAACTTTGAAAGCCATGTGCCCATTTTTACACATTTACCTACTAGAGAGAATCCTACTTAGAAACAAAAGACTAGAAGATTTTCTTAATAAACCAGTCACCGAAATAGAAGATTAGAAAATTTTCTTAATAAACCAGTCACCGAAATAGAAGATTATAAAATTTTCTTAATAAACCAGTCACCGAAATAGAAGATTTGAAAATTTTTTTAATAAACCAATCACCGAAATAGAAGATTAGAAAATTTTCTTAATAAAACAAGCACCGAAATAGAAGACTAGAAGATTTTCTTTATAAACCAGTCAACGAAATCAGCAAACTATGACCAGCTAAAGAAATCAGGGAAAGAAGATCAGTAAATTATGACAAGCTAAAGAAATTAGGGTGAGAAAATCAGTAAACTATGACCAGCTAAAGAAATCAGGGAGAGAAAATCAGCAAACTATGACCAGCTAAAGAAATCAGGGAGAGAAGATCAGCAAACTCTGACAGGCTAAAGAAATCAGGGAGAGAAAATCAGCAAACTATGACCAGCTAAAGAAATCAGGGAGAGAAGATCAGCAAATTATGACCAGCTAAAGAAATCAGGGAGAGAAGATCAGCAAACTATGACCAGCTAAAGAAATCAGGGAGAGAAGATCAGCAAATTATGACCAGCTAAAGAAATCAGGGAGAGAAGATCAGCAAACTATGACAAGCTAAAGAAATCAGGGAGAGAAAATCAGCAAACTATGACCAGCTAAAGAAATCAGGGAGAGAAGGTCAGCAAACTATGACCAGCTAAAGAAATCAGGGAGAGAAGAACAGTAAACTATGACCAGCTAAAGAAATCAGGGAGAGAAGATCAACAAACTATGACCAGCTAAAGAAATCAGAGAGAGAAGATCAGCAAACTATGACCAGCTAAAGAAATCAGGGAGAGAAAATCAGCAAACTATGACCAGCTAAAGAAATCAGGGAGAGAAGATCAGCAAACTATGACCAGCTAAAGAAATCAGGGAGAGAAAATCAGCAAACTATGACCAGCTAAAGAAATCAGGGAGAGAAGATCAGATGACCAGCTAAAGAAATCAGGGAGAGAAAATCAGCAAACTATGACCAGCTAAAGAAATCAGGGAGAGAAGATCAGCAAACTATGACCAGCTAAAGAAATACTGAGAGAGAACACACAGACTATGACAAGTCCTAGAAATACCGAGAGAGAGAGAGAGAGATCCACAAACATATAATGAGCCGTGAAACACTAGGAGCTATCCACAAACATTTGACTATTTCTAGAAATGCTGGAGAAGAAAATCTACAAACATATGTCCGATCATAGAAATACTGGGAAAGTCTCTCTACAAACATATTGCTAGTTCTGTAAATGCTGGTAGAAGATCTAGAAACATACGATAAATTCAGAAATACAGTTAGAAGATCTACAAACAAGTGACCAGTCTCAGAAGTTCTGGGAGAGATTATTACAAACATATCAGCAGTCCTAGAAACACTATGAGAGAGTATCGAAACATTTACGATCAGCCGTAAAAATACTGGGGCAGATGATCTAGAAATATCTGACCAGTCTTAGAAATACTGAGAGAAGATCTACATATAAATGTCCATTCATAGAAATACTGAAAGAGAAGATTTTAAAACAAAAACATTTGACTTAGAAATACCGTGAGAAGATCTACAAACGCATGACCAGTCCTAGAAATACAGGGAGAGAGATCTACAAATAGTTGATTACCTAAATCAAAAAGACAACACTATGTTCATAAAATGGCAAAAGCACAACAATCCAAATGCAATCAAAACACCCACCATCCAGTGTGTCAGGTGCGTAGATAATCTTGTAGAACTTCTTGTAGAACTTCTTGTAGAACTGTCGAACATTTTCAGTTTGAACGGGCTGTCTTAATAACAGAGGTTTGGTAAATGGAATAGTTCCAGTAAAACAGGAGAACAACTCACACACGATTGAATATACTATATAGCTGTAAGTGAAATGTAAGAGGCAAACCGACTGCTTCATCATTGTAAGTTCAATCAACCATGTAATAAATTAAACAACCAACCCAGCAATAAATCAACAAACTTAATAATAAATCAATAAACCTAGTAATAAACAAACCAACCAAATAATAAACAAACCAACCAAGTACTAGATTGACCAATTCAGTAATAAATCAATTAACCAATCCAGTAATAAATCAATCAACCAATCCAGTAATAAATCAATCAACCAATCCAGTAATAAATCAATCAAACAACCCAGTAAAAAATCAATCAACCAATCCAGTAATAAATCACTCAAGCAATCCACTAATAAATAAATCAACAAACCATGTAATAAATTAGTCAACCAACCAAGTAATAAATCAGTCAAAAAACCCAGTAATAAATCAATCAACCAACCCAGTAATAAATCAATCAATCCAATAATAAATCAATCAACCAACCCAGTAATAAATCAATCAACCAACCCAGTAATAAATCAATCAGCCAACCCAGTAATAAATCAACCAGCCAAGAAAAAATAAACAAACAAACCAATCAACCAAGCTATAAATCAAGAAGCCAAGTAATAAATCTAAAAAAAAAAACAAGTAATAAACCAACCAACAAACCAAAATACAAATCAACCAGCCAAAAAATGAATCAAACAACCTACCAAGTTATCAACTAACCATGTAATACATTTTTAAAAATAAGTAAAAATCAACCAACCGTGTGATAAATTCACCATCCAAGACATACAGTAACCAACCAAGTACAAACCAATCAATCAAGTAATAAATCAACAAACCAAGTAATAAATCAACCAAGTACTAGATTAACCAACCAAGTAATAAATCAATGAACCAACCATGTAATAATCCAACCAACAAAATAATAAATCAGCCAACAAACACTACATTAACAAACCAAGTAATAAATCAACCAACCAAGTAATAAATCAACCAACCAAGTAATAAATCAATGAATCAACCAAGTTATAAATCAACCAACCAAGTAATAAATCAATGAAACAACCAAGTTATAAATCAATGAACAAACCAAGTAATAAATCAACCAACCAAGTAATAAATCAACCAACCAAGTAATATTCAATGAATCAACCAAGTAATAAATCAACCAACCAAGTAATAAATCAATGAATCAACCAAGTTATAAATCAATGAATCAACAAAGTAATAAATCAACCAATCAAGTAATAAATCTACCAACCAAGTAATAATTCAATGAATCATCCAAGTCATAAATCAACTAATCAAGTAATAAATTTCCTAACCAAGTAATAAATCCATGAATCAACCAAGTTATAATTCAACTAATCAAGTAATAAATCAACCAATCAAGTAATAAATCCACCAACCAAGTAATAAATCAACTAATCAAGTAATAAATCAACCAACCAAGTAATAAATCAACTAATCAAGTAATAAATCAACTAATCAAGTAATAAATCAACCAACCAAGTAATAAATCAACTAATCAAGTAATAAATAAACCAACCAAATAATAAATCAACCAACCAAGTAATAAATCAACCAACCAAGTAATAAATTAACCAACCAACTAATAAATCAATGAATCAACCAAGTAATAAATCAACCAACCAAGTAATAAATCAATGAATCAACCAAGTAATAAATCAACCAACCAAGTAATAAATCAATGAATCAACCAAGTAATAAATCAATGAATCAACAAGTAATAAATCAACTAACCAAGTAATAAATCAATGAATCATAATAAATCAATCGAGCAGTAAATCAACCAATTAACCAAGTGATAAATTACTCAATTAACCAATACATAAACCGAGTAATATATATAAATTATTCAACAACCAAGCAATAAATCAATCATTGAACATAGAATTAAATAAATTTGTCAATCCAACAAAGAATAAATCAACCAGTCATTAAATCAATCGATTAATCAACCAAGTAAAAAACTAATCAATCAAATAATATATCAACTAAATAATAATTAGCCAATGAGAAAGAAACGCATTAACCAAGCAGAAAGTATAACCAACCAATCAACCAACAAACCAGCCATCCCATTAACTAACCAATCCATTAACCAACCATCCCATTAACTAACACACCCATTAACCAACCAACCCATTAACCAACCAATCCATTAACAAACCAACCAACCCATTACCCAACCCACCCTTAACCAATCATTCCATTAATCAACCAACACATTAACCAACCAACCTATTAACCAACCAACCCATCACACTAACCAAACAACCCATTAACTAACCAACCCATTAACTAACCAACATATTACCCAACCAACCCATTAACCAACCATCCCATTAACCAACCAATCCATTAACCAACCAACCCATTAACCGATCAACCTATTAATCAACCAACCCATCACACTAACCAACCAACCCATTAACCAACCAACCCATTAACTAACCATCCCATTAACTAACCAACACATTAACCATCTAACCCATTAACCTACCAACCCATTAACTAACCAAACCATTAACTAACCAATCCATTAACTAACCAACCCATTAACTAACCAACCAACCCATTATCTAATCAAGCCATTAACTAACCAACCCATTAACTAACCAAGCCATTAACTAACCAACCCATTAACTAAACAACCCATTAATTAACCAATCCATTAACCAACCAACCCATTAATTAACCAACCCATTAACTAACCAAGCCATTAACTAACGAACCCATTAACTAAACAACCCATTAACTAACCAATCCATTAACCAACCAACCCATTAACTAACCAACCCATTAACCAACCAACCCATTAACTAACCAATCCATTAACTAACCAACCCATTAACCAACCAACCCATTAACCAACCAACCCATTAACTAACCAACCCATTAACTAACCAACCCATTAACCAACCAACCCATTAACCAACCAATCCATTAACCAACCAACTCGTTATCTAACCAAGCCATTAACTATCCAAGCCATTAACTAACCAAGCCATTAACTAACGAACCCATTAACCAACCAACCCATTAACTAACCAAGCCATTAACCAACCAACCCATTAACCAACCGTCCCATTAACCAACCAACCCATTAACTAACCAACCCATTAACTAACCAAGCCATTAACTAACCAACCCATTAACTAACCAACCCATTAACTAACCAAGCCATTAGCCTTAAAGCAATTACAATAATGTGTTTCTTCTCTGCAAGTTTGACAACCCTGCCCTCCATATAACGCCTGTTTATTTATCATTTGCGACACATTCATAACATAACACAGACATTGCGCTTGTTAGCCTGGCTCAGCCCAAGCCGAGCATTAACTTAACACCGGTACGTTGGTCGTCTTAACTGGCGGTGTCAGTTTGTCCTAGTAAACGATCTGTACTGTTAGTAAACACGTTGTATTGGAATACACGACAATGGAATTAGAACTGACACTACTCTACGAAAAGAAATGGCAGAAAGTACTTTTAATGTCATGAAAAATATACTAACATCAAAACAAGTAACACCACGGCTAAAGCTAAGAATAGCAAAGTTTTTATATGTTCTCAGCATTCCTGTATGACGCAGAAACATGGACATTAGACAAGAAAACATAACAGAAAGTTGAAGACTTTGAAATGGGGATTTATTGATGGTAAAATAGGAAGAATTGGAAAGAATAGAAAACAAAGAATGAAGTCTTAAAACAATTACAAATGTAAAGAGAACTCATCATCATCAAGTACCAGGCCTGCTGGCATAGGTGATCATGTCTCTCCACAACTTTCGATCTCGACAGTTATTTACCATTTCTGTTGTTGACCCTCTACCAACCCATTCTATTAAGCTGTCTGGTATCTTTTCTCATTGCTTCACTCTATCTCTTCGTCCCTCAATTTTTCCAGTTGTTACAATATATTCTAGCTGTTCTCTTCTCATTACATGGCCAAAAAATTATGATTGTTTCTTCCTAATATTGGAAATTAGCTCTCTTTTACTCTCTGAAAGAGACCTACTAAATACAAACCAAACAAGACAAATGAGATTTTTGGGGAATATTAAAGACACAGCAGCCTACTAAAAGTAATCTTGGAAGAGAAAATGCAGGGTAAAAGAGGCACAGGCAGACCAAACTAACATGGACGAACAACATTAAAAGATGAACACGTCAGTCTGTGACAACCTGAACCATCAAAGCAAGAGACAGATCGGAATGGCGCTCCATTGTATCCAGCCTTCGATGAGGAGACGGCACTCAATGACGATGACCTGCTCTATTGTCCACTTATAGGGCTCCATTTTGGAGGAGATCGGACCATGAAACAAAAATCAGAAACAAGAAAAATAATAATAGGAATAAACATGGAGCCGATCCTGAATTACAGAGACAATAAATAAAATGGGTTGCCTACCTTGAGAACATGTGACTAAAGATGGAGTGAAGAACATTAAAACTGAGGTAGACCCAGAATAAGATGGATTAACACTATACAGGAAACTCAACAACAGTATCATGTATTTGTCTACAACAGTATCATGTATTTGTCTACAACAGTATCATGTATTTGTCTACACTAGTATCATGTAGCTAGCCAACCCATCAGAGACAGAGGAGATCAACGAGCTTCTATTTGCAGACGATCAGGCACTAATACATGAAAGCCGGGAGGACATTGTCATCAAACCGGCAGACAAGGGGGGTGCGGTGGTAGTTTGGCGCATACATTTCAGAAGGCAACAAACAGCTATCCAATACCACGTTTTATAAACCCCGCCCTGACGACGCCACTGTCATTTCACAACAAGCAGGTCCAATCTACCATCAAGGAACTGATCCAAGACAACCTACTTCCTCCTAGTGCGTCCCGCGTCATTATCCTCAATAGTGGTCTTGGGAAACTATCATTCTACATGCTCCCCAAAATTCACAAAATTCACAATCCAGGACGCCCCATCGTGTCAGCGTGTGCTTGTCCGACTGAACACATATCTGACTATCCAGACAGTGTCTTCCAGCCTATGGTAGTTAGTCTTCCCTCATACGTCAAAGACACCAACCATGCCTTGAGTATCTTCTCTTCCATCTCTCTCGCCCGTGGTCGCTCATACCGACTTTTCGCCCTTGATGTTTGCTCTCTCTACACCTCTATTCCTCACTCCGACGGCCTCCTGGCTCTACGTTTCTTTCTTGATCAGAGACAACACCCCTCTGTGGATACTGCCACTCTTCTCCGCCTTACTGATCTTGTACTCAACCTCAACACCTTTGAGTTCAATGGTAACTTCTATTACCAGGTGAGTGGAGTAGAAATTGGCACCATTTCATGGTCTTATTCCCTAATGGACGGTTCGAGATCAAGCATGGCTTCACATGTGTGTCCCGTAACATCATTTATGCCATCATATGCCAACGATGCCACATGACTTACATTGGTGAGTCTGGTAGACGATTAGCGGAAAGGTTTTGTGAACATCTACGAGATGTTCAACAGAATACTGGCACTCCAGTATCTTCCCATTTCAATTCCCCAGACCAAAAGGGCAAAGACGACATCCGTATCACTGGTATTGTCCTTTGTCGCTTCGGCGACCGCAGCCGATTTACTTTGTAGAATCGCCTCATAGTTAAGTATGGTTCGCTGACCCCAAGAGGCATGAATGTATCACACTCGTACACATAGTTACCTTTCGGCTACCCGTTCCCTTTTACATAGCCCTCTCTACTGTCCATGCCTTGGCTCTTTAGTCCATCTACTATGCCATGCTACTCATAGTTCTCCTCCACTAGTCCCCATTGAGACACCTCGGTGTTCTCATACAAATCTTTCTTTCTGGGCCACGTACCACTAACAGGTTCTTATTGCACCCCACTCTCAGACTTCTTACTCTTTCCGCCTTTTGAGGACCTGTTATTATATTCGTTCACCTTCTAGCCTGCACACCTACTCCGGTGTGTACTCCTCTGGTCAGTAGTGCATTGTGAGCACATTTCTACACATTTGATTGTCCCCGTATGGATGCGCTTATGTATGTGTTCATATGTGCGGGTATGGGTGTATATATATTTATATATATATATGTGTGTGTATATATATATATATATACACATATATGTATATGTGTATACTCATGTATGTGTGTACTTGCTTGTATGCACATATATGTTTGTGTATGCATGTATATATACGTGTTGATGCATATTAGTATGTGCACGTCTACTTGTACGTGCACACAATGTGTGACACATGTATACACGCATCGATACGCGCATCTGTGAGTGTGTGTACACCTGTATTTACGAGCCTTAGATACTTCCAGGCATTGTCGGCGTCCTTGCTAGCCAGCGTAACCTAGACAGCGTCCCCCCCCCACTCGTGTATTTTTAGTACCCTCCACCCCTGTCCAGAGGGTATATTACAGCCAGACCCACGCTACGCGCCCTTTTCCCGTCCTGACCCGCGTCCACGGCACAAGGGAAGTCAATTTGCTTTTCTTTAACATTTTTCGATTATTTTGTTTTGGATATTTCATTACTAGTTAGCCATGTAGGATTAGTTATATTTACTTACATATCTGTGGGTGTTGTTGTTTGTCTGTTCCTGCTGAAGGCCTATTGAGCCGAAACGTCGTTCAAATCTGTGTCGTCTACTAACCACGTAAAGCTTTTACCATACCATTTTTTCTATTTTTTTTTCAATTTTCCCTCACAATCCAGCTTTACTGCAGCTTCGCATTTTTATGCATTCGTTGCATTTTTTTGCCTTAACCCCTTAATAATACATGAAACAATAGAAGACCTACAAGAACACTTAAACAAACTCAACATTTCAGGCACAAAATACAACATGAAAATCAACAAAACAGAATTCATGAATGTCGCCAAAAATAAACAGAACATCAACATAACTGTAGAAGGCAGACAACTAACACAAGTAGAGGAATTCAAATACCTAGGAAGGCTAATGACAAACGATAATTCTCAAACAGCAGAGATAGAATCAAGATGCAACAAAGTTTGTCAAATCATTGCACAGTTATCACCACTATTGTCCAACAAGGAAATAACTCTGGAGGCAAAACGAGCACTATGCAATACAATCTTCATCCCTATGTTGTGCTACCAATGCCAGACCTGGACCCTAGAAGCAAGAACAATAAGAAATATAACCTCTACAGAGATGAAATGTGTTAGACGAATGACAGGAAACAGTCTGAGAGATAAGATCAGATATGAAGAACTGAGAAAAAAGCTGGGAATAGCCCCCGCCATAGAATATATAGGGAAACAACAGATAAAATGGTTTGGCCACGTGACAAGGCAGAAAGAACAAAACAAAACACAACGAGCCTTCAACAAACGTTGTGAGAACACCAGACCCAAGGGTCGACCACGAAAAAGATGGGTCGGCGGAATATTAGAAGCCCTAGGAAACATAACAGCAGCAGAGGCGAACAGAAGAGCAAAAGACCGCAAATTATATCTCCCCTCGACGCTGAAAGGCAGATGAGGGAGGAAAGAAGAAGAAGAAGAAGAAGAAGAAGTATCATGTATTTGTCTACAACAGTATCATGTATTTGTCTACAACAGTATCATGTATTTGTCTACATCAGTATCACGTATTTGTCTACAACAGTATCATGTATTTGTCTACATCAGTATCACGTATTTGTCTACAACAGTATCATATATTTGATGTTGTTTAACTATGGTGCGAGAGCCAAAATTGTGCATCTCCCGCGACACCCGAGGATAGAGTGTTGGATAAAATAAATTATGTGAAGATCAGAAGGAAGAAGTAGTGTGTTTATAATTAAGTGAGACTGTAAATTTTTTTACGGAGTGCGTGCATCATGCAGTAAATGTTGTTACAACGCGCAAACAAAACTTACATTAATTCTGTGCGAAGAATATTCCACAAGGTTTCCTGAACTGGACGTCCGTAATTATCAACACAGGTAGTCGTCGGTCGTAACGTGGGTTAGGTAACCTCCGAGATTTATGTAACACCTGGTCTGTGTTTTGCTCTCTAGACGTCTGAAACAGGTAAATAAATTCTCAGAAACGACCTGTCCTAAACTGGAGCGTTGCGCGAGTTCCACACTTGCTGGTGTACTGCTCGAGGGCCCTCATCGTGACGACGAAGCGAACCGTGCCCTTCCCAACCCGCAGGTTGAAACGCTTAAGAGACCGGTGTCAGAGCCGGCTGTTGTCAAGGACCACCACTCTCGTAGGGCAGAGAAAATATCCGCGGTTGTCGTTCCGTTGACCGGAAACAGCGTCCCTGTGAAAGCAAGTTAATCTGAAGGCCAGTTTTTCTCAATAACTTCAGTGGCGTAACAAATGGGTGGTCTGTCAGACACCAGGGCGCTCCATGTTTTTTACACGAAAAAGACGACATTGAATAAAGTTAGAAATTTGAACAAAATTAGCACACGATGCTTAATTCCGTTCAATATTTGAATAAACATCACAGAGATGCCAGGCTTAAACATTAATGGAAAGATAATCAATAACCTAAGATATGCTGATGACACTGTACTACTAGCAGAAAATCCTAAAGAACTACAACAATTATTGAATGAAATAAACATGACAAGCAAAAAATATGGACTAGATATGAATATCAAATAGACTAAAACTATGATCATAAACAAAGAAAATTCTCAAGACCTACAATTAAATATCAAAATTGAAGGAATAGACTTGGAGACAGTTCAGAGCTACAACTACCTGGGACATACTATAACCAGTGATGGAAAATGTACAACTGAAATAAACAAAAGAATAGGTATGGCAAAAAAGCAATTTTAATGCCATGAAAAGTATACTAACATCAAATCAAATAACACCAGGACTAAAACTAAGAATAGCAAAATGTTATATCTTCCCCAATATTCATGTATGGTGCAGAAACATGAACATTAGATAAGAAAACATAACAGAAAATTGAAGCCTTTGAAATGTGGATTTATAGAAGAATATGTAGAATTGAATGAAAAGAAAAGAAAACAAACGATAGAAAGTCTTTAAACAACTAAAAAGGAAAAGAGAACTACTAAACACAATTAGAACAAGACAAATGAAATGTTAGGGGCATGTTAAAAGACACAACAGCCTACTAAAAGTAATATTGGAAGGGTAAATACAAGGTAAAAGAGGCAGACCAAGACTAACATGGACGAGTTACATCAAAAGATAGACAAATCACCCTATGACAATCTGCACCATCAAAGCAAGAGACAGAGTAGAATGGCGCTCCATGGTAGCCAACCTTCGATGCGGAGACGGCACTCAATGATGATTCGAATGAACATTTTTGTTTTTTTCTGTTCCAGAAAAACAATTATTTATTGAAGTCCCTTCAGAACACGATCGCCTCACATCTGCCATTTTAATGAAACTACAAGAACGCAGTACTGTTTAGTCGTGGTCTACAGCACATTGCTACGTTTGTGTCTTTTCGCCCAACACAAGTAACTAATTAATCTCTTTCAGGTAGGTGGAGAATAATCTGCTTGTTGAAACACCCACATGTTAACAATCAGCTATGAGTTGCTGACAATTTCCAACTTATGTGTGAGCTTCAGTCCCTATTAGTAGCGGAAGTGCTGAAAGTAATACAAAGCATTGACCATGATCACAAATATAAACAACCTACAGAACGGGAGTTGCTAAAAATTAAACATACAAATTTAATGACATTTGACCTCGCAACTCAACGAATGAAATAATGAGTACCGTACTGGAAGATCGACAAGAGCGAGGGGAACACATTTGCCAGGGATATACTGAGGTATGGGATATTTCTCGAGGAATGGTTTCCGATTTTTTATGACGATTGATGAGATAATAATTGTAATCTGGTTATCCAGCACAGAAATAACGTGCACAACAAGCTGATGATACTAACCCATGCACTGTCAGTCCTGACAGCTCGCTAAACTCCCAGGAACAATAAATTGATGATACTAACCCATGCACTGTCAGTCCTGACAACTCGCTAAACTCCCAGAACAACAAGCTGGATAACCTGACAACAGTGCTAGAGTAATCATGCAAGAACTTCCAGAGAGTCGTCATCCATTGGATACCATCACACTGTAACATACACGGAAATGAGTGCAAAAACAAGCTAGCTAACCAGGGAGGGAGATTACAACAAGAGCACCATGTGATCAGTTATGAAGAAGCAAAATTCGGCATCAAAAGCCAGTTTAATGACAAATGGAAACAAGAATACCAAAATATAACCAGAGGGACGGATACCTCCAACTATCAAGGAAGGACAAAGTCATCATACTTCGCCTACGATTTGGTCATAGCAGAATGAGAAACCACATTTTCACAAAACTCAAAACAGGAACTACCAGCAAATGCCACTGTACTCAAGATAATATGACAACAAAACACGTTCTACAGGATTGCCCCCAGCACAGAGACCTGAGGAGATCAATGTGGCCCACGCCCACCTCCCTGGAAGAAAAACTCAACGGTGCACCAGAATCGCTGAAACAGACAGAAACCTTCATAAGAAGGTCCAGAATCCTAATCTGAATGACGTCATGATTGCAGAAGGAAAAGAGGATGACAATACTTTTGAGTCAATAAAAGTTAAGTGTAAGGCTCGGTACAGTTATACCAAGATTAGGTGTAAGGCTCGGTACAGTTATACCAAGATTAGGTGTAAGGCTCGGTACAGTTATACCAAGGTTAGGTGTAAGGCTCGGTACATTTATACCAGGATTAGATGAAAGGCTCATACAGTAATACCAGGACTATGTGTAAGGCTCGGTACAGTTATACTAGAATTAGGTGGAAGGCTCGGTACAGTTATACCAGGATTAGGTGTACGGCTCGGTAGAGTTATACCAGGATACATAAACTATAATTTTGGGGGCATGTTAAATGACACAATAGGCTACTAAAAGTAGTATTGGATATATACAGGGCAATAGAGACAGAGGCAGATGCAGAGGCAGACCAGGCGTAACATAGACCAGTAAAATCAAAAGATAGACAAGACAGCCTAAGCCAACCTGCACCATCAAAACAAGAGACAGAGCTGAATGGCGCTCCATGGTAGCCAACCGTTGATGCAAAGACGGCACTCGATGATGATGACCCGGACTATTATTAATGAGTTACAAGAAATGTTAGACATTATAGGGAAGGACAGCAAAAATATAAAAAAATAAATAAAGTACTCAGTCTTAACAGCAAAAAGACAAAAGTAATGGTATAACAAAGAAAAAGACATCGACGCAAAGCACAATAGAGACAAGTGGAACAATATTAAAAAATGGTAAATTAATTTAAATATCGGGGAACAATGTTAATCTCAAATGGTAGATGCACAAAAGAGGTGAGATGCAGAATAGGTCAGGCAAAAGCAGCTTTCCAAGAAATAAGGAAGATACTGTGCAATCCATTTTTGATCAGAAACAAGAAAAATGAGTTCTTAAGTGTCATGTAGAGCCAATCTTAACATACGGATGTGAATCATTGACAATTGGATAACAGACAAGAAAATCAATGGAGGCTGTAGAAATGTGGTTTTACAGAAGAATGTTGAGAGTACCTTGGACAGCTAAGAGGAGTAATGAAAATGTTATAAAAGAGGTCAAAGCAAGAAAAGAGTTAATTTCCAATATTAGGAAGAAACAATCATTTTTTGGCCATGTAATGAGAAGAGGACAACTGAAGTATATTGTAACAACTGGGAAAATTGAGGGACGAAGAGATAGAGGGAAGCAAAGAGAAAAGATACAAGACAAATTGGTGTCCGGTTAGCGCAATCGATAGGCGGTTGGTTTACCACGGCAACAGCCGGGGTTCGTACCCTGGCGAGGACACCTGGGTTTTACTAATTCCCTAAAAATTAGTACCTCTGAAGTCGGAGTAAATCTGCCTGCATGGCGAGGAGCATCCTGTAATGGGATAAAACAGACTTTACACGCAAAATTCAGTCCCACAAAATTGAGTGGGTGGGACTTCGTCAGAGGTCAAAGCTGACGAAAGCGAACGAACGAACGAACGAACAAGACAAATTATGAGAATTGGTTCGCAGAAGGTCAACAACAGAAATGATAAATAATTGTCGAGATCGAAAGTTGTGGAGAGACATGACCACCTACGCCAGCAGGCACGGTTCTTGATGATGATGATATTGATGATGATGATGATGATATTGATGATGATGATATTGATGATGATGATGACGACGACATAGATTAAGAATATGATCTAGAGTAAGCATCAAAGGAACAAAAGATAAAAGAAGCAACATGTTACTGTGGCTGAGCCTCTGAAAAGGTCGAGAACTGTTTTTGCGTAAGTGGAAGTGTAAGAGAGAATGAAGTAGAGAAGAAATATCTTCTGGTAGACAGAAAAAAAGATGATCTAGAATCAAGAGTCTAGATAATAATGTGAATTCCAAGAAATCCTAAATTCTGGACAGACATTGAGACAGCCGGCACAGCTTGGCACCGAGAAACGTTTAGTCTTGCATTTAAAAGATAGTTTTCGACTTGACACGCAGAATGATGTTCATAGATGGCAAAACAAACTTCTTCGGGGAATTTTTTTGTTTTTTGTTTGTTAATGCTAGCAATGCTTTTTGTCAAAATGAGAGGTTTGTTTCTTCTTCTTTGTAGATACTTTTAAAATGTCAGAATATCTCAGAATTCGCTTTTCTCTCTCTCTCTCTCTCTCTCTCTCTCTCTCTCTCTTTCTATTTCAGTTTGACTGTGAGTCATCGGCGGATATTCATAGGAGGTAACTGAGGACACGACTCCCCTAATATTTTATCAGTGACCACATATCACAATCATATTCAAGCTCAATGAGTTAAACATTAGTGTACAACCAGCCACTGTATTCCCTTGTATATTCCCGTGACAGAGTTCAAGTAATTCAAGCCGTTAGTAATAAATAGGCTTCAATGTCCATAGAGTTTCAAACTACTACAACCGTACAGCGGCATATAGAGACCTTGCAATGCTTTTGAAAACTAAGTTGGAGCAATCAGCTCTTTGTTGCCATGACAACAGAAGAACAACTAATGAGGTGGTATTCTATCTCTTTATTGAAACACATAGAAGTAGGGCCTGTACGAGCCGACCTGATCTAGAACCTCATTAAGAACACTGCGCTGCGTCTTTATAGAAAACTTGAACAAAACTGTAACTGTAACTGTTGCAGCAGAACAAAAATGTTTCCCCCATAAATTATAATGTAAATAACTAACATATTATCATCATCATCATCATCAAGTACCGGGTCTAATGGCGTAGGTGATCATGTCTCTCCACAACTTTCGATCTCGGCAGCTATTTATCATTTCTGTTGTTGACCTTCAGCCAAGCCATTCTCTTAAGCTGTCTGTTATTTTTTCTCTTTGCTTTCCTCTATCTCTTCGTCCCTCAATTTTTCCAATTGTTACAATATATTACAGTTGTTCTCTTCTCATTACATGACCAAAAAATGATGATTGTTTCTTCATAATATTGGAAATTAGCTCTCTTTTTGCTTTGACCTCTCTCAGAACCTCTTCATTACTCTTCTTAGCTGTCCATGGTATTCTGAACGTTCTTCTGTAAAACCACATTTCTACAGACTCCAGTAACATATTATAACATAATTATAATTATTATTTAGGGAAATAATTTAAAGAACAATTTCCCGTAACGTAAATCTCTGTAAGTCGTAAATAATCAGGTTAAAGGTCAACCAAAAAGATCGGACTCACTTCCTGGTCTTCTCAAGTGTAGAACTCACCATCCGCCGCTGCTGTGTGTGTGTGTGCGCGCGCGCCCGTGTTTTATATATTTTAAACCATTCCATATTTTGCGTCATTCTTTTCAAAGAATTTCGTTTCCAGCGTATGTTTATTGTTCTACAAAAATGACATCCGTGTTTTGTATATATATATTTTTTTTAAACATCAATGATGTTTTTGTCTCGGTTGTAGAAGTCCTCTCAGTTATTTATTTATTTTTTTCCTTTTGGTTTTTTGGAGAGGTGTGGGCACTTAACGCGGATCTGGAGAATAAAAATGAAATGTCCAGGGCTGTGAATGACGTTTGGTGTTCAAAGCTGAGAATTGACACTGGTTGGGAAAATGTGTGTGAGTCTGTATTAGATAGAACATCTATACAGCTGCAGATTTAATAACTCCAGATGGACGTTTAGAAAGTATTGCTTGCAGCTTGTTTCATTTGGGAAACGTTTTCTCTGTGATTTAGTGGGTACTTTCGTAGGTTTTAATTCGTTAATTCATTGAGTGGCGTCTCCGCATCGAAAGGTGGCAACCATGGAGAGCCATTGTGATGTGTCTCTTGCTTTGATGGTGCAGATTGTCATAGGTTGACTTGTCCATCTTTTGATGTTACTCGTCAATATTAGGTCTTGGTCGGCCTCTGCCTCTTTTACCTTGTATTTTTCCTTCCAATATTACTTTTAGTAGGCTGTTGTGTCTTTTAACATGCCCCAAATATTTCATTTGTCTTGTCTTAATTGTGTTTAGTAGTTCTCTTTTCATTTTTAGTTGTTTACGACTTTTAATCGTTGTTTTCTTTTCTTTTCTTTCCATCCAATTCTTTATTTTCTTCTTCAAATCCACATTTCAAAGGCTTCAATTTTCTCTTCTGTTTTCTTGTCTGATGTCCATGTTTCTAAATCATACAGGAATGTTGAGAAGATAAAACATTTTGCTATTCTTAGTTTTAGCCCTGGTTTTATTTGTTTTGATGTTAGTATATTTTTCATGACATTGAAATTGCTTGTTGCCATACCTATTCTTTTGTTTATATTTCAGTTTTACATTTTCCATAACTGGTTATATTTTGTCCAAGGTAGTTAATTAATTAGGAGAACTAGGTAGGAACAAACCTAAATAATAATTATAAGTATTGTATAAAAGGTTAGTTATCTACATATAGGTATAGTATATTATAAAAGATAGTTTCACCCGGATTGTGTTTCGATATTCCGATTGCTAACGATAAATGATGATATCGTATGAAGAAGGACAATTCAGCTGCGTTCACTTTCGGTGCCGATTAGCCTTATGTCTTTTGGCGTGTGCGTCTGGAGTTATTAAATCTGCAGCTTTCTAGATGTTCTTCTGTCTACTACAGTCTCTCACACCTTGTCCCGTCCCATGCTGCTATGATGGGGACTGCAGATGCCTTTGTTTGTTTGGGTCCTTCAATGAAATGAGTCTTAAAACGGATGATTCCACTGGCACGGGCGGTTGAGTAATCATGGATTTTAATTCGTGTGCAGTGATACCGGGGCCTTCGACTTACCATAACCATAACCAAGGTAGTTGTAGTTCTGAACTGTCTCCAGGTCTATTCCTTCAACGTTGATATCTACTTGTAGGTTTTGAGTATTATCTTTGTTTATGATCATAGTTTTAGTCTTTTTGATATTCATATCTAGTCCATATTGTTTGCTTGTCATGTTTATTTCATTAAGTAATTGTTGTAGATCTTTAGGATTTTCTGCTAGTAGTACAGTATCGTCAGCATATCTTTGGTTATTGATTATCTTTTCATTAATGTTTATGTCTGGCATCTCTATGATGTTTTTAAAGATTTGCTCAGTGTATAGATTGAACAAGCTTGGTGATAGGATGCATCCCTGTCTTGGTTCTCTCTTTATTTCAATGGGTGTAGAGTTATCTTTGTTATATTGTATTATTGGTGTTTGCTCCCACATTAAGTTACATATTAGTCGTATGTCCATGTCATCGAGGTGTATCTCTTTTAGGCAGTCTATCAATTGTTTATAATGTATTCTATCAGAAGCTTTCGTGAAATCTATGAAGCAGGCATATATTGGTTTGTTTACTTCTGTGTACTTTTCGATTAATGTCTTCATGCAGAATATGGCTTCTTTTGGTCCAATGTTTTTCCTAAATCCTAATTGTTATTCTTCTAATTCCATATTGATTTTATTCTGAATCATTCCCTGTATAACTTTTAGCAAGATTTTGTTACATTGCTCATTATGCTTATTGTTCTAAAATCATTGTATTAAACTGCATCATTGTTTTCAAGCAAAGCAATGAATGTTGATGTTTTTAGTTCATTTGCTATTTGGTTCCTGTATGGTATGTTTCGTTATATATGTCTGTAATCACTAAAATGCCAAATATTCTTGTGTCTTTATCATCTCTATCTGTAAGTTGTCAGGTCCTGCAGCTCTTCCGTTTTTCATTGGTTCTTTAGCTTTTTCCACTTCAGATTTTAAGATTTGATAGCCTGATGTACATTTTATCATTGGTTTCTTTCCACTTTCATCATACAATAATTCTCTTATATATTCCTGTCATCTATTGACTATATCTTTGTTGTCTGTTAGCATTTTCCCCTTTTTTTTTTGTTTGCTATACATTCACTTTCTGTTACTTTTTAAAATGTTTACTAGTCCTTCTCTTTATTTCCCTGTGCATCCCTCTTATAGACATCTTTGTTTGAGCCAGCCTTCTGTTGCCTTTATGCACATTTTGCGTATTTCATTATCTTTTTTGTTGTATTGTGCAGTGTTCTTCGTTTGTCTTCTTTCTTCCATTTTCTTCCACGATGGCATCAGTTATCCATTTTTGTTTTTTGTTCTTTTCCTTTTAGGGTAAGATGTCGTAAGTTTCTTGAATGCTTTTCTTTATACATTACCATTTGGTTGTAACTTTCTCATCAGGTATTTCTCTTCTCTACTGCTCAACCCCTTCTTCTGGCAACTTCTGAGGTATGTTCTTTACTTGTCATCAGATGTTATCAGCATCTTTAACATCTTTTTGCTTTAGAGGTGTTACGCCTAATGGTATTGCTGATGAATCAGTCGTTTGTTTGTTTCTCTTCAGTTTGACTTTCATTTTTATCAGTACAAGATTGTGGACTGAGTTAATATCTGCTCCTGCATAGGTTTCGACTTTCTTGACGCTGTTACGGAACCCATCTTTAATCATTATGTTGTCTATTTGATTCTTCTTGGGCTTTTCCATGTGTATAGTTTCCTTTTTTCATGCTCAAAGTAGGCGTTACATATTAGCAGCTTGTTTTATTCACAAAATGTTATTAATTTCTCTTCTCATTCATCTTTACCCTAAATCATGATTTCCTATAGTGGTCTTATATCTACCTTTTCCTACTTTAGCATTCATATAACTCATTTCAATCTAGATGTCCGTAGATTCCACATGTATCTAACTTTATTTCGATAACTTTACTTAGATCTTCATAGTGTGCCTCTATTTATTAATCTGTATAGTTTTGAGTAGGTGCGTATGTCTGTATTATTGCAATGTCGAAAGGCTTTTCTTTCATTTTGAGTGATATAATCAATTCATGAAAGACATCTTTTTACAGGTTTTCATTAGAAGCACGTTATAGACTAATGTTTGAGATATGGGGATGTGTAGTTTACGATTTTCTCTTCCTCTTATTCTTCTTCTTCATTTTCATCTTCAACTTCTTATTTTTCATCTTCACCTTCTTCCTGTTCTTGTTCTTCTTCACCTTCTATTTTTCTTGTTCTTCTTTGTGTTCTTCTTTTTGTTCTTCTTTAACCTGTTGCCTTAACTGTTCGACTTCTGCTCCTTATAACCAGACTAGACCGGTTAGTTCGTTACTAAAGGCAACGCGATGGAGATGGATTATGATCTGGATTGTTCTGATTGACCGATCCTGACGAAACACATCAACAATGAGTCGTGGGCAGCTCCCAGCTCCGTTCTTGTCAGGCTGTGTTTACAATTTGAAATCTGACATCTCGTAGAACGTTTGGGAACTTGAGAACATCCGAGAGAAATCAATTATATAGGTCAGGAGGGGGTTTCCAGGATGGAAACAGATAAAAGGCTGACCTAGGGGTTGTCTGAGGCACTGACGACTGACCTGTAAAGGGGTGATTCCTTGAGGCAGAACTCAAGGTTGTACATCGATACGAGAGTCACTGAGGATGTGACGCCTTAAAGCAAGACCCCAGGTTGTACATCGATACGAGAGTCACTGAGGATGTCACGCCTTAAAGCAAGACCCCAGGTTGTATATCGACACGAGAGTCACTGAGTATGTGACGCCTTAAAGCAAGACCCCAGGTTGTACATCGATACGAGAGTCACTGAGTATGTGACGTCTTAAAGCAAGACCCCAGGTTGTATATCGACACAACAGTCACTGAGGATGTGACGCCTTAAAGCAAGACTCCAGGTTGTATATCGGCACGAGAGTCACTGAGGATGTGACGCCTTAAAGCAAGACTCCAAGCTGTATATCGACACGAGAGTCCTTGAGGATGTGACGCCTTAAAGCAAGACTCCACGTTGTATATCGGCACGAGAGTCACTGAGGATGTGACGCCTTAAAGCAAGACTCCAGGTTGTATACCGACGCGAGAGTCACTGAGGATGTGACGCCTTAAAGCAAGACTCCAGGTTGTATATCGGCACAAGAGTCACTGAGGATGTGACGCCTTAAAGCAAGACTCCAAGTTGTATATCGACACGAGAGTCACTGAGGATGTGACGTCTTAAAGCTAGACTCCACGTTGTATATCGACGAGAGAGTCACTGAGGATGTGACGCCTTAAAGCAAGACTCCACGTTGTATACCGACGCGAGAGTCACTGAGGATGTGGCAATGTAGTAAGTACAATCAACAAGAGTGTGCTAAATGTTTGCATAACCAGCTTGCTACTAGAACCATTTATGGACACATACTTCGACATCTACTGAAACCGACTGAGCACCTATGGTTTTGCCCGAAGTGCTGTGATGCCTCTCCCCATTATCTTCCTGTTCTCGTCTCTATCTATCAATAATCATTGAATAAACGATACAACAGATAATGGGAACATGGAGGTCAACACTCAACCGATATTCACTCCCTTCGTGACAATGTCTGGTCCAAATTTCTATTACCTCCACTTCCCTATGTCTCATATTTCTCCCTCTATCTTTCTCTCTTTCTCTCCCACTTCCTTCCTCCCTCTTTGCTGTCTCCCTAGCTCGTGTATGTTTACTCATCTTATCTCTCCCAATCTCCTCATCAATTCATGATCCGAAACTTTTATTTCCTCATTTAATCGTGAGTGTCACTCCATAGCGGCCTTGACCTCTTCCTTTCAGCCCACAGCACACTCCTCCTTCTATCTGACCTCCCTCACTATTGTGTGTTACTTTCAGCGTCTCCCTAATCAACCTAAAAGTACTCTGTTTGCTTTTCGCTTACTCATTCCACTCATTGTTATCTCGCCATTCTCTTTCCAATGTTCTCTCATTTTTATTATTTAAATCTCACTATTCCTTCCTTCCTTCCTTCCATCCTTCCTTCCTTCCTTTCTTCCTTCCATCATTCCTTCCTTCCTTCCTTTCTGTCTTTCTTTCTTTCTTTATTTCTTTTCACCCTTCTCTTATCTCTTTATATATTCATTATTCTCTCATCATCTCTATCTCCTTCAGTCTTTCTCTATAACTTTCTCCGCCCTCCCCCCTCACGTATCTCTCTATTACTACTATCTCATATCCTATATCTCTCTACATATCTCTTTCACTGCTCATTACTCTATCAACCTCCATATTACCCTCTCTGAACCAATTGATTTGACTATCAAAATCCGCATCAATTTCTCACCTTCAGTTGTTGTTATGAGCATCTGTGGTAGCCTCGTGAGTGATGCACGAAATGGTACATATGTGTGTTATTGATGTGACATACATTAGAAAATGTTTAGGAACGACCCTTATGGAAACGTTTGCACATATACGACATTTAATGTAGACATAATACTTCTTTGATATTGGTTAAGGGAGCGGCGTATCAGAAAGTTTTAAATATTTGGTATTGATATAGCGCACGTTTTATGTTGTTTAGGACAGAGCAGTTTAAAACATTTGCACAAGTTCAACCGTGGAATAAAATGATTATAGGAATTTAATAATGGATAATAGCTTATATTATTAAGCTGACTGGACTCACTATTGAAGGAGGCTTGGTTCAGCTTTATAGACGACAGAGGGTTATACAGAGGGACCATTTATAGCAGACTTTTCAGGGAGAATTCATTCAGATAGATTTTTTTAGCTTTCTAGAGATTGAAATAGGAAGATGATTCAAGAAGACTTTTCAGATATATTTCTAGAGACTTTAGATATACCATTGCTAAAGATTCGTAAACTACAAATATGGAGAGTTCATAGGAGAAAGTTGTTATTTACATGTTGTGTCATCATCATCATCATCATCGCGTGCCTTCTCCGCAACGAAGGTTGGCTACCATGGATCGCCATTCTACTCTGTTTCTTGCTTTGATGGTGCAGATTGACAAAGATTGACTTGTCCATCTTTTGATGTTACTCGTCCATGTTAGTCTTGGTCTGCCTCTGCCTCTTTTACCTTGTATTTTTCCTTCCAATATTACTTTTAGTAGGCTGTTGTGTCTTTTAACATGCCCCAAAAATTATTATACATGTTGTATATACATGTTGTATATAATACATGTTGTGCACAAAAGTTATATTATTGTGTGTATTGGATTTTGTGTTAGCCACAGAAAAGGTCATGCTGATTTCCTTACGGAAGCTCGAGAGTATCATACCACCGGCAGTTGCCTTAGGCACACAAAAAATTATACTTTACCGATATATAATTTAATATACCCATAGACGATCATAGTCAGTGTTCCTTTGTAATTAGAGACGTTTATAAGCAAGCAAGACATTTATCCAAATGAGTTTGCAAAGTTCAAGTAGAGAAATGTGTGAATAAACTTTTGAATGTCTTGGAATCATCGCATGAAGTGTTGATGAGAAGTGTTATTCTGGACATTTGGAGCCGCAGTCTCTCCGTTGTTTTACTTGTTCCCGTTGTGTTCTCGTCAATGTCCCACACGTATTCCAACCTTTCACCAGCAATTGCTATCACTGTAGAACGACGTAACATTCACGTAACCAACTGTTGTTACTAATAGCAACCTCATCAACCTTTCAAAACCAAATGTTTTCACTACCCGCACCCACATTAATCCAACTGGATGATTCAAGAGAAGACAAGAGTGAAGAAGTAGACAAGAAGACATTTAACATGTTGATGGTTTGCTAGAGCTGACGAGTTTATGATTTAAACAGTAGACAACAGACAAAAAGTAGACAAGAACACATTTAACCTAGGACATGGGGATGGTTGGTTAGAGCTGACGAGTTCATCATTCAACAGCAGACAACAGATAAAAAGTAGACAACACATTTAACCTAGGACATGGGGGATGATTGGTTACAGCTGACGAGTTCATCATTCAACAGTAGACAACAGACAAAAAGTAGACAACAACACATTTAACCTAGGACATGGGGGGTGATTGGTTAGAGCTAACAAGTTCATCATTCAACAGTAGACAATAGGGAAGAAGTAGACAAGAAATTATTGAACCTGTGGTATGGGGATGGTTGGTTAGAGCTGACAAACACATTGGCCCGGGCCACCAGATCGAGGATGAGGGTGGGACTTGAGTAAAGTTGTTGTGTATCTCCAAGAATGTTCCTGCTTGGCTGATGTTACAATGATCTCATAAAGTCAACCACGTCGCTTTCTGTTGTGTTAGATCTGGTGGCAGTAGGGGCCGGTAAACCATAGTAGTCAGTGCAGTAGAGACATGAGGACACAGTCAGTGCAGTAGAGACATGAGGACACAGTCAGTGTAGTAGAGACGCGAGGACACAGTCAGTGCAGTAGAGACATGAGGACACAGTCAGTGCAGTAGAGACATGAGGACACAGTCAGTGTAGTAGAGACATGAGGACACAGTCAGTGCAGTAGAGACGCGAGGACACAGTCAGTGCAGTAGAGACATGAGGACACAGTCAGTGCAGTAGAGACATGAGGACACAGTCAGTGCAGTAGAGACATGAGGACACAGTCAGTGCAGTAGAGACATGAGGACACAGTCAGTGCAGTAGAGACATGAGGACACAGTCAGTGCAGTAGAGACATGAGGACACAGTCAGTGCAGTAGAGACATGAGAACACAGTCAGTGCAGTAGAGACATGAGGACACAGTCAGTGTAGTAGAGACATGAGGACACAGTCAGTGCAGTAGAGACATGAGGACACAGTCAGTGCAGTAGAGACATGAGGACACAGTCAGTGCAGTAGAGACATGAGGACACAGTCAGTGCAGTAGAGACATGAGGACACAGTCAGTGCAGTAGAGACATGAGGACACAGTCAGTGCAGTAGAGACATGAGGACACAGTCAGTGTAGTAGAGACGCGAGGACACAGTCAGTGTAGTAGAGACATGAGGACACAGTCAGTGTAGTAGAGACGCGAGGACACAGTCAGTGTAGTAGAGACGCGAGGACACAGTCAGTGTAGTAGAGACGCGAGGACACAGTCAGTGTAGTAGAGACGCGAGGACACAGTCAGTGTAGTAGAGACGCGAGGACACAGTCAGTGTAGTAGAGACGCGAGGACACAGTCAGTGTAGTAGAGACGGGAAGACACAGTCAGTGTAGTAGAGACGGGAAGACACAGTCAGTGTAGTAGAGACGGGAAGACACAGTCAGTGTAGTAGAGACGCGAGGACACAGTCAGTGTAGTAGAGACGCGAGGACACAGTCAGTGTAGTAGAGACGCGAGGACACAGTCAGTGTAGTAGAGACGGGAAGACACAGTCAGTGTAGTAGAGACGCGAGGACACAGTCAGTGTAGTAGAGACGCGAGGACACAGTCAGTGTAGTAGAGACGCGAGGACACAGTCAGTGTAGTAGAGACGCGAGGACACAGTCAGTGTAGTAGAGACGCGAGGACACAGTCAGTGTAGTAGAGACGCGAGGACACAGTCAGTGTAGTAGAGACGCGAGGACACAGTCAGTGTAGTAGAGACGCGAGGACACAGTCAGTGTAGTAGAGACGCGAGGACACAGTCAGTGTAGTAGAGACGCGAGGACACAGTCAGTGTAGTAGAGACGCGAGGACACAGTCAGTGTAGTAGAGACGGGAAGACACAGTCAGTGTAGTAGAGACGGGAAGACACAGTCAGTGTAGTAGAGACGGGAAGACACAGTCAGTGTAGTAGAGACGCGAGGACACAGTCAGTGTAGTAGAGACGCGAGGACACAGTCAGTGTAGTAGAGACGCGAGGACACAGTCAGTGTAGTAGAGACGGGAAGACACAGTCAGTGTAGTAGAGACGCGAGGACACAGTCAGTGTAGTAGAGACGGGAAGACACAGTCAGTGTAGTAGAGACGCGAGGACACAGTCAGTGTAGTAGAGACGGGAAGACACAGTCAGTGTAGTAGAGACGCGAGGACACAGTCAGTGTAGTAGAGACGCGAGGACACAGTCAGTGTAGTAGAGACATGAGGACACAGTCAGTGTAGTAGAGACGCGAGGACACAGTCAGTGTAGTAGAGACATGAGGACACAGTCAGTGTAGTAGAGACGCGAGGACACAGTCAGTGTAGTAGAGACATGAGGACACAGTCAGTGTAGTAGAGACATGAGGACACAGTCAGTGTAGTAGAGACATGAGGACACAGTCAGTGTAGTAGAGACGCGAGGACACAGTCAGTGTAGTAGAGACATGAGGACACAGTCAGTGTAGTAGAGACATGAGGACACAGTCAGTGTAGTAGAGACATGAGGACACAGTCAGTGTAGTAGAGACATGAGGACACAGTCAGTGTAGTAGAGACGCGAGGACACAGTCAGTGCAGTAGAGACATGAGGACACAGTCAGTGTAGTAGAGACATGAGGACACAGTCAGTGTAGTAGAGACATGAGGACACAGTCAGTGTAGTAGAGACATGAGGACACAGTCAGTGTAGTAGAGACATGAGGACACAGTCAGTGTAGTAGAGACATGAGGACACAGTCAGTGTAGTAGAGACATGAGGACACAGTCAGTGTAGTAGAGACGCGAGGACACAGTCAGTGCAGTAGAGACGCGAGGACACAGTCAGTGTAGTAGAGACGCGAGGACACAGTCAGTGTAGTAGAGACGCGAAGACACAGTCAGTGTAGTAGAGACGCGAGGACACAGTCAGTGTAGTAGAGACGCGAGGACACAGTCAGTGTAGTAGAGACGCGAGGACACAGTCAGTGTAGTAGAGACGCGAGGACACAGTCAGTGTAGTAGAGACGCGAGGACACAGTCAGTGTAGTAGAGACGCGAGGACACAGTCAGTGCAGTAGAGACGGGAAGACACAGTCAGTGCAGTAGAGACGGGAAGACACAGTCAGTGCAGTAGAGACGGGAAGACACAGTCAGTGTAGTAGAGACGGGAAGACACAGTCAGTGCAGTAGAGACGGGAAGACACAGTCAGTGTAGTAGAGACGGGAAGACACAGTCAGTGTAGTAGAGACGCGAGGACACAGTCAGTGTAGTAGAGACGGGAAGACACAGTCAGTGTAGTAGAGACGGGAAGACACAGTCAGTGTAGTAGAGACGCGAGGACACAGTCAGTGTAGTAGAGACGGGAAGACACAGTCAGTGTAGTAGAGACGGGAAGACACAGTCAGTGTAGTAGAGACGCGAGGACACAGTCAGTGTAGTAGAGACGGGAAGACACAGTCAGTGTAGTAGAGACGCGAGGACACAGTCAGTGTAGTAGAGACGGGAAGACACAGTCAGTGTAGTAGAGACGCGAGGACACAGTCAGTGTAGTAGAGACGGGAAGACACAGTCAGTGTAGTAGAGACGGGAAGACACAGTCAGTGTAGTAGAGACGGGAAGACACAGTCAGTGCAGTAGAGACGGGAAGACACAGTCAGTGTAGTAGAGACGGGAAGACACAGTCAGTGTAGTAGAGACGCGAGGACACAGTCAGTGTAGTAGAGACGGGAAGACACAGTCAGTGTAGTAGAGACGGGAAGACACAGTCAGTGTAGTAGAGACGCGAGGACACAGTCAGTGTAGTAGAGACGGGAAGACACAGTCAGTGTAGTAGAGACGGGAAGACACAGTCAGTGTAGTAGAGACGCGAGGACACAGTCAGTGTAGTAGAGACGGGAAGACACAGTCAGTGTAGTAGAGACGCGAGGACACAGTCAGTGTAGTAGAGACGGGAAGACACAGTCAGTGTAGTAGAGACGCGAGGACACAGCCAGTGTAGTAGAGACGCGAGGACACAGTCAGTGTAGTAGAGACGCGAGGACACAGTCAGTGTAGTAGAGACGGGAAGACACAGTCAGTGTAGTAGAGACGGGAAGACACAGTCAGTGTAGTAGAGACGGGAAGACACAGTCAGTGTAGTAGAGACGCGAGGACACAGTCAGTGTAGTAGAGACGCGAGGACACAGTCAGTGTAGTAGAGACGCGAGGACACAGTCAGTGTAGTAGAGACGGGAAGACACAGTCAGTGTAGTAGAGACGCGAGGACACAGTCAGTGTAGTAGAGACGGGAAGACACAGTCAGTGTAGTAGAGACGCGAGGACACAGTCAGTGTAGTAGAGACGGGAAGACACAGTCAGTGTAGTAGAGACGCGAGGACACAGTCAGTGTAGTAGAGACGCGAGGACACAGTCAGTGTAGTAGAGACGCGAAGACACAGTCAGTGTAGTAGAGACATGAGGACACAGTCAGTGTAGTAGAGACGCGAGGACACAGTCAGTGTAGTAGAGACGCGAGGACACAGTCAGTGTAGTAGAGACGGGAAGACACAGTCAGTGTAGTAGAGACATGAGGACACAGTCAGTGTAGTAGAGACGCGAGGACACAGTCAGTGTAGTAGAGACGCGAGGACACAGTCAGTGTAGTAGAGACGCGAGGACACAGTCAGTGTAGTAGAGACGCGAGGACACAGTCAGTGTAGTAGAGACGCGAGGACACAGTCAGTGTAGTAGAGACGGGAAGACACAGTCAGTGTAGTAGAGACATGAGGACACAGTCAGTGTAGTAGAGACGGGAAGACACAGTCAGTGTAGTAGAGACGGGAAGACACAGTCAGTGTAGTAGAGACGGGAAGACACAGTCAGTGTAGTAGAGACGGGAAGACACAGTCAGTGTAGTAGAGACGGGAAGACACAGTCAGTGTAGTAGAGACGGGAAGACACAGTCAGTGTAGTAGAGACGGGAAGACACAGTCAGTGTAGTAGAGACGCGAGGACACAGTCAGTGTAGTAGAGACGGGAAGACACAGTCAGTGTAGTAGAGACGCGAGGACACAGTCAGTGTAGTAGAGACGGGAAGACACAGTCAGTGTAGTAGAGACGGAAGACACAGTCAGTGTAGTAGAGACGCGAGGACACAGTCAGTGTAGTAGAGACGGGAAGACACAGTCAGTGTAGTAGAGACGGGAAGACACAGTCAGTGTAGTAGAGACGGGAAACACAGTCAGTGTAGTAGAGACGCGAGGACACAGTCAGTGTAGTAGAGACGGGAAGACACAGTCAGTGTAGTAGAGACGCGAGGACACAGTCAGTGTAGTAGAGACGGGAAGACACAGTCAGTGTAGTAGAGACGCGAGGACACAGTCAGTGTAGTAGAGACGCGAGGACACAGTCAGTGTAGTAGAGACGCGAGGACACAGTCAGTGTAGTAGAGACGCGAGGACACAGTCAGTGCAGTAGAGACGCGAGGACACAGTCAGTGTAGTAGAGACGGGAAGACACAGTCAGTGTAGTAGAGACGCGAGGACACAGTCAGTGTAGTAGAGACGGGAAGACACAGTCAGTGTAGTAGAGACGCGAGGACACAGTCAGTGTAGTAGAGACGCGAGGACACAGTCAGTGTAGTAGAGACGCGAGGACACAGTCAGTGTAGTAGAGACATCAGGACACAGTCAGTGTAGTAGAGACATGAGGACACAGTCAGTGTAGTAGAGACGTGAGGACACAGTCAGTGTAGTAGATACGCGAGGACACAGTCAGTGCAGTAGAGACGCGAGGACACAGTCAGTGTAGTAGAGACGTGAGGACACAGTCAGTGTAGTAGAGACGCGAGGACACAGTCAGTGTAGTAGAGACGCGAGGACACAGTCAGTGTAGTAGAGACGCGAGGACACAGTCAGTGCAGTAGAGACGCGAGGACACAGTCAGTGTAGTAGAGACGCGAGGACACAGTCAGTGTAGTAGAGACGCGAGGACACAGTCTGTGTAGTAGAGACGCGAGGACACAGTCAGTGCAGTAGAGACGCGAGGACACAGTCAGTGTAGTAGAGACGCGAGGACACAGTCAGTGTAGTAGAGACGCGAGGACACAGTCAGTGTAGTAGAGACGGGAAGACACAGTCAGTGTAGTAGAGACGTGAGGACACAGTCAGTGTAGTAGAGACGGGAAGACACAGTCAGTGTAGTAGAGACGTGAGGACACAGTCAGTGTAGTAGAGACGGGAAGACACAGTCAGTGTAGTAGAGACGTGAGGACACAGTCAGTGTAGTAGAGACGGGAAGACACAGTCAGTGTAGTAGAGACGTGAGGACACAGTCAGTGTAGTAGAGACGGGAAGACACAGTCAGTGTAGTAGAGACGCGAGGACACAGTCAGTGTAGTAGAGACGCGAGGACACAGTCAGTGTAGTAGAGACGCGAGGACACAGTCAGTGTAGTAGAGACGGGAAGACACAGTCAGTGCAGTAGAGACGGGAAGACACAGTCAGTGTAGTAGAGACGCGAGGACACAGTCAGTGTAGTAGAGACGCGAGGACACAGTCAGTGTAGTAGAGACGGGAAGACACAGTCAGTGCAGTAGAGACGCGAGGACACAGTCAGTGTAGTAGAGACATGAGGACACAGTCAGTGCAGTAGAGACGCGAGGACACAGTCAGTGTAGTAGAGACATGAGGACACAGTCAGTGCAGTAGAGACGCGAGGACACAGTCAGTGTAGTAGAGACATGAGGACACAGTCAGTGCAGTAGAGACATGAGGACACAGTCAGTGCAGTAGAGACATGAGTACACAGTCAGTGCAGTAGAGACGCGAGGACACAGTCAGTGTAGTAGAGACATGAGGACACAGTCAGTGCAGTAGAGACGCGAGGACACAGTCAGTGTAGTAGAGACGCGAGGACACAGTCAGTGCAGTAGAGACATGAGGACACAGTCAGTGCAGTAGAGACATGAGGACACAGTCAGTGCAGTAGAGACATGAGGACACAGTCAGTGTAGTAGAGACGCGAGGACACAGTCAGTGTAGTAGAGACGCGAGGACACAGTCAGTGCAGTAGAGACATGAGGACACAGTCAGTGCAGTAGAGACATGAGGACACAGTCAGTGCAGTAGAGACATGAGGACACAGTCAGTGCAGTAGAGACATGAGGACACAGTCAGTGTAGTAGAGACGCGAGGACACAGTCAGTGTAGTAGAGACGCGAGGACACAGTCAGTGTAGTAGAGACGCGAGGACACAGTCAGTGTAGTAGAGACATGAGGACACAGTCAGTGCAGTAGAGACATGAGGACACAGTCAGTGCAGTAGAGACATGAGGACACAGTCAGTGCAGTAGAGACATGAGGACACAGTCAGTGTAGTAGAGACGCGAGGACACAGTCAGTGTAGTAGAGACGCGAGGACACAGTCAGTGTAGTAGAGACGCGAGGACACAGTCAGTGTAGTAGAGACGCGAGGACACAGTCAGTGTAGTAGAGACGCGAGGACACAGTCAGTGTAGTAGAGACGCGAGGACACAGTCAGTGTAGTAGAGACATGAGGACACAGTCAGTGTAGTAGAGACGTGAGGACACAGTCAGTGTAGTAGAGACATGAGGACACAGTCAGTGTAGTAGAGACGTGAGGACACAGTCAGTGTAGTAGAGACGTGAGGACACAGTCAGTGTAGTAGAGACGCGAGGACACAGTCAGTGTAGTAGAGACGCGAGGACACAGTCAGTGTAGTAGAGACGCGAGGACACAGTCAGTGTAGTAGAGACGGGAAGACACAGTCAGTGTAGTAGAGACGCGAGGACACAGTCAGTGTAGTAGAGACGCGAGGACACAGTCAGTGTAGTAGAGACGCGAGGACACAGTCAGTGTAGTAGAGACGCGAGGACACAGTCAGTGTAGTAGAGACGCGAGGACACAGTCAGTGCAGTAGAGACGCGAGGACACAGTCAGTGTAGTAGAGACGGGAAGACACAGTCAGTGTAGTAGAGACGCGAGGACACAGTCAGTGTAGTAGAGACGCGAGGACACAGTCAGTGTAGTAGAGACGCGAGGACACAGTCAGTGTAGTAGAGACGCGAGGACACAGTCAGTGTAGTAGAGACATGAGGACACAGTCAGTGTAGTAGAGACGCGAGGACACAGTCAGTGTAGTAGAGACATGAGGACACAGTCAGTGTAGTAGAGACGCGAGGACACAGTCAGTGTAGTAGAGACATGAGGACACAGTCAGTGTAGTAGAGACATGAGGACACAGTCAGTGTAGTAGAGACGTGAGGACACAGTCAGTGTAGTAGAGACGCGAGGACACAGTCAGTGTAGTAGAGACGCGAGGACACAGTCAGTGTAGTAGAGACGCGAGGACACAGTCAGTGTAGTAGAGACGCGAGGACACAGTCAGTGTAGTAGAGACGCGAGGACACAGTCAGTGTAGTAGAGACGCGAGGACACAGTCAGTGTAGTAGAGACGCGAGGACACAGTCAGTGTAGTAGAGACGCGAGGACACAGTCAGTGTAGTAGAGACGCGAGGACACAGTCAGTGTAGTAGAGACGGGAAGACACAGTCAGTGTAGTAGAGACGGGAAGACACAGTCAGTGTAGTAGAGACGCGAGGACACAGTCAGTGTAGTAGAGACGGGAAGACACAGTCAGTGTAGTAGAGACGCGAGGACACAGTCAGTGTAGTAGAGACGGGAAGACACAGTCAGTGTAGTAGAGACGCGAGGACACAGTCAGTGTAGTAGAGACGGGAAGACACAGTCAGTGTAGTAGAGACGGGAAGACACAGTCAGTGTAGTAGAGACGGGAAGACACAGTCAGTGCAGTAGAGACGGGAAGACACAGTCAGTGTAGTAGAGACGGGAGGACACAGTCAGTGTAGTAGAGACGCGAGGACACAGTCAGTGTAGTAGAGACGGGAGGACACAGTCAGTGTAGTAGAGACGGGAAGACACAGTCAGTGTAGTAGAGACGCGAGGACACAGTCAGTGTAGTAGAGACGGGAGACACAGTCAGTGTAGTAGAGACGGGAAGACACAGTCAGTGTAGTAGAGACGCGAGGACACAGTCAGTGTAGTAGAGACGGGAAGACACAGTCAGTGTAGTAGAGACGCGAGGACACAGTCAGTGTAGTAGAGACGGGAGGACACAGTCAGTGTAGTAGAGACGCGAGGACACAGTCAGTGTAGTAGAGACGCGAGGACACAGTCAGTGTAGTAGAGACGCGAGGACACAGTCAGTGTAGTAGAGACGGGAAGACACAGTCAGTGTAGTAGAGACGGGAAGACACAGTCAGTGTAGTAGAGACGGGAAGACACAGTCAGTGTAGTAGAGACGCGAGGACACAGTCAGTGTAGTAGAGACGCGAGGACACAGTCAGTGTAGTAGAGACGCGAGGACACAGTCAGTGTAGTAGAGACGGAAGACACAGTCAGTGTAGTAGAGACGCGAGGACACAGTCAGTGTAGTAGAGACGGGAAGACACAGTCAGTGTAGTAGAGACGCGAGGACACAGTCAGTGTAGTAGAGACGGGAAGACACAGTCAGTGTAGTAGAGACGCGAGGACACAGTCAGTGTAGTAGAGACGCGAGGACACAGTCAGTGTAGTAGAGACGCGAAGACACAGTCAGTGTAGTAGAGACATGAGGACACAGTCAGTGTAGTAGAGACGCGAGGACACAGTCAGTGTAGTAGAGACGCGAGGACACAGTCAGTGTAGTAGAGACGGGAAGACACAGTCAGTGTAGTAGAGACATGAGGACACAGTCAGTGTAGTAGAGACGCGAGGACACAGTCAGTGTAGTAGAGACGCGAGGACACAGTCAGTGTAGTAGAGACGCGAGGACACAGTCAGTGTAGTAGAGACGCGAGGACACAGTCAGTGTAGTAGAGACGCGAGGACACAGTCAGTGTAGTAGAGACGGGAAGACACAGTCAGTGTAGTAGAGACATGAGGACACAGTCAGTGTAGTAGAGACGGAAGACACAGTCAGTGTAGTAGAGACGGGAAGACACAGTCAGTGTAGTAGAGACGGGAAGACACAGTCAGTGTAGTAGAGACGGGAAGACACAGTCAGTGTAGTAGAGACGGAAGACACAGTCAGTGTAGTAGAGACGGAAGACACAGTCAGTGTAGTAGAGACGGGAAGACACAGTCAGTGTAGTAGAGACGCGAGGACACAGTCAGTGTAGTAGAGACGGGAAGACACAGTCAGTGTAGTAGAGACGCGAGGACACAGTCAGTGTAGTAGAGACGGGAAGACACAGTCAGTGTAGTAGAGACGGGAAGACACAGTCAGTGTAGTAGAGACGCGAGGACACAGTCAGTGTAGTAGAGACGGGAAGACACAGTCAGTGTAGTAGAGACGGGAAGACACAGTCAGTGTAGTAGAGACGGGAAACACAGTCAGTGTAGTAGAGACGCGAGGACACAGTCAGTGTAGTAGAGACGGGAAGACACAGTCAGTGTAGTAGAGACGCGAGGACACAGTCAGTGTAGTAGAGACGGGAAGACACAGTCAGTGTAGTAGAGACGCGAGGACACAGTCAGTGTAGTAGAGACGCGAGGACACAGTCAGTGTAGTAGAGACGCGAGGACACAGTCAGTGTAGTAGAGACGCGAGGACACAGTCAGTGCAGTAGAGACGCGAGGACACAGTCAGTGTAGTAGAGACGGGAAGACACAGTCAGTGTAGTAGAGACGCGAGGACACAGTCAGTGTAGTAGAGACGGGAAGACACAGTCAGTGTAGTAGAGACGCGAGGACACAGTCAGTGTAGTAGAGACGCGAGGACACAGTCAGTGTAGTAGAGACGCGAGGACACAGTCAGTGTAGTAGAGACATCAGGACACAGTCAGTGTAGTAGAGACATGAGGACACAGTCAGTGTAGTAGAGACGTGAGGACACAGTCAGTGTAGTAGATACGCGAGGACACAGTCAGTGCAGTAGAGACGCGAGGACACAGTCAGTGTAGTAGAGACGTGAGGACACAGTCAGTGTAGTAGAGACGCGAGGACACAGTCAGTGTAGTAGAGACGCGAGGACACAGTCAGTGTAGTAGAGACGCGAGGACACAGTCAGTGCAGTAGAGACGCGAGGACACAGTCAGTGTAGTAGAGACGCGAGGACACAGTCAGTGTAGTAGAGACGCGAGGACACAGTCTGTGTAGTAGAGACGCGAGGACACAGTCAGTGCAGTAGAGACGCGAGGACACAGTCAGTGTAGTAGAGACGCGAGGACACAGTCAGTGTAGTAGAGACGCGAGGACACAGTCAGTGTAGTAGAGACGGGAAGACACAGTCAGTGTAGTAGAGAAGTGAGGACACAGTCAGTGTAGTAGAGACGGGAAGACACAGTCAGTGTAGTAGAGACGTGAGGACACAGTCAGTGTAGTAGAGACGGGAAGACACAGTCAGTGTAGTAGAGACGTGAGGACACAGTCAGTGTAGTAGAGACGGGAAGACACAGTCAGTGTAGTAGAGACGTGAGGACACAGTCAGTGTAGTAGAGACGGGAAGACACAGTCAGTGTAGTAGAGACGCGAGGACACAGTCAGTGTAGTAGAGACGCGAGGACACAGTCAGTGTAGTAGAGACGCGAGGACACAGTCAGTGTAGTAGAGACGGGAAGACACAGTCAGTGCAGTAGAGACGGGAAGACACAGTCAGTGTAGTAGAGACGCGAGGACACAGTCAGTGTAGTAGAGACGCGAGGACACAGTCAGTGTAGTAGAGACGGGAAGACACAGTCAGTGCAGTAGAGACGCGAGGACACAGTCAGTGTAGTAGAGACATGAGGACACAGTCAGTGCAGTAGAGACGCGAGGACACAGTCAGTGTAGTAGAGACATGAGGACACAGTCAGTGCAGTAGAGACGCGAGGACACAGTCAGTGTAGTAGAGACATGAGGACACAGTCAGTGCAGTAGAGACATGAGGACACAGTCAGTGCAGTAGAGACATGAGTACACAGTCAGTGCAGTAGAGACGCGAGGACACAGTCAGTGTAGTAGAGACATGAGGACACAGTCAGTGCAGTAGAGACGCGAGGACACAGTCAGTGTAGTAGAGACGCGAGGACACAGTCAGTGCAGTAGAGACATGAGGACACAGTCAGTGCAGTAGAGACATGAGGACACAGTCAGTGCAGTAGAGACATGAGGACACAGTCAGTGTAGTAGAGACGCGAGGACACAGTCAGTGTAGTAGAGACGCGAGGACACAGTCAGTGCAGTAGAGACATGAGGACACAGTCAGTGCAGTAGAGACATGAGGACACAGTCAGTGCAGTAGAGACATGAGGACACAGTCAGTGCAGTAGAGACATGAGGACACAGTCAGTGTAGTAGAGACGCGAGGACACAGTCAGTGTAGTAGAGACGCGAGGACACAGTCAGTGTAGTAGAGACGCGAGGACACAGTCAGTGTAGTAGAGACATGAGGACACAGTCAGTGCAGTAGAGACATGAGGACACAGTCAGTGCAGTAGAGACATGAGGACACAGTCAGTGCAGTAGAGACATGAGGACACAGTCAGTGTAGTAGAGACGCGAGGACACAGTCAGTGTAGTAGAGACGCGAGGACACAGTCAGTGTAGTAGAGACGCGAGGACACAGTCAGTGTAGTAGAGACGCGAGGACACAGTCAGTGTAGTAGAGACGCGAGGACACAGTCAGTGTAGTAGAGACGCGAGGACACAGTCAGTGTAGTAGAGACATGAGGACACAGTCAGTGTAGTAGAGACGTGAGGACACAGTCAGTGTAGTAGAGACATGAGGACACAGTCAGTGTAGTAGAGACGTGAGGACACAGTCAGTGTAGTAGAGACGTGAGGACACAGTCAGTGTAGTAGAGACGCGAGGACACAGTCAGTGTAGTAGAGACGCGAGGACACAGTCAGTGTAGTAGAGACGCGAGGACACAGTCAGTGTAGTAGAGACGGGAAGACACAGTCAGTGTAGTAGAGACGCGAGGACACAGTCAGTGTAGTAGAGACGCGAGGACACAGTCAGTGTAGTAGAGACGCGAGGACACAGTCAGTGTAGTAGAGACGCGAGGACACAGTCAGTGTAGTAGAGACGCGAGGACACAGTCAGTGCAGTAGAGACGCGAGGACACAGTCAGTGTAGTAGAGACGGGAAGACACAGTCAGTGTAGTAGAGACGCGAGGACACAGTCAGTGTAGTAGAGACGCGAGGACACAGTCAGTGTAGTAGAGACGCGAGGACACAGTCAGTGTAGTAGAGACGCGAGGACACAGTCAGTGTAGTAGAGACATGAGGACACAGTCAGTGTAGTAGAGACGCGAGGACACAGTCAGTGTAGTAGAGACATGAGGACACAGTCAGTGTAGTAGAGACGCGAGGACACAGTCAGTGTAGTAGAGACATGAGGACACAGTCAGTGTAGTAGAGACATGAGGACACAGTCAGTGTAGTAGAGACGTGAGGACACAGTCAGTGTAGTAGAGACGCGAGGACACAGTCAGTGTAGTAGAGACGCGAGGACACAGTCAGTGTAGTAGAGACGCGAGGACACAGTCAGTGTAGTAGAGACGCGAGGACACAGTCAGTGTAGTAGAGACGCGAGGACACAGTCAGTGTAGTAGAGACGCGAGGACACAGTCAGTGTAGTAGAGACGCGAGGACACAGTCAGTGTAGTAGAGACGCGAGGACACAGTCAGTGTAGTAGAGACGCGAGGACACAGTCAGTGTAGTAGAGACGGGAAGACACAGTCAGTGTAGTAGAGACGGGAAGACACAGTCAGTGTAGTAGAGACGCGAGGACACAGTCAGTGTAGTAGAGACGCGAGGACACAGTCAGTGTAGTAGAGACGGGAAGACACAGTCAGTGTAGTAGAGACGCGAGGACACAGTCAGTGTAGTAGAGACGCGAGGACACAGTCAGTGTAGTAGAGACGGAAGACACAGTCAGTGTAGTAGAGACGGGAAGACACAGTCAGTGTAGTAGAGACGGGAGGACACAGTCAGTGTAGTAGAGACGGGAAGACACAGTCAGTGTAGTAGAGACGCGAGGACACAGTCAGTGTAGTAGAGACGCGAGGACACAGTCAGTGTAGTAGAGACGCGAGGACACAGTCAGTGTAGTAGAGACGCGAGGACACAGTCAGTGTAGTAGAGACGCGAGGACACAGTCAGTGTAGTAGAGACATGAGGACACAGTCAGTGCAGTAGAGACGCGAGGACACAGTCAGTGTAGTAGAGACATGAGGACACAGTCAGTGTAGTAGAGACGGGAAGACACAGTCAGTGCAGTAGAGACGCGAGGACACAGTCAGTGTAGTAGAGACATGAGGACACAGTCAGTGTAGTAGAGACGCGAGGACACAGTCAGTGTAGTAGAGACGGGAAGACACAGTCAGTGCAGTAGAGACGCGAGGACACAGTCAGTGTAGTAGAGACGGGAAGACACAGTCAGTGTAGTAGAGACGGGAAGACACAGTCAGTGTAGTAGAGACGGGAAGACACAGTCAGTGTAGTAGAGACGGGAAGACACAGTCAGTGTAGTAGAGACGCGAGGACACAGTCAGTGTAGTAGAGACGGGAAGACACAGTCAGTGTAGTAGAGACGCGAGGACACAGTCAGTGTAGTAGAGACGGGAAGACACAGTCAGTGTAGTAGAGACGGGAAGACACAGTCAGTGTAGTAGAGACGCGAGGACACAGTCAGTGTAGTAGAGACGGGAAGACACAGTCAGTGTAGTAGAGACGGGAAGACACAGTCAGTGTAGTAGAGACGGGAAGACACAGTCAGTGTAGTAGAGACGGGAAGACACAGTCAGTGCAGTAGAGACGGAAGACACAGTCAGTGTAGTAGAGACGGGAAGACACAGTCAGTGTAGTAGAGACGGGAAGACACAGTCAGTGCAGTAGAGACGGGAAGACACAGTCAGTGTAGTAGAGACGGGAAGACACAGTCAGTGTAGTAGAGACGGGAAGACACAGTCAGTGTAGTAGAGACGCGAGGACACAGTCAGTGTAGTAGAGACGCGAGGACACAGTCAGTGCAGTAGAGACGGGAAGACACAGTCAGTGTAGTAGAGAGGGAAAGATACAGTCAGTGTAGTAGAGACGGAAGACACAGTCAGTGTAGTAGAGACGGGAATCCACAGTCAGTGTAGTAGAGAGGGAAAGATACAGTCAGTGCAGTAGAGACGGGAAGACACAGTCAGTGTAGTAGAGACGGGAATCCACAGTCAGTGTAGTAGAGAGGGAAAGATACAGTCAGTGTAGTAGAGACGGGAAGACACAGTCAGTGTAGTAGAGAGGGAAAGATACAGTCAGTGTAGTAGAGACGGGAAGACACAGTCAGTGCAGTAGAGACGGGAAGACACAGTCAGTGTAGTAGAGACGGGAATCCACAGTCAGTGTAGTAGAGAGGGAAAGATACAGTCAGTGTAGTAGAGACGGGAAGACACAGTCAGTGTAGTAGAGAGGGAAAGATACAGTCAGTGTAGTAGAGACGGGAAGACACAGTCAGTGTAGTAGTGAGGGAAAGATACAGTCAGTGTAGTAGAGACGGGAAGACACAGTCAGTGTAGTAGAGACGGGAAGACACAGTCAGTGTAATAGAGAGGGAAAGATACAGTCAGTGTAGTAGAGAGGGAAAGATACAGTCAGTGTAGTAGAGAGGGAAAGATACAGTCAGTGTAGTAGAGACGGGAAGACACAGTCAGTGTAGTAGAGACGGGAAGACACAGTCAGTGTAATAGAGAGGGAAAGATACAGTCAGTGTAGTAGAGAGGGAAAGATACAGTCAGTGTAGTAGAGAGGGAAGATACAGTCAGTGTAGTAGAGAGGGAAAGATACAGTCAGTGTAGTAGAGACGGGAAGACACAGTCAGTGTAGTAGAGAGGGAAAGACACAGTCAGTGTAGTAGAGACGGGAAGACACAGTCAGTGTAGTAGAGAGGGAAAGACACAGTCAGTGTAGTAGAGACGGGAAGACACAGTCAGTGTAGTAGAGACGTGAAGACACAGTCAGTGTAGTAGAGACGGGAAGACACAGTCAGTGTAGTAGAGACGGGGAGACACTCTCAGTGTAGTAGAGACGGGGAGACACTCTCAGTGTAGTAGAGACTGGAAGACACAGTCAGTGTAGTAGAGACGGGAAGACACAGTCAGTGTAGTAGAGACGGGAAGACACAGTCAGTGTAGTAGAGACGGGAATCCACAGTCAGTGTAGTAGAGACGGAAGACACAGTCAGTGTAGTAGAGACGGGAAGACACAGTCAGTGTAGTAGAGACGTGAAGACACAGTCAGTGTAGTAGAGACGGGAAGACACAGTCAGTGTAGTAGAGACGTGAAGACACAGTCAGTGTAGTAGAGACGGGAAGACACAGTCAGTGTAGTAGAGACGGGGAGACACTCTCAGTGTAGTAGAGACGTGAAGACACAGTCAGTGTAGTAGAGACGGGAAGACACAGTCAGTGTAGTAGAGACGGGAAGACACAGTCAGTGTAGTAGAGACGGGAATCCACAGTCAGTGTAGTAGAGACGTGAAGACACAGTCAGTGTAGTAGAGACGGGAAGACACAGTCAGTGTAGTAGAGACGTGAAAGACACAGTCAGTGTAGTAGAGACGGGAAGACACAGTCAGTGTAGTAGAGATTGAAGACACAGTCAGTGTAGTAGAGAGGGAAAGATACAGTCAGCTACAGGCGATATCGCCGATTTATGCCCTTTTATATCACGGTTAAACACCAAAATAAGTTAAAAATAAAAGTTGTCACTCGCCGTTTACTTTCGGCTGTTGATCGTCACGACAGTTGTAATGTATGAAGTCCGTGCAATGTTTGCTAGAACGGAGAGAAGCAAGTGTCGAAAGTAGATCAGCTATTGTATGCAACTGGCAGCTGTGTTTCTAGCAAGACAAGGTAGTAGATATGGGAGGACACTCCCAGCGTAATAAACCGTCATCATCACACATCGCCGTAGTTGTCAAGAAATAACATCGCCTTCAAGAATACAAGCTGTCCTTCAATCACGTCTCATTATGTTACAAACTGTCCTTAAATCACGTCTCGTTAGTTACAAGCTGTCATTCAATCACGTCTCGTTAGTTACAAGCTATCGATGTTCGTCATGAGACAGGAATGAAGTAATTGACACCAATTTTTTCTGGTGTGAACACACAGATTTGGGGGGAGGAGACGGATATCAAACAGCTACCACGGCACCGCTATCCTGTCGGAAGTCAATTTCTTAACACTTATTATTGTCTCCGTATTGCCGCCATCAATTATTGTCTCTATCAATGTCTATACCATATTGCCGCCATCAATTATTGTCTCTATCAATGTCTATACCGTATTGCCGCCATCAAAGTCTTAAAACAACTAAAAATGAAAAGAGAACTTCTGAACACAATTAGAACAAGACAAATGCGATTCTTAGGCCATGTTAAAAGACACAACAGCCTACTGAAAGTGATCCTGGAGGGGAAAATGCAAGGTAAAAGAGGCAGAGACCAAGATTAACATGGACGAGTAACATCAAAAGATGGACAAATCAACCGATGACAACCTGCACCATCAAAGCAAGAGATAGAGCAAAATGGCGCTCCATGGTAGCCAACCTTCGTTGCGGAGACGGCACTCGATGATGATGATGATGATGAATTATTATCTCTATCAACATCTTCACCAGCCTATCACCATCAATTATTGTCTCTATCAACATCCATCCATCTTCCCTCCATCAATTATTGTCTCTATCAACATCCATCCATCTTCCCTCCATCAATTATTGTCTCTATCAACGTCTATACCATATTCCCACCATCAATTATTGTCTCTATCAACGTCTATACCATCTTCCCACCATCAATTATTGTCTCTATCAACATCTATACCATATTCCCACCATCAATTATTGTCTCCATCAATGTTTATACCATCTTCCCACCATCAATTATTGTCTCTATCAACATCTATACCATATTGCCACCATCAATTATTGCCTCTATCAACATCCACGTCAACCCAATTACTGTCACTGCCAACATCAACATCAACTCCACACAACACAATCACATCATTTCCTCGACCAAACCTCGCGTCATCGTCTCTCTTTGAAGCTCACATTCTTTACCAGAGACCTCGCCGTCAGCTCGTAATTGGAATAAAAACGCAGACAGCCCAATAAAACAACCCATTAGCTGGCGTGTTGAAACGAGAGCTTAGGTACCTAATTACTGACCGATGGAGGCACTACAATCGAGGGCTCCTGCTTGCCTTTCAAGTCCCCCAACTCTACTTCCTAATTGTACATCCATCTGTCTCTATAGTTACATTTTGTGTCTTCATATTGCTAGACTTCTAACTCATGTTTCCCTCTAATTTCTGTTGCTTAATTCTAATTTATATTTTCCTTTCGCCAATTTTTTTTTTAGATTCTTCCAACTGTCAATCACCTCTCGGTAGTAGTCTACTGGTTAAGCTGGTCTGCTAATGTTGGCATTGGCGAGCAGTCCACACAAAATAGTATGTCACTCTTAAATAGAACTTTTGGCGAACATTGCTAATGAGGCCGAGTCGTGATGTCTGCTGCTTGTAATGGAGCAAATCTGATGAGAGTGTACAAATAGAGAGAGAGAGAGAGAGAGAGAGAGAGAGAGAGAGAGCGGAGCAGAGAGACTTCTGTAATTCAGCAAATAATTCTTGCACACGCTTCGAACATAACTGGCGCTGTATGTATTTGTTATGTTTATGATTATATTTGTGGAACATGTTGACGCTCCGTTTTGTTTACTTTTACATTAGTACTGAGCTGGATTTTTCCACGGCATTAAAAAAATGAGATAGTGTTTTGGCCGTTTATTTGTTCATCTCGGCATTCGCTTCAGACTTGACGTTTCCTTCCTGTTCATGTTTAAATTAGAATACCAAAATGAACGTTCTTCTGATGTTCATGTGACTGTTGTCACGTGATATTAACGTTTACATTAAAAAGACTAACGAGGAAATTCTCAGAGACTAAAACAAAAAGAAAGCTCATAAAAAGCATCAGAAAGAAATAAACAACATTTTTCGGGCACATCATGAGAAGGTGGAAGTTGAATTACTTGGTTACAACTGGCAAAATACAGGAAAAAAGGGATAAAGGGCAATAAAGATAGTAGATAGTGGATATCTTGGTGTCGAGGCACAGTAAATAGTCAACAACAGAATTTATACGATGAACTGTGGGCAAAAAATTGCTAAAAAACATGAGCGCCTACGCCAGCCTGTTTGATGCTTGATGATGATGATGATGATGAATGCTTTAATGTCATATTTTCTACATTTTTGGTTCATGCTCCTTATAGTTGATAAGTTGTAACGTTCTGTCTTCAGTGAAAAGTGAATCAGTAAAAAGCAAGCGAACTCAGAATGAGAAAGTGACTTGAGGAGAACTAAACTAATACAGCAGACTGAGAAAGTGACAGTAATAAAGGAAAGTGACTTGAGGAGATCTAAGCAAACTCAGAAGTTGAAAATGACTTGAGGAGAATCAAGCGAATACAGCAGACTGAGAAAGTGACAGTAATAAAGGAAAGTGACTTGAGGAGATCTAAGCAAATTCATAATGAGAAAGTGACTTGAGGAGAATCAAGCGAATACAGCAGACTGAGAAAGTGACAGTAATAAAGGAAAGTGACTTAAGATCATCAAATTCAGAATAAGAAAGTGACAGCATAAAGGAAAAAGTGATTTAAGCTAGGACTGGCAAAGTCAGAACGCGAAAGTGAGATTAGGAAAAGAAAGTGACTTTAACATAAGCAAACGACCTCATGGTGAAAACGTGACAGTAAGAGAGGAGCAAGGAGAAATAATCTTAACAAGAGCAGTGTAACTTAGTGAAAGAGCAATCTACTTTTAACAAAGAGAAAACAATGTTCACACACGGCAATGTAAGTTAATAAAATAGCAAGCTTCTGTTAACAAAGTGCAGGCGATATTAACAAAGAACAAAGCAATTTAATGAAAGAATAAAGGGCTTTAATAAGAACAATGTAAATAAGTGCAAGAACCCGCAAAATTACAAGATCACATGTTCTTTAATGTAGGAGCAATAGACATTTATAAAGACACTGACCCTTAGAAAGGGCAATGGACATTTAATGCAGACTTGTAACCTAATGCAAGCGACTTTACGAAAGACAGAAACGTTACCCAATGGAAGAGCAGGCAAATCAAATGAAATACAAACATTGATCTCCAATTGCTTACGTCAGTTATGAAACAAGTCCAGTCGGTTCGATGAAATGTGTGGGAAAACGTCAAACTCTCTAGAGCGTCCTCGGGAGAGACACTTGGAGAGAGCTCATCTTATCTCTGTCCAGCCTCTCTCTGCAGGCAGAAAGTGCCCTGCAGTCAATGAACGGAGTGACATGTCTAGATGGTCAGTTCTAGAGCCATCGCTTAACCCTTGTTCATGTTTCTAGCCTGGAGTCTGGTGGCGCTGTTATACTGCTTGTGTTTCAAGATTGGGTACGGGTTATCTAAGACCTGCACTAGTGTGTGTGTGTGCGTGCGCGCGCGCACGTGCGTGCTTGTAAACTTTTAAAATGTATTAATTTCTTCTTTGATAAACATTCTGATATTTTGCTTCTAATTTACGTTGCTGCTGCTGTTGTCGTTGTTGTTGCTGCTGCTGTTGTCGTTGTTCTTGCTGCTGCTGTTGTCGTTGTTCTTGCTGCTGCTGTTGTCGTTGTTGTTGCTGCTGCTGTTGTCGTTGTTCTTGCTGCTGCTGTTGTCGTTGTTGTTGATGCTGCTGTTGTCGTTGTTGTTGCTGCTGCTGTTGTCGTTGTTGTTGATGATGATGTAATGCCACGGGTTCATGCGGACAGAGTGCCCTTTTACTCATTGACGTGGCGGGTGTATCGGCTTTCTCGACATTCCCTTCTTTCTCCCTTCAAACAAGAGGTTTGAGTTCGTCTATCCCAGGCATGGTGGGAAACTACCAGTCCAGCTCAGAAGTACTGCAATACTGGGTCTTCTATATCAGTAACAGCAACCACTACAGGGAACACGGTTATCCTGTTAGCCAGCGAAGGCTGTTACTTCACCGGAAGTGGGTACTTATCCTCATCGTTTTAGAAAATACAAATGATACCACATGCCGCTGCTGTATCATGAACGTTCTTAAATAGTGAACAATGATGGCGAACATATAGAAAGAGGAGATCATTTGAAAAGAAGGAGAAGAGGATTAGAAAATTATAGAAGACAACGAAGATCACACAGGAAACGAGAAGATTGTAGGATACAGAAAAAAATTAGACTTAAGGAAGAAAATTAAGATTCAGAAGAAGAGAAAGATAAAGGACAGAAATAACATAATAATGAGAAGTTAAATTTCGCCCTTTTAGGGGCTTCTCTCATTATCAATTGATGCTCTTGTAGCGTTTCTTTAATGTGTTCTGCCCATCTTACTCTGGGTCTGCCCCTGGCTCTTCTCAAATTTCCTCTTTTAAACCGTACTTTTCACCGCACAGTGCGCAACTCTCAATTTGATTAGTGTGAAAGCCATCAAACCATATTCTTTTTACATGATTTGTATCATCTTGGTGAAATCTAATACCTTGTTCAATAACTTAAAAATTCATGTATAAAATGTTATGTGTTAGATAAATATAAATATGTAGATTGATTCTTAAAACCATGAACAATTTTGTCTCTGACATCTGTTCCGTTGTGTCGATAAAAAGATTATGTACGGAGGGAGTCAACATACGCTTTGTATGTTAAGGAAGTATTGAAGCTATTTATTTGTTGTAGTTGCAATGTTCTTCTTACAGGGTATTTTATTTATTGTAGTTGCAATGTTCTTGTTACAGGGTATTTTATTTATTGTAGTGGCAATGTTCTTCTTACATGGTATTTTATTTATTGTAGTGGCAATGTTCTTCTTACATGGCATTTTATTTATAGTAGTGGCAATGTTCTTCTTACAGGGTATTTTATTTATAGTAGTGGCAATGTTCTTCTTACAGGGTATTTTATTTATAGTAGTGGCAATGTTCTTCCTACAGGGTATTTTATTTGTTGTAGTGGCAATGTTCTTCTTACAGGGTATTTTATTTATAGTAGTGGCAATGTTCTTCTTACATGGCATTTTATTTATAGTAGTGGCAATGTTCTTCTTACAGGGTATTTTATTTATTGTAGTGGCAATGTTCTTCTTACATGGCATTTTATTTATAGTAGTGGCAATGTTCTTCTTACAGGGTATTTTATTTATAGTAGTGGCAATGTTCTTCTTACAGGGTATTTTATTTATAGTAGTGGCAATGTTCTTCTTACAGGGTATTTTATTTATAGTAGTGGCAATGTTCTTCTTACAGGGTATTTTATTTATAGTAGTGGCAATGTTCTTCTTACAGGGTATTTTATTTATAGTAGTGGCAATGTTCTTCTTACAGGGTATTTTATTTGTTGTAGTGGCAATGTTCTTCTAACAGGGTATTTTATTTATTGTAGTGGCAATGTTCTTCTAACAGGGTATTTTATTTATTGTAGTGGCAATGTTCTTCTTACAGGGTATTTTATTTATTGTAGTGGCAATGTTCTTCTTACAGGGTATTTTATTTATAGTAGTGGCAATGTTCTTCTTACAGGGTATTTTATTTATAGTAGTGGCAATGTTCTTCTTACAGGGTATTTTATTTATAGTAGTGGCAATGTTCTTCTTACAGGGTATTTTATTTATAGTAGTGGCAATGTTCTTCTTACAGGGTATTTTATTTGTTGTAGTGGCAATGTTCTTCTAACAGGGTATTTTATTTGTTGTAGTGGCAATGTTCTTCTAACAGGGTATTTTATTTGTTGTAGTGGCAATGTTCTTCTTACAGGGTATTTTATTTGTTGTAGTTGCAATGTTCTTCTTACAGTGTTTTTATTTATTGTAGTTGCAATGTTCTTCTTACAGTGTATTTTATTTGTTGTAGTGGCAATGTCTTCTTACAGTGTATTTTATTTGTTGTAGTGGCAATGTTCTTCTTACAGTGTATTTTATTTGTTGTAGTGGCAATGTTCTTCTTACAGTGTATTTTATTTGTTTCAAAAGCAGTTTCTGTCGCAGAATAAATGAATTTTATTATTTTCATCGGGATTCACATCTTACAGATGTCCTGTTTAAGTAAGGAACTGTAGAGGCCACAGAGATGGGACTTCTCAGAAGAATGTTGAAAGTTCACTGGACAGCTATAAAGACCAATGAGGAAATTCTCAGAGGCCAACACAAAAAGCGAACTCCTAAAAAACATCAGAAATAAACAATAAAAAATGTTTGGCACATCGTGAGAAGAAGAAAGATGGAATACTTGGTTACAACTTGCAAAATAAAAGGAAAGAGAGATCGCGGACGACAAAGAGAGAAAATACTGGATAGCTTGGTGTCATGGCATGGAAAACAGTCAACAACAGAACTGATACGATGCACTGCAGATAGAAGATTATGGAAGGACATGATCGCTTACGCCAACCGGTTTGGCACATGATGATGATAATGCTTTAAGAAAGAAGAAGCCCAAAGAGCTCCGTTGCTTCCAGTGGTGTATAGGCAATATCGTGTCGTGTGTTCATATTTTTGTGAGAGTCTCGACATTTTTGGGCAATATGGACAATATTACGCCAGTTCTGTCTTTCTTTCCCACAACAATCTGTTACCCATTCAAGGCCAGGTGAACACAATAGTCGTTGATCAAGTCGACCCAACCGCTTGTCCTCAATGAACCTCTAACCTCTAACCTCTAACCTCTAACCTCTAACCTCTAACCTCTCTAACCTCTAACCTCTACGAAATATTTTTGTGGACATGGATGTTGATAATACGAGGACAAATCCACAAATATTCTACAGAAAACACGGAGAAAAGTTAACAGAAAACACGGAGAAAAGTTAACAGAAAACACGGAGAAAAGTTAACAGAAAACACGGAGAAAAGTTAACAGAAAACACGGAGAAAAGTTAACAGAAAACACGGAGAAAAGTTAACAGAAAAAAAGGAGAAAAGTTAACAGAAAAAAAGGAGAAAAGTTAACAGAAAACACGGAGAAAAGTTAACAGAAAACACGGAGAAAAGTTAACAGAAAACACGGAGAAAAGTTAACAGAAAACACGGAGAAAAGTTAACAGAAAACACGGAGAAAAGTTAACAGAAAACACGGAGAAAAGTTAACACGGAGAAAAGTTAACAGAAAACACGGAGAAAAGTTAACAGAAAACACGGAGAAAAGTTAACAGAAAACACGGAGAAAAGTTAACAGAAAACACGGAGAAAAGTTAACAGAAAACACGGAGAAAAGTTAACAGAAAACACGGAGAAAAGTTAACAGAAAACACGGAGAAAAGTTAACAGAAAACACGGAGAAAAGTTAACAGAAAACACAGAGAAAAGTTAATAGAAAACACGGAGAAAAGTTAACAGAAAACATGGAGAAGGTTAACAGAAATCAAGGAGAAAAGTGAACAGAAAACAAGGAGAAAAGTTAACAGAAAACACGGAGAAAAGTTAACAGAAAACACGGAGAAAAGTTAACAGAAAACACGGAGAAAAGTTAACAGAAAACACAAGGAGAAAAGTTAACAGAATACACGAGAAAAAAGTTAACAGAAAACACGGAGAAAAGTTAACAAAAAACACGGAGAAAAGTTAACAGAAAACACGGAGAAAAGTTAATAAAAACACGGAGAAAAGTTAATAGAAAACACGGAGAAAAAAGTTAACAGAAAACATGGAGAAATGTTAACAGTTCGATGCGTGATTGAACAAGCACCCCTCGACACAGCGCGAGAGACTCGACTCACAGAACACAGCTAGGTCATTCGTCACTAACTTCTAGGCTACCATGACTCCTTCTATGTTGGAGTTGTCCCTCCTGAATTCAGACCGGGTTTTCATGTTATTTTGGTTTTCATTGGTTGAAATAAATATGTTCTTAACCTCCTTTATTGTCAACAAGTTTTGATTGGTCCGATAAAATAAAAACATTTATCAAAGAACGAGGGTTACGCACTTAATTTTCTGTGTAAGTGACAGCCCTCTCAAATCCTCGTCCAGCCAGATCGAGTGATGGGAGTTAGTTAATGCGAAAGCCATCTGGAGATTGCATCAGTAATGACATCAGTAATGGCATCTGTAAGTGACATATGTAAACGAGATCGTTACATGCAAACTATACACGACACTCTGGTTATTGTAAATTAAATTCATTATTATACGTGTCACTACTTAGTGGCGTCATACCATTGCTGTTATTTCTTAAACGTTGACGTATCAATGTATGTACATTAATAATGACATTAATTTGGACGTGCAAAAATTTGACATATGATCTGTTTCATAACAATCTTGCTACAACTAATGACATGATCAGTTTTGTAACATTCATCATTTTCTTCTTCAACCTTTCAGCGCCCTGTGGAGCATAGGTCAGTAATAAACACTTTCCACGGCGTTCTGTTTCTTGCCATTCTTTTAACATCATTCATGTATTTCACATCATCTTCATCTCTGCTTCTACCTGTCTTCTCCAAGAATATGTTGGTCTTCCTCTTTGTCTTTTTCCTTGGGGATTCCAAAAAAGGGCCTGTCGTGTAATACTCTCATTTGCCTTCCTCAGTGTGTGTACTCTCCAGCGCCAGTGTCTTCGCTGTATGTTTTGTAAAATTAATTAATTTCTAAATATATATTTATAGTTAGTTCACTTTCCATATACTACCATAGACTGCAAACTAGAAATAACAGGAGGATAAAGCGGATGTTGAAATGAACAGAACACACCTCGTCGCACTCGAGAGAGGCTCTCAAATGGGATTGTGACCTATTATCGTTGTTCGTCTGAGTATCTTCATTACACACCGAACAACTGCCCAAAGGTGTTCAGATCTCCTCCTCAGCATCTCTGGCAGCGTGATACGACTGAGAAAGAAAACGATGCTGGAGGCAAAGGCTGATCACAGAAGCATAGATGGAATCTGTCAGCGACCCATAGCTAATGGCTTGCGCCAGGGTCGGTTAACCAGAACCATACAGACCATACTCCACCTCCTCGTGGTGCTTCCACAAACCGATTAACCAGTCTAGTCTGGTCAAACGAATAGGGATCGTTGAGGCAAGACAACCCGGTACTCAAAAATAACATGCTGAAGTCGGATGTTTTGGGCCAAAAGGTGGAAATACAGTTCTACTGCAAACTAGAACATAACGTAACTTAACGCCCTTCTAAAAGGGCGGATGACGAAGAGAACAATCTCTAAACTAGAACAATTTAGTAGGCGTCGGGTAAACGACATAAATAGAGGTGAAACCACCTTGGTTCACAAGTGTTCCTTCTGTTCTCCCTATAGCTCTCTTGAATTTAGGTAACATCCCTCTCTTGAATGTAGGCAACATCCCTCTCTTGAATTTAGGTAACATCCCTCTCTTCAATTTAGGTAACATCCCTCTCTTGAATTTAGGCAACATCCCTCTCTTGAATTTAGGCAAGATCCCTCTCTTGAATTTAGGCAACATCCCTCTCTTGAATTTAGGCAACATCCCTCTCTTGAATGTAGGCAAGATCCCTCTCTTGAATTTAGGCAACATCCATCTCTTGAATTTAGGCAACATCCCTCTCTTGAATTTAGGCAACATCTCTCTCTTGAATTTTGGCAAGATCCCTCTCTTGAATATTTAGGCGACATCCTTCTCTTGATCTGGAGATCTTGAAGTCACTTCAGGGAGCAGATTCACAACTAGCATCGAGCCTTAGGTATATCTATCCATCTCTATGACGCAGTACGCACAACGCTTAACACCAGCAGATGTATTCATTAGCTTGATTCGCTGGAAGGACCGCAGCAGTGTGCACGGATCCCGTAGCACAGGTGTAGAGTCCATGACCTGGAACCTTCAATTCACCAGTTGCAGCTATCTACTTGAAATAGTTGCAGGTAGACGGGCGCCAAAAAAAAAAATCTATGGTGGTTATATTAAACATTTTCAAAGTTATGACGTAGTGCACGCAACAACCTGACAACAGAGAAAGGTCGTATTCACATCACAGTTCGCAGCCAGCACACGATCTCCATATTACCGACACATAATCTTTACAGTGGAACCTCCTTATGCCTTCTGCACAGATACCTACATCAGAGAGCTGAAACTAATCAACATCCGATGCAACGTCTTCAAAGCTCAGTGGAACATGACCTCTTTTCTATCATCTTGGAACCCGAGGAATTGTTGTTATACCGAGGAATGAATTGTTGTTATACCGAATTGTTGTAGCGATGGCCTTTTGGGTCCACACAAAGAGCATTTATATCGATAGCAAGAGAGGATTGTTACTTGCACAAGCACGTCACAAGATATAACGGTCTGGCCAAGGCTATTGTATAGAAACAGTGAAAGGTTGAAGACAGAGACAAGGACAAGAAGAGCAGATTTGGTACATTTAAAAGAAATTCTTCCTCCTCTTCTTCTTCTTTCCTTCCTCATTTTTTAAACATACAATCTGTTACATTCTGGTGCAGAATCTTATTTCTTCACATACAAGGCTACTTCTTCTTCTTCTTTCCTCATTTGCGTCTCAGCGTCGAGGGGAGATATAATTTGCAGTCTTTTGCTCTTCTGTTCGCCTCTGCTGCTGTTATGTTTCCTTGTGTTTCTAATATTCCGTCAATCCATCTTTTGATCTTCTGTTCGCCTCTGCTGCTGTTATGTTTCCCAGTGTTTCTAATATTCCGTCAATCCATCTTTTTCGTGGTCGGCCCTTGGGTCTGGTGTTCTAGCAACGTTTATTGAAGGGTCATGTGCTGCGTTTATTTATTTTCATGTTAACTTAAACAGGCGGCTCAGCACACAATAGGGAAGAATTAAAAGGGATCGCGAACAAAGAAATGTGTTGACAATAAAAGGTTTCTAATGCAACTAGAGAACAATACGGACAGACACTCCGATCTATTTCTTTAATTTGCAATTTCTCTTCGTCCAAGATTGATGACAACTTTTTTAAATAACAGAAATACCGAGTTCTCCTGCTTCCCCAACTATCGAGATCTCAGAAATATAACTTAACTGTGGACTTCTCAAAAATATATTTTTTTTCAACCGTCGATTTCTCAGAAATATTGTTTCTTCAACCGTTGATTTCTCAGAAATATTGTTTCTTCAACGGTCGATTTCTCAGAAATATTGTTTTTTCAACCGTTGATTTCTCAGAAATATGGTTTCTTCAACAATCGATTTCTCAGAAATATCGTTTCTTCAACCGTCTATTTTTCAGATATATAGTTTCTTCGACTGTCTATATCTCAGAAATATAGTTCCTTCGACTGTCTATATCTCAGAAATATAGTTCCTTCGACTGTCTGTATCTCAGAAATATAGTTTCTTCGACTGTCTATATCTCAGAAATATAGTTTCTTCGACTGTCTACATCTCAGAAATATAATTTCTTCGACTGTCTATTTTTCAGAAATATAGTTTCTTCGACTGTCTATATCTCAGAAATATAGTTTCTTCGACTGTCTATATCTCAGAAATATAGTTTCTTCGACTGTCTATATCTCAGAAATATAGTTTCTTCGACTGCCTATATCTCAGAAATATAATTTCTTCGACTATCTATTTCTCAGAAATTTAGTTTCTTCAACCGTCTATTTCTCAGAAATATAGTTTCTTCAACCGTCTATTTCTAAAAAAATGTAGTTTTCTCAACTGTTATGTCATCAAGTAAACCAGGAACATTGAGCGGTTTTAATTATCAACAATTAACTCTCTAGGTGGAGATATCTTTGAGGCTAGGCTATCAGCACTTTCCCTCATTGTTGTGATCATTCCAGACCCATCAGCCAATAATTTGACCACACTATCGATCGTGCTGTTATCAGTACCTATATTCAGTAACTTTTACAATCACTCTCATTTATTAGTACCTACATTCAGTAACTTTTACAATCACTCTCATGTTATCAGTCACTACATTCTGCAAATTTGTTAACCACTCCCCTGTTATTAGTTTCTATATTCTGCAATTTTGATAATCACTCCTGTTATCAGTACCGACATTCTGTAATTTTGATAATCACTCCTGTTATCAGTACCGACACTCTGTAATTTTGATAATCACTCCTGTTATCAATACCGACATTCTGTAATTTTGATAACCACTCTCATGTTATCAGTACCGACATTCTGTTATTTTGATAATCACTCCTGTTATCACTACCGACATTCTGTAATTTTGATAATCACTCCTGTTATCAATACCGACAATCTGTAATTTTGATAACCACTCTCATGTTATCAGTCCCTACATTCTGCAATTTTGATAACCAATCCCATGTTATCATTAACGACTCACTGACATTTTGATAACCACTCACCTGTTATCAGTCCCTACATTCTGCAATTTTGATAACACTCTCCTGTTATTAAACTCCCTTCAGCTACTGCTGACCACTTGCTCAAACAAATGCGAAATATTTATCATCTCCCATACTCCCCTCTCTCTCTCTCTCTCTCTCTTTCTCTCTCTCTCTCTCTTTCTGCCTTTCCTTTAATTGTGCCCTCCCTAATTAACAGGTTGAGAGGGCAGCTAACGTCTCCCTGCCCTGGCATTCCGAGACCTTTACGAGGTCAGAATCCCAGACAACGCTTCTTAATGTTCCAAGGCAGACTTTTCAGCAACGAGTTGGTACCCAATGTGAATCACCAGATTATTAGTATTTAACAATGGTTACCACGGTTCCGTTCTGTTCATGGATCCAGCATAACGCAAGTCGGTAATCTCCATATACATTCCACCATGTGTGACAGCATCTCGCCAAAGTGAGTTGGTAGATACTATTGACAAAGTCGACTTCCGTACATCCCTAATCGGTTACACAGGCGACGATTCTAAACGACTCCCATTGAAAAGAGAGTAAACAATCACTTTCTTACTCCAATTTCCTTGAAAACGCACATCGGAAAAAAGGAATCGAAATAGTTTGTGCGAGACCGCTAGTCTCTTGAGGAACGAGGCGACGAACAGATATTGTTTATTATCGATAATTTAAACGTTATTATCGTTAGCAAGGTCTAACTCTAGTGTTACCACCCCCCCCCCCCCCACCCCCAGGCCAGCTATGTGGATGACAATTTAAAAAAACATAACTGAAAAAAGAATATGTACAGTCACTTCCAACTCAAATTCATTAGATTAAATCGAATTTTAAAAAACTGCTTGAAACCCTAAAAACTTCGAAAAGGGACGGTTTTGAAGTGACAGCATTCTCCAAAGGCCTGTCGAACATGGCCGCCATCTTTCCGGAAGTCCGGGTACTGAGGAATCCACAAAAATTAAAGACATGAGAGGCTTACTTCAAGAGCACAAACATTTGATACATTAGTGCCTGTTTAGAAAGATACGTTGATGTCTCAATGTCTATCTAAATGGGGAGTTTGTGTTTGATGAACATAATTTTAGAACTCAGGACATTGGGAGTCTTACAGACATGTGGCAGTTGAGATGTGACGGTTTAGGGCATAGATGGGGCGGTTTAGGGCATAGATGGGGCGGTTTAGGGCATAGATGGGGCTGTTTAGGGCATAGATGGGGCGGTTTAGGGCATAGATGTGACGGTTTAGGGCATAGATGGGGCGGTTTAGGGCATAGATGGGACGATTTAGGGCATATATGGAGCGGTTTAGGACATAGATGGAGCAGTTTAGGGCATAGATGGGGCGGTTTAAGGCATAGATGGGGCGGTTTAGAGCATAGTGGGGCGGTTTATGGCATAGATGGGACGGTTTAAGGCATAGATGGGGCGGTTTAGGGCATAGATGTGGCGGTTTAGGGCATAGATGGGACGGTTTAGGGCATAGATGGGGCGGTGTAGGGCATAGATGGGGTGGTTTACGGCATAGATGTGGCGAATTATGACATGGATGCCGCGGTTTAGGGCATAGATGGGACAGTTTAGGGCATAGATCGGGCGGTTTAGGGCATGAATGAGACGGTTTAGGGCATAGATTGGGCTGTTTAGGGCATAGATGGGACTGTTTAGGGCATAGATGGGACGGTTTAGGGCATAGATGTGACTGTTTAGGGCATAGATGGGAAGGTTTAGGGCATAGATGGAGCGGTTTAGGGCATAGATAGAGCGGTTTAGGGCATTGAAGGGGCTTTTTAATGCATAGATGAGAGCGGTTTAGGTCATAGATGATCTGGTTTATGGCATAGATGGGGCGGTTTAAGGCATAGATGGAGCGGTATAGGGCATAGATGGGGCGGTTTAAGGCATAGATGGGGCGGTTTAAAGCATAGATGGTCTGGTTAGTGGCATAGATGGGGCGGTTTTGGGACATAGATGGAGCGGTTTAGGGTATAGATGTGGCGTTTTAAGGCATAGATGGGGCGGTTTAAGGCATAGATGGGGCGGTTTAAAGCATAGTGGGGCGGTTTAGGGCATAGATGGGACGGTTTAAGGCATAGATGGGGCGGTTTAGGGCATAGATGTGGCGGTTTAAGGCATAGATGGGTTGGTTTAAGGCATAGATGGAGCGGTTTAGGGCATAGATGGAGCGGTTTAGGGCATAGATGGGACGGTTTAGGGCATAGATGGGCGGTTTAGGGCATAGATGGGGTGGTTTACGGCATAGATGTGGCGAATTATGACATGGATGCCGCGGTTTAGGGCATAGATGGGGCAGTTTAGGGCATAGATGGGGTGGTTAAGGCATAGATGGGTCGATTTAAGGCATAGATGGGGCGGTTTAGGGCATAGATGGGGTGGTTTAGGGCATAGATGGGACGGTTTAGGGCATAGATGGGACGGTTTAGGGCATAGATAGGACGGTTTAGGGCATCGATGGAACGGTTTTGGACATAGATGGGGTGGTTTACGGCATAGATGTGGCGAATTATGACATGGATGCCGCGGTTTAGGGCATAGATGGGGCAGTTTAGGGCATAGATGGGATGGTTTAGGGCATAGATGGGGTGGTTTAGGGCATAGATGGGGCGGTTTATGGCATAGATGGAGTGGTTTAGGGCATAGATTGGACGGTTTAGGGCATAGATGGGGCGGTTTAGGGCATAGATGGGGCGGTTTAGGGCATAGATGTGGCGATTTATGGCATAGATGTGACGGTTTAGATAAAGAGATAGGAACTATAAAGGACATTCAGCTTTACTTTAGCTTCGCAATTTTATGCATTTATTTGTCTTTACACCCAACTCTTATGGACATCGTCAAGGAAAGAGATTGGAACTCTAATGGACATTGTCGAGGAAAGAGATAGAGACGTTTATGGACATTGTCGAGGAAAGAGATATATCTCTAATGAACCTTGCCAAGAAAAAGAAATAGGAACTCTAGTGGACATTGTCTAGAAAAGGAAATAGGAACTCTAATGGACATTGTCTAGAAAAGGAAATAGGAACTCTAATGGACATTGTCTAGAAAAGGAAATAGGAACTCTAATTGACATTGTCTAGAAAAAGAAATAGGAACTTTAATTGACATTGTTAAGAAAAGAGATAGGGACGCTAATGGACATTGTCGAGAAAAGAGATAGGGACGCTAATGGACATTGTCGAGAAAAGAGATAGGGACGCTAATGGACATTGTCGAGAAAAGAGATAGGGACGCTAATGGACATTGTCGAGAAAAGAGATAGGGACGCTAATGGACATTGTCGAGGAAAGAGATAGGACTCTAATGGACATTGTCAAGGAATGAGATCGGGACGCTAATGGACATTGTCAAGAAAAGAGATAGGGATGCTAATGGACATTGCCGAGGAAAGAGATAGGAACTCTAATAGACATTGTCAGAGTATATTTTAACTAATATCCTGAGACAAAGTGTGTGTCCTATCTTTGCACTATCCTTTTGCCTACTTTTCAAACTTAATGTAATTGTTATTTGTTAGCATCCCTATATTACGCTACTGCAAGGTCACACGATTAACCAGACAATTACCACACATTAACCTAACGCCATCGCTTATCTCCATGGAATCCACGCCGCTTTCGTAAAACGTTGCCATGCTCACTGTTGATTACCAAACCTCAGTTTGTACCTGGCATGCCCGCAGCCATTTATCTCTCAATCTGTCGAGAATGGAACAAGATCTTCCGTTCGGCCATAACAAACTGACGTGAAGAACGTGGAAACCAAAACAAACCGAGAGCCATGTTTGTATACAAATCTATTTTGGATTGTCAACTCGCTGGTTGGCACCAGCATGCAGTTCTGAGGCCTGGTATTATCACTTTAGTCCTGCAGCGGACACGTGAGTCTGATCATGTACGCATTTATGTTTACGTCATTAACGGACGCAAGGTCTGCAGAGTCAGTACTATAAACAGTTAACTTAGGACTCACGTATCTTTGACTCCTGGACTCAAATGTTGCTCATAAACGTCCGATTTGTAAGAGGCGCTAGATTTAGCGTAAATAAAGTAAAGTATCCACGCCACGCCTAGTGGCGTATAGGGAATATGGTGTTACTGACCATAAATTTTACAGACCTTCGGCACATGATTTTTGGGGTAATGTGGTCGGTATAAGGTGTAAGGATGGTTGTACTGCTTCACTGAGATATAACGATGTCTGCGCTGATTCCTTGAGATATAAGGATGTTTGCACGACTTCGCTGAGATGTAAGGATGTTTGCACGACTTCATTGAGATGTAAGGATGTTTGCACCACTTCGCTGAGATGTAAGGATGTTTGCACGACTTCGCTGAGATATAAGGATGTTTGCACGACTTCGCTGAGATGTAAGGATGTTTGCACGACTTCGCTGAGATGTAAGGATGTTTGCACGACTTCGCTGAGATGTAAGGATGTTTGCACGACTTCGCTGAGATGTAAGGATGTTTGCACGACTTCGCTGAGATGTAAGGATATTTGCACGACTTCGCTGAGATATGAAGATGTTTGCACGGCTTCGCTGAGATGTAAGGATGTTTGCATGGCTTCGCTGAGATATAGGATGTTTGCACGGCTTCGCTGAGATGTAAGGATGTTTGCACGGCTTCGCTGAGATATAAGGATGTTTGCACTGCTTCGCTGAGATGTAAGGATGTTTGCACGGCTTCGCTGAGATATGAAGATGTTTGCACGGCTTCGCTAAGATATAAAGATGTCTGCACTGATTCCATGAGATATAAGGGTGTTTGCACGATTTCGTTGAGATATTAGTATGTTTCCACGATTTCGTTGAGATGTGAGGATGTTTGCACGAATGATGGGTGAATTCGTTATCAGCGAAAGAAATTGTGAGGGTTGGGAAGAGATGCTGTTACAACCAGCAGACAGAAGGTGCATGAGAAAAGAGCGGAGGCAGGACGCCACGAATGCATATCGTTCATTATGTGGTCGGATCTGTCTATCCCATAATGACAGATTCAGTGAGGATAGACACTGCTGAGATAAACATTATCCTCCGTAATATGCTAATGTATTACCAAATTACTGACAAACCCGTGTCTTATCGTGTCTTTTTTCTTATTCATCTATATCCCGTTATACCCTTTTGGAAACCAAATGAGAAACTGAGTTGTTGTTCTCCAAGTTCTGGCAGTCTCGACCATTGTGACGCAGTGATTTTATTTTAAGCCAGTTATTGAGTTATTTGTGAGTTATTTGTGAGTTATTATCATTGCACTCCGAACATGTCCATAGGTACACAAATCCTCTTATTAATGTGTCCCGCAGCGCCCAGCGACTGACGACTCCGCTTCTCTCTTGGTTGATAAAAGTCCTCTTATCCGCCCACTAACCCTCTCGTTGTTGGCCTATACTCCCATCTCTGCGAGTGACGCGGACTCATGGTCGTCGGAGTCCTGTACTATTCTCACATCTCAACGGGCATTAATGACGTCCGCCTGATCCATTGGTTGACCGTCTTCAACGATAGAAAAGCTAGCCAACCTGTCCACACTTTCATTGCTCCTGCCCACTCTTTCATTGCTCCTGTCCACTCTTTCATTGCTCCTGTCCACTCTTTCATTGCTCCTGTCCACTCTTTCATTGCTCTGTATTCCAGGGATGTAGACAAAGGGGTATACGTATCGTTGGGGCCTCGGTAGCCTAGTTGGGAAAACCACTCGACTGGACTACCAACGTTCGGACAACCTGTGTTCGATTCCCGCTGGAAGCAGTGTGAATTGTATTCATGGTTGGCAAAAAAGAATACCCCCACGGTCAACCCAGCCGTTGGCATAAATGGGTACCAGGGTACCACCCTGGGAAGGTGAGGAATGTCGCCTCGCATTTGAGTTTCGATGCTCCAGGCGACACTGTACAAAAATCTCTGAACATTTCTGGATAGGCGGCAGAGCACATATGGGTGGAAACTCGCGTGCTAAGACGCCGGTTCAAGTCTCGTACTTTACTTTACGTATCTTTGACTTATGTAATGACTCCACCCACAGCCTGCCTACAGAGTTTGCCTCCAATTTTCTTATCAGGCTCATCGAGTCAGTCCCTCGAGCAGGCTTGCGCTTTTTTTCTCTTTTCGTATCGGTCTGGTATAAAATAGGGTCAAGGGGCAATAATTCCAGGTTAAAAAAAAAAATTTAAGTACCCCCCGTCAAGCAAGTGACGTATAGGGTATATGGTGTTAGTGACCATAAATTTTACAGACCTTCGACACATGATTTTTTTGGGGTAATGTGGTCGGTATTACGCCCGTGCCGCTTTACTTTCCCAGAAAAAAATCATGTACCCATTAAAGGCTGGGTGAACCGGAAGCCGTCGGTTGGGATTGAACCCTACCTCTTGTCCTTTGTAGCCCAGTTCACTAACCACCGAGCTATCGCGGATCATTAATTGCAGGTGACAAAACCATTTTACTTGGTTTTATCTGTAGCTCTAAACTGGTTCTGCACCAAATGTTTGTTTCAAGAGAGTCACAGACAACAAAAGAGAAAGAGAGTCTCTAAAGTTCTGAGAGATACGAGACTTCAAATTTACAAACATCATCGAAATCTTTATCTCGCCATTCATTTCGAGCATACTATCAGGATTGTACGATAGTCCATAATGATTACGTTTAGAATACAACAATGGATGCACCCACAACACTTGGCTCGCTCAAAAAAGCGTAGCTATGACGCACGAAACACAGTAGTGGCGACGAAGATTCCTTAAAGATGAACCTTCTTTTGATTTTACGAAACAAGTCAAATTAAGGAGCTGAAAGTAATTGGCGCCGAACAAATCCAAAGACGGTTATTGGGCAGTGCTCAAATTCATGACGTATAATAAATATCGACTACATGAGGGGAGCATCTTATTCACATCACCAGATTTGCCGAAAAAGACCACAGGGCAGGCGCATCGGCTCCATAGCAGCGGCACGAATCCGTTAAGTTGAATATCTGGTTGATTTTAATGTAACCATCTACATTAGAGAGATGAAATTAATCAGTCTCTAAACTCGGCAAATACTGCACTCGGCGATGAAACAAATACTATACTCCACCATTTTGGAACCGAGAAAGTCAGAAAGTCGGATATATTTGGGCCGAAAGGCGGAAATATCATAATTCTACTGCAAATCACAACACAACGCATTAACGATCACTTGGCGTTATTTTAAGGGTGGACGACGAAGAGGATTAACTGTATCTCTAGTCATTGGGTGAGCACAAGCAAGCAGATCCTACAGATCCTATGTGTAGTTTAATAAGTGGGTGGATTGCAGGTGTCTGTGATTTTACATGTTGGTGTAGGTTCACATGGCATAGTGCACAGGTGGGCAACCTACGGCCTGCGTTCCTCATACGGCCCGCCAAGCTATTTTGACCGGCCTTTGTGCTTGATTTGACAATTACTACACACTCTATTCCCTGAGATAAAATAAGGTAAATAAATAAAGAGCGACACAAAAGCAGGATATTGATTAACTGACACATATTTAGAAAAAACCACTACACATTGCCGTTAGCCATCTACCAGCAAAAATGGACAACTCTGTGTGTGTGAAGTTCAGGAATAACCCTCTCATTAAACCAGCAAGCTCTCTATCATAAATTATTGTTTAATTTTCTCCCTCCAAACTCTTTCTGTTCCTCTCCTCTCCCTTTCATTCCATTCTATTTTCTGTCTTCTACATCCCATCACTAACAAGATTTCTACATTACAATCGCTTGTGAATGCAAATTAGGTCATGTATATAAAGGCTTCATTAGGTGGTGCTATCTGGCCCTCGACGTCTTTATAGCTTTCAGATCTGGCCCTGGACGTCTTTATAGTTTTCAGATCTGGCCCTCGACGTCTTTATAGTTTTCAGATCTGGCCCTCGACGTCTTTATAGCTTTCAGATCTGGCCCTCGACGTCTTTATAGTTTTCAGATCTGGCCCTCGACGTCTTTATAGCTTTCAGATCTGGCTCTCGACGTCTTTATAGTTTTCAGATCTGGCCCTCGACGTCTTTATAGCTTTCAGATCTGGCCCTCGACGTCTTTATAGTTTTCAGATCTGGCCCTCGACGTCTTTTTAGCTTTCAGATCTGGCCCTCGACGTCTTTATAGCTTTCAGATCTGGCCCTCGACGTCTTCATAGCTTTCAGATCTGGCCCTCAGAATATAAAAGGTTGCCCACCATTAGCATAATAGTTAATGTACTGCTGATCTGCGATAGTCGTTGTTTCGATCTCAGCAAATCTTTCCATGCTACCCACCTAAACATGTCATGTGAAAGAACGGTTTATTTAGTTGGGGGAATATAACACAAGAAAGAACACTGGCGGCCTCAGCTCCTTACGGTGCACCCTAGTTCTGTTAAATATGATAGTTCGCTGCAATACGAGAATCTATATCTCGTCGTGCTGCAAACCAGGAGGACGTAGGTTCGAATCTCGGTAGGGGTCAGCCGTTTTCTCTATCAGGGGTGACGTCACACCAGAACACCTCGTGGTGACTACTCAGGACAAGCGACCTCTATTTTCACAGTCCTCTGTGCTCGCCTCCCCCCCCCCCCCCACCCTCAATAGACCCCAGTAATAGGTTCAATGCCATACAGACAGTATTAGATGTACATCGATGTGACGTGTCACGGAGAATAAAAAGTAAAAAGCCCCGTCACGTCAAGTGGCGTATAGGGAATATGGTGTTAGTGAACATAAATGTTACAGACCTTCAGCGCATGATTTCGGGGGTAGTGTGGTCGGTATTACGTTCGTGCCGCTTTACTTTCCAAGAAAAAAATCCGGTACCCATTTAAGGCTGGGTGAACCCGGAAGCCGTCGGTTGGGATCGAACCCTACCCCTGGTCCTTTGTAGTCCAGTTCACTAACCACTGAGCTATCGCGGCTCCCTTGTCACGGAGAATATCCGTTTAATATTTTTAGCTCATGTAGATGATTCCCCCCCCCCCTTTTTTTTTGGGGTAGTCTCACGTCGCTGACTATGTTCTTTTTGTTAAGGAGTGAATCTATCTTTTAAGTTGACGTGTAAAGATAATATTTGTTCATCAATGTCTTTATTTAACGAAATCATTATTTCCTTTTTATTTCAGAGCAACCTACGACATATACCACACAGGATACATACCAAATGAAATAAAAACATCAACTTTCATTGCATTGCCTACAAAGAATGGTGCAGTTGAATGCAGTGATTTTAGAACAATAAGCCTAATGAGCCATGTTACAAAAATCTTGCTAAAAGTTATACAAGAAAGGATTCAGAATAAAATCAATACTGAATTAGATGAGCAGCAATTTGGATTTAGGAAGAATAGCGGGACAAAAGAAGCCATATTCTGCATGAGAAAATTAATCGAAAAGTACACAGAAGTAAACAAACCAATATATGCCTGCTTCATAGACTACACCAAAGCTTTTGATAGAGTACACCACAAACGACTTATATAATGACTAAAAGAGATACATCTAGATAACATTTAACATACCACTAATATGTAATCTATATTTGGAGCAAACACCAATAATAAAATATAACAGAGAACTCTACTCCCATTGATATAAAAAGAGGAGTAAGACAGGGATGCATCCTATCACCAAGCTTGTTCAATCTATACACTGAGCAAATCTTTATAAACATCATAGAGATGCCAGGCCTACAAATTAATGGAAAGATAATCAATAACCTAAGATATGCTGACGATGCTGTACTACTAGCAGAAAATCCTAAAGATCTACAACAATTACTTAATGAAATAAACATGACAAGCAAAAAATATGGACTAGATATGAATATCAAAAAGACTAAAACTATTATCATAAACAAAGAAAATACTCAAAACCCACAAGTGGATATCAAAATTGAAGGAATAGACCCGGAGACAGTTCAGAACTACAACTACCTTGGACATACTATAACCAGTGATGGAAAATGTACAACTGAAATAAACAAAAAGAACAGGAATGGCAAAAAGTAATTTTAATACCATGAAGAACATATTAACATTAAAAAAATAACACCAGGACTAAAACTAAGAATAGCAAAATGTTATGTCTTCTCAACATTCCTATATGGTGCAGAAACATGGACATTAGACAAGAAAACAGAACAGAGAATTAAAGCCACTGAAATGTGGATATATAGAAGAATAGGTAGAATTGGATGGAAGGAAAAGAAAACAAACGATGAAGTTTTAAAACAACTAAAATTGAAAAGAGAACTTCTGAACACAATTAGAACAAGACAAATGCGATTTTTGGGCAATGTTAAAAGACACAAGAACCTACTAAAAGTAATCTTGGAAGGGAAAATACAAGGTAAAAGAGGCAGAGGCAGACCAAGACTAATATGGACGAGTAACATCAAAAGATGGACAAACCAGCCTATAACAACCTGTACCATCAAAGCAAGAGCCAGTGCAGAATGGCGCTCCATGGTAGCCAACCTTCGTTGCGAAGATGGCACTCGATGATGATGATGAACCCACGACAGATCACACAAGGGAGTTAATCCAGGTTTTCCTATCAAAATCTATAAGGCTGCAAATTACCCCCCATTTAAAAGGATATAGAATTGAAATGTTATCGTGAAAATGTGGGCATTTCTAACTTAGATCGTATCTCAAATGAAGAATTTCACAAAAGATTATAACAATTAATTGGTGTACTTGACTATTTGGAAAAGCGCAAATAAAAATGGTTTGGCCACGTATTTAAATAGTCTGATCACGTATCTCGATCGTCTGTACACGTTTCTGGATCGTCTAACCATGTATCTCGAACGTCTAACCACGTATCTTCATCGTCTGGCCACGTATCTCCATCGTCTGGGCACGTATCTCGATCGTCTGGGCACGTATCTCCATCGTCTGGCCACGTATCTCCATCGTCTGGGCACGTATCTCGATCGTCTGGGCACGTATCTCCATCGTCTGGGCACGTATCTCCATCATTTGGCCACGTATCTCGATCGTCTGGCCACGTTTCTCGATCGTCTAGGCACGCTTCTCGATCGTCTTGCCACGTATCTCCATCGTCTGGTCACGTTTCTCGATCGTCTAGTCACGTATCTCCATCGTCTGGCCACGTATCTCGATCGTCTGGCTATGTCTGTCAATCGTCTGGCCACATATCTCAATCGTCTAGCTACGTTTCTCGATCGCCTGGCCACGTATCTCGATCGTCTGGCTATGTATGCCGATCTTCTGGCCACGTATCTCGATCGTCTGGCTATATATGACGATCTTCTGGCCACGTTTCTCGATCGTCTGGCCACGTATCTCGATCTCTGACTATGTATGTCGCTCGTCTGGCCACGTTTCTCAATCCTCAGGCCTAACAATGACAATTCAGCAAGAAACTTTCTCAAGAGCGAGAACCATTAACGAAGTATGCCTATGTTGTCCTAGAGACCACCCTGGTTGTGGGATTTAGAAGACGAAGAATAGACGCAAATAAAAATGTCAGCTTGAATTTGATGCAAAATAACCAGGTTGGAAGTGTGTTTTGAAATTTAAAAAATTAAAATTGTATTTGGCAGCTAAACAATAGGGAAACGAGGCAAAATACAACGAGTCGTCGATAGAACTTCATCAGAAACAGAACATCAACGAACAAATAAACATGGAATGTTCTTTGTTCAACGCGAAGAATAACAGGCAGGAAGGAATGGTAAATAATAAGAGAAATATGAGAGAATAAGAACGAGGTAGACGCGGGACAAACAGAGATGGCACGGAATTAACAATAAGTAGCGGCAATGTGTAATATAGAGATAGACCCTAATATGTAAATGTCTTGGGTTGTAAATCAGGCAAGTTAGGTAAAGAAATAAATCAGAAAAAACCATCTCACTAGTTAAAGGATTTTTCTTTTATCAGACTGAGCATATGAGACATGTGATCTGCTTCTCTTCATTTTATTTGCTTTTTAAATTGAATTAGTTGTTTAATTGTTACATCGTAGATCCAATATTAACAGAAACAGCCATTAGACAGGTTGCTCAGTGAAACAACACAGAGCCTGAAACACAAATTTGTGACCAAACTACAAATAAATTATAATTTCTTACTACCAATCGTCTATTGGAGTGCCAAGTTTCATCATCATCATCATTGAGTGCCGTCTCCGCAACGAAGGTTGGCTACCATGGAGCGCCATTCTGCTCTATCTCTTGCTTTGATGGTGCAGGTTGTCATCGGTTGATTTGTCCATCTTTAGATGTTACTCGTCCATGTTAATCTTGGTCTGCCTCTGCCTCTTTTACCAAGTTTCATACAGTTATTTTATTAATTACGTTGAATTACTTAGTCTGATTATTAAAAACTTTTTTTTCTACTTTCTGTCTGTGTGTATTGTTTATTTCCATTAGAAGGTCCGAATGTAGGTCACCACGTCGGATCGTTTCATATTGCCATTCATCATTGCTTAGCCTTAACCTATTCATGTTAATTTAAATATTTTTTTTTTCATTTTCGATGTTCCACCCCGGCTTCGATAATTTCCCCAGAACAATATCTTCAGATAGCAGATCATGTGCTGCAGCTTTCGCAAGCAGCTACTTCTCTAGAATAATCTGACTTCACTATCTAACGCATTTCTTGCACCAGCACATGATGATGGTGAGTTGATTGTCGTCACTGGGCTGGTAGCGAGTGTCAGGGAGTTACAGAGAACGGTAGATCAAGTTATTTGCCTACATTTCGTTACATCTTGATGACATGAAGTGCGGACAGTTTCAATAGTGTGTTGATGTGGTCGGAGTAATGGATGGGGAGGAAAAAAAGGGTGGGGGGGGGCGGGGGGGGGAGAGATAGAAAGAGAGAGAGAGAGAGAGAGAGAGAAGGATCGGGGTGCGCACTTAGTGGGTTTGGGACTTGATGTAAATAATGCAGGGGAGATGACTCATTAGGTCTTGCTGATCTTAAATATTAACTGAGTTATTTCCCATGCCACTATTTCTTTCAATTCATGTCCAAGACGAGCTATATCGGATATCCTCCCCCCCCCCCCCCCCCCCCCCCACCCCCCCTTCCAATAATCTCCATCTTGTGCGCTGTATAGAAGTTTCTTCGTTTACTGCTTTCCTGTACCACTCTGCCAAATAATTTAACACCGTTTTCCTTATTCTGCTTCTATCTTTCTGTCCTCTTTTTCATGTTGTCACTATGTATACCAACCCGCACCTTCCACACACGTACCCACAACTCTCGACTGCCTTTTGCTCATTTCTTTTTATAATTGTCTTCTCTTCATTTGTCTTTTGTACTAGCTCCAAGTTGCGTTTTTTAACTGTGTCACAGCTCCTGCAGTTTATCATCACCTTCAGCAATACCACATCCCCTTCAGCAAAACCACATCCCCGTCTGTAATACCACATCACCTTCAGCAAAACCACATCCCCTTCAGCAAAACCACATCCCGGTCTGCAATACCACATCCCCTTCAGCAAAACCACATCCCCTTCAGCAAAACCACATCCCCTTCAGCAAAACCACATCCCGGTCTGCAATACCACATCCCCTTCAGCAAAACCACATCCCCTTCAGCAAAACCCCATCCCGGTCTGCAATACCACATCCCCTTCAGCAAAACCACATCCCGGTCTGCAATACCACATCCCCTTCAGCAAAACCACATCCCGGTCTGCAATACCACATCACCTTCAGCAAAACCACATCCCGGTCTGCAATACCACATCCCCTTCAGCAAAACCACATCCCCGTCTCAATACCACATCACCTACAGCAATACAACATCCTTTCAGCAATAGCTCATCACGTTCAACAATACCACATCCCCTTCAACAGTATCTCATCCCTTTAAGCAACACCTATCCCCTACAACAGTACCACATCCCTGCAGAAATACCACGTCCCTTCAGCAATACATCATCCCATTCAGCAATACTATATTCTCTTCAGCAATACCACATCCCTTCAGCAATACCACACACCCTTTGGCAGTACATTAGTTCCTTACGATAAAAGAGATGAGAGTTAAGATGATCACAGCCATAAACGAGAAACGTTGTGGGCGTATAAGATAGCTTTTCAGCCAACACAGAACTGGACTCGTCCAGCGATTAGTCCTCGCACCAATCGAGTATGCCTGGCCATTCTTACTGTCAGTACGACTCAAATTGATAGGCCGGAGAAAATACAAAATGAAGCCATGCGCATTATCCTGGGATGTTCGAGGGACACTCCTTGTGTAGCAATGAGGTATCTTCTTGACTTTCCAACCATGGATGACAGGATCAAGATCTGGAGAGCACGAGCATACCCGAAGATTAGTGGAGATAAAGAGCATCCATTGCACCACGTGCTCAACACAGGGAAAGGAGCCAGGCTAAAAAGAGGCAAATCATGGGTGGGTCGAGAGAAGATGTCATCAAACAGGTCTGTGGGCTTACCAATATCTGCGTTGGTGAGGAGTGGATACCGGTGCCTACGTCATTCAAAGGGACTTTCTCGTGTATTGTCACACTCAACAGGAAAAGTAGGGAACAGAAGCCGGTCGTGGTTAATTCCGAGGTCAACGGTCTCATATGCGATAACACCCATGAGAAAGATGCAGTCATCTATACAGACGGATCTGTAAGACGACACCAAAGAAGTGCATGGGCACATTTACAGCACGCTCGGCAGGTAGAATAGTCAAGGAAGACAGTTGTGCATACGTCATGACCACGAGTAGCATGACAATGGAGGCGATGGCAGTGACCAAGTCATTCAAATGGTTAGAGTCACAAGACTACACCCACGCCTGTATACTGAGTGATTCGATGAGCATGATAAAAAAAGTGGAGGCGGACTCTGTACGCATGCAATGGGTAGAGTCGTTGCAGAAATCCAAAATACGTAAGGTCACCTTTGTCTATGTCCCTGCACATGCGGGAGTATGGGAAATGAAAGAGCGGACAGGTTGGCTAGCTGCGCTGTCGTTGAGGACGGGTAACCAATGGATCGGGCGGACGTCATCAATGCCCTCCGAGATGTGGGAATAGCACAGGACTTCGACAAACACAGATCCACGTCACTTCTTCGGATGATGAAAATAGGAGTTAAGATGGGCACAGCCAGAAATGAGAAACTTAGTGGCCGTGTAAGAAGACTTATCAACCAACATAGAACTGGAGTCGTCAGTCGCTGGACACTGAGGGAATTGCTGAGGAGGGGATCTGAGCACCTATCGACATGTTCGGAGTGCAATGATGATGACCCGCAAATAACTCAATAACTCAATAACTCAATAACTCAATAGCTCAATAGCTCAATCTGGCTAGAGACAGATTATTTCAGACTGCCGGTGGTGAATGCAACGTTCTGTGGGAGATCTGGCTAGAGACAGAGATTTGTTCAGACTCTCAGTGTTTAATGCAACGTTCTGTAAAGATCTGCTGATGCTGTACTTGTGTGTATTCTTGTTATATCATGTACAATTATCTTTATAGCGTTATGTGTACATTAGCAATACGATGATTTCTTGCCGAGGAAGTTAAGGAGACCTGATCTTTATTGTGTACGAACATCTTGGTGTACACACTCCTTTGTGTCATCATCATCAAGTACCGGCCTACTGGCGTAGGTGATCTTGTCTCTCCACAACTTTCGATCTCGGCAGCTATTAATCATTTCTGTTGTTGACCTTCGGCCAAGCCATTCTCTTAAGCTGTCTGTTATTTTTTCTCTTTGCTTCCCTCTATCTCTTCGTCCCTCAATTTTTCCAGTTGTTACAATATATTCCAGTTGTTGTCTTCTCATTACATGGCCAAAAAATGATGATTGTTTCTTCCTAATATTGGAAATTAGCTCTCTTTTTGCTTTGACCTCTCTCAGAACATTTTCATTACTCTTCTTAGCTGTCCATGGTACTCTCAACATTCTTCTGTAAAACCACATTTCTACAGACTCCAGTGATTTTCTTGTCTGTTGTCCTATTGTCCATGATTCGCATCCATATGTTAAGACTGGCTCTACGTAACATTTAAGAACTCTTTTTCTTGTTTCTGTTGTCAAAAATGGATTGCATAGTATTTTCCTCATTTTTTGGAAAGCTGCTTTTGTCTGAGCCATTCTGCATCTCACCTCTTTTGTACATCTTCCGTCTGAGGTTAACAAAGTTCCCAAATATTTAAATTCATTTACCTGTTTTAATATTGTTCCACTTGTCTTTATTTTGCACTGAGGTGATGTCTTTTTCTTTGTTGTTACCATTACCTCTGTCTTTTTGCTATTAAGGCTGAGTCCTTTATTTTTGCTTTCCTTCACTATAATGTCCAACATTTCTTGTAACTCATTTTCACTCTTAGCGATTAAGACTGTATCATCAGCATACCTTAGATTATTTATTTTATGACCTCCAATTGTTATTCCAGGCTTGTCCCTTATGGATCTTAAAATAATCTCACTATAAATATTAAACAAATCTGGTTACAGCATACAACCTTGTCTAACACCCTGTTTTATTTGTTGAAACATTCCCAATTGGTTTCCAGTTCTTATGGCCGCTGTTTGTTGCCAGTACATGTTCTTTAATATTCTTAGATCTTTGCTGTCTACGTTTATGCTTTCTAAAATTTTGATTATTTCTTGGTGCTTTACTTTGTCAAATGCCTTGGTGTAATCTATGAAACATAGGTATAAATCTGTTTTCACCTCTATGGCTCTTTCTACTAAATATCTTATGATATAAATGGCATTGCTTGTTCCTTTATCTCTAACAAAACCACTCTGTTCATCGCTAATTTCTGGACTTCCTTTGTGTAGACACTCCATTGCTCCAGTGAGGATCCTGAAGCTTTACAAAATGTCGCTTATTATCTTTCAATAATAATATTATAATTGTAATCTATCTGGGCTACAGACTCTGTCAGCTTGTTTCTACTGACTCTTTCATCTTGGCAATTGACTTTCGTAAAAAGTCTGTTGAATCTTTCAACAGATCTATCTAATCTCAATCTTTCAGGTTGCTGAGTCACCTTGTCTACAGACTCCGTCACCCGGTCTAATCTCAATCTCTCAGGTTGCTAACTGAGTCACCTTGTCTACAGACTCCGTCAGCCGGTCTAATCTCAATCTCTCAGGTTGCTGAGTTACCTTGTCTACAGACTCCGTCACCCAGTCTAATCTAAATCACCAATATAGCTGGCTCTGTCAAACTAAGCTACTGACTCTGTCACCAGGACTAGTCTCAATCATTTACGTTAATGTCTATACGTGGTTTACGTTAATGTCTATCTATACTTGGTTTAATCTCTATTATAGAGGTTGTTGACTCTTCTAACTTGCCTGCTGACTCTGTTAACTGACCTAAAGACGCTTTTATCTGACTCACTTACAGTCAACTATGCTACTCTTTCAATAAACAAAGCAACGTACTCACTTACATGTAATAATGACAGGCTATCTAGGCTACTGACTCTGTCACATGAACAGCTAATGTCATTCACTCGCTTGTTTTATCGGCTCCTTCTATCAAATGGGCAGCAGCGGGGCATTCGACTCTACATCGAAGCAGCAAACTCTACAGCTGTGCAGAAAACTCTACAGCTGTGCAGTAAAATCTACAGCAGGGAAGCAAACTTTACAACGAGGCAGCAAACTCAGTAGCTGGGGAGAAAACTCTACAGCTGGAGAGCAAACTTTACAACGAGGCAGCAAACTCAAAAGCTGGGGAGTAAACTTTACAACGAGGCAGCAAACTCAACATCTGGGTAGTAAACTTTACAACGAGGCAGCAAACTCAACATCTGGGAGTAAACTTTACAACGAGGCAGCAAACTCTACAGCTGGGGAGTAAACTTTACAACGAGGCAGCAAACTCAACATCTGGGGAGTAAACTTTACAACGAGGCAGCAAACTCTACAGCTGGGGAGTAAACTTTACAACGAGGCAGCAAACTCAACATCTGGGGAGTAAACTTTACAACGAGGCAGCAAACTCTACAGCTGGGGAGTAAACTTTACAACGAGGCAGCAAACTCTACAATTGGGGAGTAAACTTTACAAAGAGGCAGCAAACTCTACAGCTGGAGAGTAAACTTTACAACGAGGCAGCAAACTCAATAGCTGGGGAGTAAACTTTACGAGGCAGCAAACTCTACAGCTGGGGAGTAAACTTTACAACGAGGCAGCAAACTCTACAGCTGGGGAGTAAACTTTACAACGAGGCAGCAAACTCAACATCTGGGGAGTAAACTTTACAACGAGGCAGCAAACTCTACAGCTGGGCAGCAAACTCTACAGCTGGGCAGCTACCTCAACAGCTGGGTAGTAAACTCTACAGCTGTACTACAGACTAAATCAACTGACAATCCCCGAACTACAAACTGTAAACCAATCTACTAACTTACTGACGTGAGCCCTTCATTCACGTGCTACAGTTATAGCCGTACCCTGACCAGAAAGTCACATACCTAATCTACTGCTCACTTGCTCCAGCTACATGCTGTCTTATCTGACCCACTGACTGCGCCTGATCAGCTACGCCTGGCACATAATGCTGATGTGAGAAGAGCGGACAGAGTGCGAGGGCTGAGAGATGAATGGAACAATGACAGAACTGCTCGAGCCAAAGAAAACAAAGTGCAACCACTCCGCCGCCCCCTCATCCAATTACTGCGATCTTCCATTCATTCTTTCCACCGGCGCTCATCCTTTTTTTTCCATATCCGCTTTTGTGGTCACATCCCAACTATCTCAACTCACTTTCCCGCCTGCTTGTGCTATCTCTGCATTCTTCCACCTCAAGCTCATCTCTCTATCCTGGCAGCTGTTGCCTGGTTCCAGTTCCGCAAACATTTCAAGTATCACTCACCTCTCATTCCTGCAAACGTCACTTCCGCTCTTGAACAACCGAAAACAGGGAATCTCAAACCGGTGTCTTTTGACCCTGAGGATAGTGATGTAATTTAGAGTGACTAAGAGCTAATCCAACATTTTTGTGACGCTTTCAGATAAGTGGGATCTTACTGAATGTCTTGTAGATACTGACTTTCCAGTTAGTTATAGCTTTCGAAGACCGGTTATCTGGTTATGGAAGGCCCCGGTATCACTGCAAATAAATTAAAATCCATAATTGCTCAACCGCCCGTGACAGCGTAATCTTCCGAATTAATATTTCATCTCCCAAACAAAGAAAGGTAACTGTAGTCCCCATCATAACAGTCTCAGCACACGCCAAAAGACATAAGGCGAAACCGCGCAGAAAGTGAACACAACCATCTGTTCTCCATCATACGATATCATCATTCATCGTAAACAATTGAAAAACATGATCAAAACGGATGAGACACACAGCTCACAGTGTGCACAGAGCACTTAACTCAGTAGCTCCTGCAACAAGCCGGACTTGGAATATGAGGGAACCGCAACAAGGAACACTTTTCATGCATAGCCATCAATGGTTCCCGCCGCCTATCCACCATATACCGGAAGTTCACATCCTCCTGAAAATGATGATCGTCATATTTTTTACAAATGTATAGCGCTTGATGATGTTAGGCTACCACCGGTATTACTGCAAACGAATGAAAATCCATAATTGCTCAACTCTCCGTGCTAGTGGAATCATCTGAATTAACATCTCATCGGATATCCAAACAAAGAAAAGCAGCTGCAGTCCCCATAATTGCAAACACAGCACACGTTAAAAGACATAAGACAAATCAGCACAGAAAGTACACGCAGCTGAACCGTCTTTCGTCATACGATATCATAATTCATCGTAAGCAGTCTGAATATAGAAACACCATCCGCTTGAAAAGCACAGCTCACTGTGTGCACAGAGCACTAAGCTCAGTAGCTCCGGTAGCAAGCTGGTGACTTTCCAGATGATGTTGAATTTATTGTCCACTGTCACCAAGACATGCATGAGGAAACAGAGTAGATCAGTTTGCTAATTCAGTCGGATTAAAAAGAAATGCAGAGAAAACTAAGATTTTGAGGATAAATGCTCAAATCACAAAGTTACATTCAGTGGAATGGGACAAGACTAGAAGAAGTGGACCACTTTAAATACCCCGGAAGCTAATTTCAAACAGCGACATTGAGAAATAGATCTTTGCTGGACCAGGCATGTCTGCTCAGGAATTCAAGAGAGTTAGAAATATTTGGCGTTCAACTAGTCTCCATCTCAGAACCAAGCTAAGTCAAAACTGCGATCCATACTCCTACTGTATGCAGCAGAAATGTGGAGAATGAACTATAAGATACAAAGTTAACTTAGAGGATTTGAGGGTCGCTGTCTTAAGAGGGTTCAAAACATCCGTCGGGTTCAATACATCGCAAAGATGTTGCCAGAAGATCAGGCATTGACAACATCAATCAAGAAGTAAAGAAAAGACATTGGAAATGGCTAGGTTTATGTTCTACGAATGGAACGAACCGCCATCCGCACCTAGTATTAACATGGACACTATCTACAAACTAGGAAGATGCAGATTATTGAGAACATGACGACGAACCGTACATGATGAAATGATAGAGGCTTGCAGGTCGTGGCGAACGTTGTCCATGCTTGCTACAGACCGAATTGGGTTGAAATCTCTAGTGAGTGCCCTATGATGGGTTGAGTTCTCTAGTGAGTGCCCTATGCTGGGTTGAGATCTCTAGTGAGTGCCCTATGCTGGGTTGAGTTCTCTAGTGAGTTCCCTATGATGGGTTGAGATCTCTAGTGAGTGCCCTAAGATGGGTTGAGATCTCTAGTGAGTGCCCTATGCTGGGTTGAGATCTCTAGTGAGTGCTTTTGCTGGGTTGAGATCTGTAGTCAGTACCCTATGATTAGTTTAGATCCATAGTGAGTGCCCTATGCTGGGTTGAGATCTCTAGTGAGTGCACTATGCTGGGTTAAGATCTATAGTGAGTGCCCTATGATTAGTTGAGATCTCTAGTGAGTGCCCTAAGGTGGGTTGAGATCTCTAGTGAGTGTCCTATGATGGGTTGAGATCTCTAGTGAGTGCCCTATGATGGGTTGAGATCTCTAGTGAGTGACCTATGATGGGTTGAGATGTCTAGTGAGTGCCCTATGATGGGTTGAGATCTCTAGTGATTGCCCTTTGATGGGTTGAGATCTCTAGTGAGTGCCCTATGATGGGTTGATATCTCTAGTGAGTGCCCTATGATGGGTTGAGATCTCTAGTGAGTGCCCTATGATGGGTTGAGATCTTTAGTGAGTGCCCTATGATGGTTTGAGATCTCTAGCCAGTGCCCTATGATGGGTTGAGATCTCTAGTGAGTGCCCTATGATAGGTTGAGATCTCTAGTGAGTGCCTTGTGGCCGGTTGAGATCTCTAGTGAGTGCCCTATGATGGGTTGAGATCTCTAGTGAGTGCCCTATGCTCCGACCGGAGTTCAGAGGATTAAGAAGAAGAATAATGAGGTAAATAAGAGCGGGTGGCCGAATTGATAAACTAACCGTGCCCCAAACGAGGAGAGCGTGGGTTCAAATCTCCGTTGTGTCAAAAGTGTTTTTATTTATATAGAGGATGAAATAAAAACTCAGACCCGAAAACCTCTTGGGATGGGGGGGGGGGGGGGGGGCTACCCAGAAAATGCGGCCTTTATTCTCCGGTACTATACCCCTCATTCTCCCCTCCTCCCCCCACACCCTGCCCACAGTAATGGGATGAAAAAAGTGGAAAGTAAAGAGACCCGTCACGCCAAGTGGTATATAGTGAATATGAAGTGACCATAATTTTTACAGACCTTCGGCACATGATTTTTGGGGTAATGTGGTCGGTATTACGCCCGTGCCGTTTTACTTTCCCATACAAAATCTGGTACTTATTAGGGCTGGATACACCTGGAAGCCGTCGATCAGGATCGAACCCAATCTCTTGTCTTTAGTTGTCCAGTTCACTAACCACTGAGCTATCGCGGCTCCCACAGTAATGGGTGATACTGTGAATTTTAGTTAATTAGATTACTCGTAGAGAGCTTGCTTTTCATGCCATACGAGCGTTCGAACCTCGTTTATCCACGCCGATTACCCTAGGTGGAGAATAAAAAAATGGGTACCTGACTTTGTTTTTCATCTATGTAAAACTGTAAACATACCTTCCCCCCCCCCTTTTTCCCCCTTTAAACAAAATGTTCATTCTATCTTGTCTTCTGATTCATTTATACACCAACTTCTCATTCTCTATTTTGGCTTCACCCATTTACTGGGTAACAGCCGATGGTCAGGGAAGACAACCCATTTAAGAGGTACACGACCGATGGTCAGGGAAGACAACCCATTTACGAGAGAGAGGGCTGTGCTACGTTAAGAGATGCCCCCGTTTTAAGTAATGGCCCTTACTGGCCCATCTGGGTTATTGTCTGAGGTTAGTAATAGCCTATGAAATGGAATCCAGTGGTCACTGACCAGGCAACTTGATGATTTAGACTGTGTTGGTGACATAGCTCTCCTATCACACAGCCATCAACAGATGCAGGATAAAATGATCATACTTGATGAGAGATCACAGCAGCTAGGACTGAAGATTAATAGTGATAAGACCAACATTATGAGAATTAATGCAGTTGGCATAACCAAATAAAATTAGGAGAAATACCTCTACTAGACGTACAATCCTAGATATATCTGGGCAGTAATATAGATAAAGAGGGAGGAACAGAAAATGATACCAAAATAAGGATATCAAAAGCAAGAGGAGCTTTCGTTGCACTTGGAAACATGGAAATCCGAAGAAATTCGGTTAAATACAAAAATAAAAATGTTCAACTCAAATGTTTAGTCGGTTCTATTATATGGCTGTGAAACATGGAGAACAACAAAATTGACAATCATGAAGGTACAGACTTTCATTAATGGATGCTGACGCAGAATAAAAGGATGGAAATGGCAGGACAAAATCACTAACATAGAATTATGGAAATGTACCATCAAATATCAGTGGATAAAGAGATACAGCAAAGACGATGGCGCTGGATAGGACACACACTACGGAAGCCAACTGAGAGTATTACACAACAGGTCCTTTTTTGGAATCCCCAGGGGAAAAGACAAAGTGGAAGACCAAGGAATTCTTGGAGAAGACAGATAGAAGCAGAGATGAAGATGATGTGGAAGACATGGAACGATCTTAAAAGAAAGGCAAAATAACAAAACGACTTGGAAAGTGTTTGTTGAAGACCTATGCTCCATTGGGAGCTAAAAATGTAGAAGAAGTAATAGTCTATCTCACATGAACACTAAGAGGATTACTGAGCTAATGACTGTTACACTTCAGATATTGACTGTTACACTTCAGATATTAACTGTTACACTTCAGATATTGACTGTTACACTTCAGATATTGACTGTTACACTTCAGATATTGACTGTTACACTTCAGATATTAACTTTTACACTTTAAATATTGACTGTTACACTTCAAATATTGAATGTTAAACTTCAGATATTAACTGTTACACTTAAAATATTGACTGTTACACTTAAAATATTGGCAATTACACTTCAGATGTTAACTGTTCTATCTATCTATCTATTGACCTTTCGAGCCGTAACCGGCCCATAGGGCGTAGACCAAGATACACCTTCTCCTATATGAATTTTTGTTCTAGCAGTTTTCTTTTAAAGATATTTTATCAAATCTCGCCATCTGTCTCTGTTCTGTGCAAGCAGTTCTATCTCATTGAGGGAGCCGATTCCTGCTGCTCTTGCCTCTCTCATCAATGTTCTTCTCAGTGTCTCCCTGGGTCTTCCTCTTTTTCTTTTACCTGTTGTTTCCCATATGAGGGCTTGCTTTGCTATTCGATTATTATCTCTTCTCATCACATGTCCAACGTATGACCATCGTCTTTTCTTTATTACTGAAGATATTAGTGGTTGATTGGCGATTTCTCTAATTTCCTCGTTTGTTTTGAATTCGTTCCATTCTATACCAAGTATTTTCCTTAGACATTTATTTCGAATGCGTTCAACTTTGTTTCTATATCTCTTGTTGTTTTCCAGCTTTCACACGCATACGTAAGGGTTGATAGTACATTTGATTTGAATAGCCTAAGTTTTGTGTTTGTGCTAATGAGTTTTGATTTCCACAACTTTTCAAGGCTTCTGAAAGACATTGCTGCTTTAGCCAGTCTGATTCTAATTTCTTTGCTCGTATCCCCTTCTCGATCAATGTGACTTCCAAGATAGATAAAGTGATCGATCTCTTCTACTGGTTTGTTTTCCATGTATATTTTGTCACTTGTTGGAATTAAACTTTTCATGACTTTAGTCTTTTCAACTAGAACTGTTAACTGTTACACTTCAGATATTAACTGTTACACTTCAGATATTAACTGTTACACTTCAAATGTTAACTGTTACAGTATAATACAGCAGATTGGCTTAATCTACTAACGATCTTCTACACAAGATACTGAACAGACTAGACTGCAGAACTTGGACAACTGACTATCTAGCCTTGTTTTTGGTTGTCAAGCTTTGACAACTGACTATCTAGCCTTGTTTTTGGTTGTCAAGCTTTGACAACTGACTATCTAGCCTTGTTTTTGGCTGTCAAGCTTTGACTACTGACTATCTAGTTTTGTTATTTGTGGTCAAGCTTTGACTACTGACTATCTAGGTTTGTTATTGGTTGTCAAGCTTTGACTACTGACTATCTAGGTTTGTTATTGGTTGTCAAGCTTTGACTACTGACTATCTAGCTTTGTTATTGGTTGTCAAGCTTTGACTACTGACTATCTAGGTTTGTTATTGGTTGCCAAGCTTTGACTACTGACTATCTAGCTTTGTTATTGGTTGTCAAGCTTTGACTACTGACTATCTAGGTTTGTTATTGGTTGTCAAGCTTTGACTACTGACTATCTAGCTTTGTTATTGGTTGTCATGCTTTGACTACAGACTATCTGGCCTTGTTATTGGTTGTCAAGCTTTGACTACTGACTATCTAGGTTTGTTATTGGTTGTCAAGCTTTGACTACTGACTATCTAGGTTTGTTATTGGTTGTCAAGCTTTGACTACTGACTATCTAGGTTTGTTATTGGTTGTCAAGCTTTGACTACTGACTATCTAGGTTTGTTATTGGTTGTCAAGCTTTGACTACTGACTATCTAGCTTTGTTATTGGTTGTCAAGCTTTGACTATAGACTATCTGGCGTTGTTATTGGTTGTCAAGCTTTGACTACTGACTATCTAGCCTTGTTATTGGTTGTCAAACTTTGACTACTGACTATCTAGCCTTGTTATTGATTGTCAAACTTCTACTGCTGACTATCTAGTCAGAGTTATTGATTGTCTGACTTCTACTACTGACTATCTAGTCGGAGTTATCGATTGTCTAACTTCAACTACTGACTATCTAGTCGGAGTTATTGATTGTCTAACTTCTACTAATGACTATCTAGTCAGAGTTATTGATTGTCTAACTTCAACTACTGACTATCTAGTCGGAGTTATCGATTGTCTAACTTCAACTACTGACTATCTAGTCAGAGTTATTGATTGTCTAACTTCAACTACTGACTTTCTAGTTAGAGTTATTGATTGTCTAACTTCAACTACTGACTATCTAGTCGGAGTTATCGATTGTCTAACTTCAACTACTGACTATCTAGTCGGAGTTATCGATTGTCTAACTTCAACTGCTGACTATCTAGTCGGAGTTATCGATTGTCTAACTTCAACTACTTACTATCTAGTCAGAGTTATTGATTGTCTAACTTCTACTGCTGACTATCTAGCCTTGTTATTGATTGTCAAACTTCTACTGCTGACTTTCTAATCGGAGTTGTCGATTGTCTAACTTAGACTACTGACTATCTAGTCGGGGCTATCCATTGTCTAACTTCTACTACTGACTATCTAATCAGAGTTATTGATTGTCTAACTTCTACTACTGACTATCTAGTCAGAGTTATTGATTGTCTAACTTCTACTACTGACTATCTAGTCGGAGTTATTGATTGTCTAACTTCTACTAAAGACTATCTCATCATCATCGAGTGCCGTCTCCGCAACGAAGTTTGGCTACCATGGAGCGCCATTCTGCTCTGGCTCTTGCTTTGATGGTGCAGGTTGTCATAGGCTGATTTGCCTATCTTTTGATGTTACTCGTCCATGTTAGTCTTGGTCTGCCTCTGCCTCTTTTACCTTGTATTTTCGCTCCAGGATTACTTTTAGCAGGCTGTTGTGTCTTTTAACATGGCCCAAAAATCGTATTTGTCTTGTTTGAATTGTGCTTAGTAGTTCTTTTTTCATTTTTATTTGTTTTAAGACTTCGTCGTTTGTTTTCTTTTCTTTCCATCCAATTCTACCTATTCTTCTATATATCCACATTTCAAAAGCTTCAATTCTCTGTTATGTTTTCTGGTCTAATGTCCATGTTTCTGCACCATATTGGAATATTGAGAAGATGTAACATTTTGCTATTCTTAGTTTTAGCCCTGGTGTTATTTGTTTTGATGTTAGTATGTCCTTCATGACATTAAAATTACTTTTTGCCATTCGTTTTTCTTTTGTTTATTTCAGTTGTACATTTTCCATCACTGGTTATAGTATGTCCAAGGTAGTTATAGTTCTGAACTGTCTCCATGTCTATTCCTTCAATCTTGTTATCCGCTTGTGGGTTTTCAGTATTTTCTTTGTTTATGATCATAGTTTTAGTCTTTTTGATATTCATATCTAGTCCATATTTTATGCTTGTCATGTTTATTTCATTAAGTAATTGTTATGGATCTTTAGGATTTTCTGCTAGTAGTACAGTATCATCAGCATATCTTAGGTTACTGATTATCTTTCCATTAATTTGTAGTCCTGGCATCTCTATGATGTTTTTAAAGATTTGCTCAGTGTATGGATTGAACAAGCTATAGACTATCTAGTCGGGGTTATCGATTGTCTAACTTCTACTACTGACTTTCTAGTCGGAGTTATCGATTGTCAAACTTCTACTACTATCTAGTCGGCGTTATAGATTGTCTAACTTCTACTACTATCTAGTCGGATTTATAGATTGTCTAACTTCTACTACTAACTTTTTAGTCGGAGTTATCGATTGTCTAACTTCTACTACTAACTTTCTAGTCGGAGTTATCGATTGTCTAACTTCTACTACTAACTTTCTAGTCGGAGTTAACGATTGTCTAACTTCTACTACTAACTTTCTAGTCGGAGTTATTGATTGTCTAACTTCTACTACTATCTAGTCGGCGTTATAGATTGTCTAACTTCTACTATTGACTTTCTAGTCGGAGTTATCGATTGTCTAACTTCTACTACTAACTTTCTAGTCGGAGTTATCGATTGTCTAACTTCTACTACTAACTTTCTAGTCGGAGTTATCGATTGTCTAACTTCTACTACTAACTTTCTAGTCGGAGTTATCGATTGTCTAACTTCTACTACTAACTTTCTAGTCGGAGTTATCGATTGTCTAACTTCTACTACTAACTTTCTAGTCGGAGTTAACGATTGTCTAACTTCTACTACTAACTTTCTAGTCGGAGTTATTGATTGTCTAACTTCTACTACTATCTAGTCGGAGTTATTGATTGTCTAACTTCTACTATTGACTTTCTAGTCGGAGTTATCGATTGTCTAACTTCTACTACTAACTTTCTAGTCGGAGTTATCGATTGTCTAACTTCTACTACTAACTTTCTAGTCGGAGTTATCGATTGTCTAACTTCTACTACTAACTTTCTAGTCGGAGTTATCGATTGTCTAACTTCTACTACTAACTTTCTAGTCGGAGTTAACGATTGTCTAACTTCTACTACTAACTTTCTAGTCGGAGTTATTGATTGTCTAACTGCTACTACTATCTAGTCGGAGTTATTTATTGTCTAACTTCTACTACTATCTAGTCGGAGTTATTGATTGTCTAACTTCTACTACTATCTAGTCTGTTTTATTGATTGTCTAACTGCTACTACTATCTAGTCGGAGTTATTGATTGTCTAACTGCTACTACTATCTAGTCGGAGTTATTGATTGTCTAACTTCTACTACTATCTAGTCTGTTTTATTGATTGTCTAACTTCTACTATTATCTAGTCGGAGTTATTGATTGTCTAACTGCTACTACTATCTTGTTGGAGTTATTGATTGATTAACTGGTACTACTATCTAGTCTGTTTTATTGATTGTCTAACTTCTACTACTATCTAGTTGGAGTTATTGATTGTGTAACTGCTACTACTATCTAGTTGGAGTTATTGATTGTGTAACTGCTACTACTATCTAGTTGGAGTTATTGATTGTGTAAATGCTACTACTATCTAGTCGGAGTTATTGATTGTCTAACTGCTACTAATATCTAGTCGGAGTTATTGATTGTGTAACTGCTACTACTATCTAGTTGGAGTTATTGATTGTGTAACTGCTACTACTATCTAGTTGGAGTTATTGATTGTGTAACTGCTACTACTATCTAGTTGGAGTTATTGATTGTCTAACTTCTCCTACTATCTAGTTGGAGTTATTGATTGTATAACTTCTACTACTATCTAGTTGGAGTTATTGATTGTGTAACTGCTACTACTATCTAGTCGGAGTTATTGATTGTCTAACTCCTACTACTATCTAGTCGGAGTTATTGATTGTCTAACTGCTACTACTATCTAGTCGGAGTTATTGATTGTGTAACTGCTACTACTATCTAGTCGGAGTTATTGATTGTCTAACTAGTACTACTATCTAGTCGGAGTTATTGATTGTCTAACTGCTACTACTATCTAGTCGGAGTTATTGATTGTCTAACTGCTACTACTATCTTGTCGGAGTTATTGATTGTCTAACTGCTACTACTATCTAGTCGGAGTTATTGATTGTCTAACTACTACTACTATCTTGTCGGAGTTATTGATTGTCTAACTGCTACTACTATCTAGTCGGAGTTATTGATTGTCTAACTGCTACTACTATCTAGTCGGAGTTATTGATTGTCTAACTGCTACTACTATCTCATCGGAGTTATTGATTGTTTAACTGCTACTACTATCTCATCGGAGTTATTGATTGTTTAACTGCTACTACTATCTAGTCGGAGTTATAGATTGTTTAACTGCTACTACTATCTAGTCGGAGTTATTGATTGTCTAACTGCTACTACTATCTAGTCGGAGTTATTGATTGTCTAACAGCTACTACTATCTAGTCGGAGTTATTGATTGTCTAACTGCTACTACTATCTCATCAGAATTATTGATTGTTTAACTGCTACTACTATCTAGTCGGAATTATTGATTGTCTAAGTGCTACTACTATCTATTTGGAGTTATTGATTGTTTAACTGCCACTACTATCTAGTCGGAGTTATTGATTGTTTAACTGCTACTACTATCTAGTCGGAGTTATTGATTGTTTAACTGCTACTACTATCTAGTCGGAGTTATTGATTGTCTAAGTACTACCACTATCTATTTGGAGTTATTGATTGTGTAACTGCTACTACTATCTAGTCGGAGTTATTGATTGTGTAACTGCTACTACTATCTAGTCGGAGTTATTGATTGTCTAACTCCTACTACTATCTAGTCGGAGTTATTGATTGTCTAACTTCTACTACTATCTAGTCGGAGTTATTGATTGTCTAAGTGCTACAACTATCTAGTCGGAGTTATTGATTGTGTAACTGCTACTACTATCTAGTCGGAGTTATTGATTGTCTAACTGCTACTACTATCTAGTCGGAGTTATTGATTGTCTAACTGCTACTACTATCTAGTCGGAGTTATTGATTGTGTCACTGCTACTACTATCTAGTCGGAGTTATTGATTGTCTAACTAGTACTACTATCTAGTCGGAGTTATTGATTGTCTAACTGCTACTACTATCTAGTCGGAGTTATTGATTGTCTAACTGCTACTACTATCTAGTCGGAGTTATTGATTGTCTAACTGCTACTACTATCTAGTCGGAGTTATTGATTGTCTAACTGCTACTACTATCTAGTCGGAGTTATTGATTGTCTAACTGGTACTACTATATATTCGGAGTTATTGATTGTCTAACTGCTACTACTATCTAGTCGGAGTTATTGATTGTCTAACTGCTACTACTATCTAGTCGGAGTTATTGATTGTCTAACTGCTACTACTATCTAGTCGGAGTTATTGATTGTCTAACTGCTACTACTATCTAGTCGGAGTTATTGATTGTTTAACTGCTGCTATTATCTAGTCGGAGTTATTGATTGTCTAACTGCTGCTATTATCTAGTCGGAGTTATTGATTGTTCAACTTCTACTACTATCTAGTCGGAGTTATTGATTGTCTAACTGCTACTACTATCTAGTCGGAGTTATTGATTGTTTAACTGCTGATATTATCTAGTCGGAGTTATTGATTGTCTAACTGTTGCTATTATCTAGTCGGGGTTATTGGTTGTTTAACTGCTACTACTATCTAGTCGGAGTTATTGATTGTATAACTTCTACTACTATCTAGTCATAGTTATTGATTGTATTACTTCTACTACTATCTTGTCATAGTTATTGATTGTATAACTTCTACTACTATCTAGTCATAGTTATTGATTGTATAACTTCTACTACTATCTAGTAATAGTTATTGATTGTATTACTTCTACTACTATCTAGTCATAGTTATTGATTGTATAACTTCTACTACTATCTAGTCATAGTTATTGATTGTATTACTTCTACTACTAATTACTCTGGGTTATTGATTGTTTAACTTCTACTATCTAGTAGCAGTTATTGATTGTTTAACTTCTACTACTATCTATTCGGAGTTATTGATTGTATAACTTCTACAACTAATTACTCTGGGTTATTGATTGTCTAACTGCTACTACTGACTATATAGTTTTAGTTATTAGCTGCCAAACTTGCACTATTGACTAGGTGACCACAGCTATTGACTAATCCCTTCTTAAACTGATATTATTCACGCAAGCTACCCATCCTTATTTATGTTATACTCACTTTAAGTCACTCATGCTAGCCACACATACGTGCAGAGAAAGATGACACTTGCACATATGAAATGCCTTGTTCTGAGACAAACTTTAATGAACTGAAACAAAATATAAATGGCTAAATAAAATTAACCCCTGATCCATGTACTGTTGATGTGAATAAGCCTTAGAAAGTCCAACAAGTATGTTGAGCAAGTCAGAAGCTAGATTAAGTAGAAATATATCGTTTACGTAAAACGTTATATTATTGAAATAAAAATATATCTTCATCTTCTTCTTTCCTTTCTCATTTGCCTTTCAAATCTCGATCTCGACAGTTATTTATCATTTGTATTGTTGGCCTTCTGCCAAAGTCATTTTCTTATGCTGTCTGGTACCTTTTCTCTTACTTCCCTCTCTTCGTCCTTCAATTTTTCCAGTTGTTACAATATATTCTAGCGGTTCTCTTCTCATTACGTGGCCAAAAATAATGATTGTTTCTTCCTAATATTGAAAATTAGCTCTCTTTTTATTTTGGCATTTTTCAGAACGTTGACATTACTCTTCTTAGCTGTCCATGGTATTATCAATATACTTCTTAAAACCACATTTCTACAGACTCCAGATGCTTCGCATCTCTACGCATCTTGGTGCATCTTGATGCCTTTACCTTTTCTACAGACTCCAGTGAATGTTCTTGTCTGTTGTCCTATTGTCCATGATTCACATCCATATGTTAAGATGTTAAGACATTATATTGAAAGAAAGCAAAAATAAAGGACTCAGCCTTAATAGCAAAAAGACAGAAGTAATGGTAACAACAAAGAAAAAGACATCACCTCAGTACAAAATGTTGGACAATAGGACTCTATTAATCTATCCCTTAATATTACTTCCCCATCTAATGAGATACAGTGATGGTGCATGTGACCTGAACACTTAAATCTTGTATGAGTGTTCATCCTTCGTTGGCAACAAGTGCGTACAGCTTCTACCATCATGTGTAATGTGCAGCACTTTCAGCGTTGTTCTCAATGCACTACTAGTTTACATCGATTACGTTCTATACCAACTATCTAAATTATATACCAACTATATATGTTCTATACCAACTATATACATACTATACCATCTATATAATTTCTATACCATTAGTATACATAGAAATTACACGACAACTATATACATTATAACTGGTCGGGTTCTATCCTGATCGACGGTTTCCAGGTTCACCCAGCCTTAAATGGGTACCACAATTTTTTTCTGGGAAAGTAAAGCGGCACAGGCGTAATACCGACCACATTACCCCAAAAATCATGTGCCGAGGGTTTGTAAAAATGATGGTCACTAACACCATATTCCCCATACGCCACTTAGCGTGACAGGGCTCTTTACATTTTTTTTTACGTGTATACATTATATATCAGTTGTAACCAATATATACATATTTTTACCAGAAACTGCATACACTATATCAGTTCTCTGCCTTATATATACATTTGTACTGAATGCAGCTTTGAAATATTTAGCTGACATCCCAGTAGGCGTAGCTCTAATGGCGTTTGGTTCTCAGTCGATTCGCAGGAACCTTGAGATTGGATGTTGCGATCTGAGAGTTTCGGCACACGAAAGGTCCTCGAAACTTGATGAACTGATGTGAGTTTATTGCTGCAGTTATTCCATACGATTGTTATTGCCCAGCGATTGTTATTGCCCAGCGATTGTTATTGCCCAGCGATTGTTATTGCCCAGCGATTGTTCTCCCGTTCACCGTTAAAAGGGCGCTAGGTGAGTGTAGTTGCGTTGTTTCGCGACTAACGACACATTTAGATTTCAGTATGGAATTAAGGTACCGGGTTTGCCTTCACTTAGCAATACCTACACCATCTGGCTAGCCATACTCGTTAGCCAAACTGGCCAGCCAAACTGCTAGCCAAACTGGTTAGTCTGTTTTTATGGGAGGTAATGTAGGATCTTGACCAGCTTTGGTTCACGTATCCTAGCACGAGCAGTCAGCTATATGTTGTTGACCGCTTTAAAACGTTGCGTTTTAACCTGTTTTTCCCCCCCCCCTGGCCATGTTGAAAACTTGTAGCAATGAAAGAGCAGATGCGCTAGGATAGGAAGTGGTGTGGACGCTAAGTATTGATTAGTGCGAGAGAGTGGAGGTCTCTAATGCCCGCTAGTGAATGTGGCTACAGTCGATGAGTCTATTGCCAATAGGCTATGAATCTATTGCCAATAAGCTATGAATCTATTGCCAATAGGCTATGAATCTATTGCCAATAGGCTATGAATCTATTGCCAATAAGCTATGAATCTATTGCCAATAGGCTATGAATCTATTGCCAATAGGCTATGAATCTATTGCCAATAGGCTATGAATCTATTGCCAATAAGCTATGAATCTATTGCCAATAGGCTATGAATCTATTGCCAATAGGCTATGAATCTATTGCCAATAGGCTATGAATCTATTGCCAATAGGCTATGAATCTATTGCCAATAAGCTATGAATCTATTGCCAATAGGTTATGAATCTATTGCCAATAGGCTATGAATCTATTGCCAATAGGCTATGAATCTATTGCCAATAGGCTATGAATCTATTGCCAATAGACAACGAGAATATAAAACATGGTGCAAAACTAATGAAAACAATATATGTGAAAGGTAGATAATTTGAAACGTAACCGTTACTTCCGGGAGTCATGTATTGAAGGCTCTCGTTTTCGACAAAGGGAAATTAAGCGATTATTCGTAATTTGGTGGTTGTTATTCTTTATCCTAATCAATCAATCAATCAATCAATCAATCAATCAATCAATCAATCAATCTATCAGTAAATTATTAAATCAATCAATCATTCAATCAATCATTAGTTTGAGACGTAAAGGTTACGCCTAAGAGCCGTATTTTTAAGGCTTTCGCTTTCGGCAAAGATAAATTTAACGCTTATTCGGTATTTGGTGGTGGTTATTCTTTATCATAATCAATCAGTAAATCATTCAATCAGTAAATCATTCAATCAATCAATCAGTCAATCAATTAATCAATCAATAGTTTTTATTGATGTCGTTTTCTTGTCATTTTGCAAGTGTGTTCACACCCGTCTAGTAATAGTCAAACCAGGAGCCATTACTCTGTGTTTCATCTGCCCCTTATTCCGTTATATGTCAATGTTCGCAACAAGCCTACTCCTATTAAATCGTCTCCCGCCTACCGCTTTTCTTAAACGGGACGTTAAAAGTGTAAAGGTACCGTGATGTGCTGCATGCTGATATATTTTGTTGCCTTTTAGTACTTTCTTCTACAACATTTGCTTAGTGAAGTAAGACTATGCAGCAGAGAGAAGTTTGATATAAATACAACTGCAGACAATTCACACTTCTCTTGTTTCTTATTTATTTGTTTGCTTGCGTTCGCCCGATGACTAGAGGAGTACACCTCTTCATCATCCGTCCTTAAAATGACGTTCAGTGGGTGTGTCTGCGTTGTGTTGTGGTTTGTAGTATAAGTGTGATGTTTGCGCTTTTCGGTCCAACACATCCGACTTCACGACATTTTTGAGTACCGGGTTGTCATCCCTCTTCAATCGCTACTCGATTGGCCAGACTAGACAGTCTGTTACTCGAGGCACCGCGGAGAGATGGACCAGGGTCTGGATGGTTCTGGTTCACCAATCCTGGCGCAAGCCATCAGCTGTGGATAGCTGACAACATCCAGCTGCGCTGCTGTGAGGCTCGCCTTCGCCTCCTCTTATTTATTTTAAAAATGTAGAACAATCTTCGTCACTTTGTTGTAGATCGAACAATTGCCGATATTTTTGTTTAACGTTCCGGGTGTTATGATTGTATGTGATAGGAGGCTTGTTTTGTTTGACTTGTGAATCAAATAACATGTTCTTAAATGTTCTGTAGAGCTAGTCTTAACATATGGATGTGAACCATGGACAAAAGGAAAACAGACTAGAAAATCACTCGATGCTGTAGAAATGTTGTTTTACAGAAGAATGTTGAGAATACAATGGACAGCCCAGAAGAGAAACAGTTATGAAAGAGGACAAAGTAAAAAAAAATAGCTAATTTTCAATATTAGGAAAAAACAATCATCATTTTTTTTGGCCGTGTAATGAGAAGGGAATAGTTTAAATATATTGTAACAACTGGGAACATTGAGGGACGAAGAGATAGAGGGAAACAAAGAGAAAGATACCAGACAGATAATGGCTTTGGCAGAAGGCCAACAACAACAATTATAAATAACTGTCGAGATCGACAATTGTGGAGAGACATGATCACCTAAGCCAGCAGGGATAATACTTAGTGATGACCAATAACAATAAGAACAGTTCAGATCATGACTGTCATGTATGTGGTGAGAGATTGGGCTTTATCATCTCCTCCATGCACAGAAATACGCATTCCCATAGGATAAAAAGTTGTGGTTAACAGTGCTTGCTCGCTTCCTGATTAGAAGGGTCCTGGTTTGATCCCCCTGAAGTGGCGGATTTTTTTTTCGGACCGACTGGGCTGCGGTCTGCCTAGCCTCTAATAATGGGTTATAGATTTGTTTTTCTGGAAGTTAAAGGCGGTTTGGCGTGATACCGACCAAATCAACAAAACATGTGTCGTTGTACAGAAAAATATGGTCAATAACAACAAAATGCACAAAAGCCTAGCAGAGAGTCGAAGGAACCTATACTTTACTCTCTCTCTCTCTCTCTCTCTCTCTATATATATATATATATATATATATATATATATATATATATATATATAATATAATATATATATATATATATATATATATATATATATATATATATATATATATATATATATATACAAGGTGTTCGTAAAGAGGACTCACAGATAAGTGCTGATTTCCAGTGAACTTTTCTGTTTATTTGTTTGTTTTTATTGATATTTGAAGGGATCATGTGATTGTACGCGCTTTCTATTTAATGTAAATCACTTTGCTTCTTTTGATTCATTGCATTTTGTTACAATTTCTTTATTTGATCACTCATACTCATCCTTGTTGTTGATTGCGCTATTGAACGCGTCAAAAAATGTCGGTTTGTTTTCGCCGGTCTGTCTTCAAGGACGCGTAATTCATTTAATCTGTAAAAGGCGCACAGTGTATGCGCGTGCTGCAGAGCTATTTACTGGAGTTGGCCAGTTTATAACGTGGAAACGGGCTCTGGACCGTGCGACTGAGTGAATGCACGTCAGTCTAGACCATCCACATCATCGACGTTCAGCGACTAAATCATCTATGATACTATGACGACGGTAAGCATTCAGATGCAGCCCAAACGACAACATCGAAGAAGGAAAACACGAGAAGGTAAGCGTGGTGGCATTAAACTGTCGAAGTGTATATTTATATAAGTACATATGCATATATAATGGATGCTTGCGCCGATTAAAAAGGATGGAAATGACAAGACAAAATCACTAACATATAATGATGGAAAAGTACCAGTCAAATCATCGTCATCATCAAGTACAAAGCTTGCTGGCGTAGGTGATCATGTCTCTCCACAACTTTCTATCACCACAGTTATTTATCATTTCTGTTGTTGACCTTCTGCCAAGCCATTCTCTAAAGTTGTCTGGTATCTTTTCTCTTTGCTTCCCTCTATCTCTTCGTCCCTCAATTTTCCCAGTTGTTACAATATATTCCAGATGTTCTCTTCTCATTACATGGCCAAACAATGATGATTGTTTCTTCCTAATATAGGAAATTAGCTCTCTTTTTGCTTTGGCCTCTTTTTCATAATGTTTTCATTACTCTTCATAGCTGTCAATGGTATTCTCAACATTCTTCTGTAAAACCACAATTCTACAGCCTCGAATGATTTCTTGTCTGTTGTCCTATTGTCCATGATTCACATGATAAGACTGGCTCTACACACATACACACACACACATATATATATATATACACACAAACATACACAAACATACACACATATACACACACATACACACATACACATATACACAGACAGACATACACACACATAAGTACTCATTCACTTTTGAATTATAAAAGGTAAAGGACCAAGAGATAATTGCTCCTCGGATATTCGGGCTCTGTTCTCATGATTATTTTACATCCTGCTACAAACAGCTACAATACACATACATATATACACACGCGCAAAAACGCACGCAGAGTGAATAGTAAGAAAAGTATGAAATAATGGTCATGTCAAAGAAACAATCATCACCATCATGCAACGTAAATATAAACGGGGAAAATCTGAAACAAGTGCAGACACTCAAATACTTGGGACAGTAATAGGAGACTATTTACACAGAGAGAGGGCAAAATTATCCCATTAGATGGAAGATAAAAGTAGAATAGTTCAGCCCAAAATAGCATTTTAACCATTAAAAAAAAACGTCTTGTGAAGCAAGTCTATGTCAATAGAAGTGAGAAATAGAAGTGAGAAATAGAAGTGAGAAATAGAGGTGAGATAGTAGATGTACAACATGTTCCGAAGATCTGTCAAAATTATGTTCATCAACACCATATTCCCTATACGCCACTTTGCGAGAAGGGGCTCTTTGCTTTTGTTTATATTAATTGTCAGCTTTGTAATTCGGGAAAAGGCTACAAGAAACCAACGTGTCAACTCAAAAACATCATCAGGTGAGACCAACACAAGTAAAATTAAAGAAATACATTTAAAATATTCCCATTAAATGTAAAGCGTGACCAGGCGGATATCTTGTCTTCGCTGCAAGACAGAATACAATTTAAATCACTGTTTTTTTATTATTTTGCATGTCAGCTTCAGCTTTGCAGTAGCTCTAGAAGGTTTTCATGTCTATTTCAATAACTAGAGTATTAAAACGATACGGTCAAACACATATGGCAATAGAAATGTGTTCAGAGAAATACGACGATAATGGAGATAAGTTTATTGAAGTGACTTAATGAAAGTGTGGAAGTAAAGATTAGTTCATGAAAATAGATTGGTAATGACTTGATAGAACACTGCGGAGGCACTGACCCGGGGAAACACCAATTTGAGAACCGCTGCACTAGTGCATCCAACTTGGACAGAAGCCCATTTCGCGGACTATTTCCAGCGCCCTCGCGAGTTACCCTCCCGCCTCCCAAACTGGCATGCTGCACACGGAGACCAAATCAAACCACTGCAGTCACGTGACACATAACCGGATTTTAGAGGGACCGGAAGCGATTTAAAAAAAAAAAACTGTGCTTCCGTGGGATTTTGCGCTCGGGCCTGGCAACCCAAAAGTCTTAACTTCACTCTTGGCAACTGGCAGAACAATTTAGCCATATTTTTTAATGATGTTATTAAAAGTAATAACAGCGAGGAAGCACCAGAACTTAACACCTGTCTGGTTCAACTCTACTTTGTCATTGGTCAATCTTCCACCAATAATTGGGTCTCTGATTTTGCTTCTGTCTGTCGGTGGCTGTCAGACGTCGAAACCGATTTCAGTGACGCTCATCGTTGTGGTCTGTAGTTCTTCAATGTGTCTATAGTTCTTCCCTGTGGTCTCTAGTTCTTCCCTGTGACCTCTAGTTCTTCACTGCGGGCACTAGTTCTTCACTGTGATCATTATTTCTTCATTCTGTTCTCTAGTTCTTCAATGAAGTCTCTAAATTTTTCAACGTGGTACTCGTTCTTCAATGTGGCCTCCAGTTCTTCATTGTGGTTCGGCGTGGTCTCTAGTTCTTCACTGTGATCTCTAGTTCTTTTCAGTGATAAACTGTAGTCTCCATATCTTCTCTGTGATCTCTAGTTTTTCACTGTGATTTACTGTGGACTCTAATTCTTCACTGTGATCTCTAGTTCTTTACTGTGGTTTTGTGTGGTCTTTAGTTCTTTACTATGATCTCTAGTTCTTCACTGTGGTTTTTTGTGGTCTCTAGTTCTTTGCTGTGATCTCTAGTTCTTCACTGTGATCTCTAGTTCTTTACTGTGATCTCTAGTTCTTTACTGTGGTTTTGTGTGGTCTTTAGTTCTTTATTATGATCTCTAGTTCTTCACTGTGATCTCTAGTTCTTCCCTGTGATCTCTAGTTCTTCACTGTGATCTCTAGTTCTTCACTGTGATCTCTAGTTCTTCACTGTGATCTCTAGTTCTTTACTGTGGTTTTGTGTGGTCTTTAGTTCTTTACTATGATCTCTAGTTCTTCACTGTGGTTTTTTGTGGTCTCTAGTTCTTTATTGTGATCTCTAGTTCTTCACTGTGATAAAATGTAGTCTTCAGCTCTTCACTGTAGCTCACTGTTGTCTCCAGTTCATCACTTTAATTCACTGTGGTTTCCAATTCTTCACTGTGGTTCACTGTTGTCTCTAGTTCTTCATTGTGGTTTACAGCGGTCTTCAGTACTTAACTGTACTCTCTACATCTTCACTGTGGTCTGTAGTTTTTCACTGTGGTTCACCGTGGTCTCTAGTACTTCACTGTGGTCTGTAGTTGTTCACTGTGGTCTGTAGTTTTTCACTGTGGTTCACCGTGGTCTCTAGTACTTCACTGTGGTCTGTAGTTGTTCACTGTGGTCTGTAGTTTTTCACTGTGGTTCACCGTGGTCTCTAGTACTTCACTGTGGTCTGTAGTTGTTCACTGTGGTACATTGTGATCTCTAGTACTTCACTGTGGTCTGTAGTTGTTCACTGTGGTACATTGTGATCTCTAGTACTTCACTGTGGTCTGTAGTTTTTCACTGTGGTTCACCGTGGTCTCTAGTTCTTCACTGTTGTTCATTATGGTCTCTAGTTCTTCACTGTTGTTCATTGTGGTCTCTAGTTCTTCACTGTTGTTCATTGTGGTCTCTAGTTCTTCACTGTTGTTCATTGTGGTCTCTAGTTCTTCACTGTGGTTCACATTTGCCTCTAGTTCGTCGTTGTAGCCTGTACCAAAACTGAAATCTCTAGTTCTTCTCTGTATCCTCTAGTTCCGTACGGAGGTCTGTAGTTCTTCACCTTAGCCTCAAGTTGTTCACTATATTCTCTAGTTCTTAAATGTTTCTCTAATTCATCATTGTAACCTGTAGTTCATCAGTATCTCCAGTATATCTGGCCATGGGTGCATTATTGAATGCTCTTACAGGGTATAGATCTATCAATGGATCAATGGTTGGAGAATTGGTCTAGTGATTACAAGAGGCTTGGTTCAGTACCCGGATCTTTTTGGTCCACGCAAAATGAAAACCGAAGTTAAAAAATATGAGTACTTCCGAAGACGGAATTATTTGCCTGCGTGGCGTGGGACCCCATTGCACACAGCTGCCATGGAAAAAATGGATGAACACACACAATTTAGTTCCTATTCTCTAGGGACTTCACCAGAGGTGAAAGCTGGCAAACGCTAAACTAAAAAAAAGATTTTATCTCGGAAAGAAAGATGACCTGGAGTAACGATGATCATGTTGTCCAAAAAAAACATGACTCATCATCATCATCATCATCATCATCATCATCATCATCATCATCATCGTCATCATAATGTGCCATACCGGTTGGCGTAGGCGATTATGTCCTTCCACAATCTTTTATCTACAGTGCATCGTATCAGTTCTGTTGTTGACTGTTTTCCCGTGCCATGACACCAAGCTATCCAGTATTTCCTCTCTTTAATGTCCGCGATCTCTCTTTCCTTGTATTTTGCCAGTTGTAACCAAGTACTCCAACTTTCCTCTTCTCATGATGTGACCCGAAAAATATTGATTGTTTCTTTCTGATGTTTTTTAGGAGCTGCCTTTTTCTGTTGGCCTCTTTGAAAATTTTCTCATTGGTCTTTTTAGCTGTCCAGGGAACTCTCAACATTCATCATGATCATGTTGTCCAAAAAATATCATGACTCAGGTCACAAAAATATGAGCGCAGGTACGATTAAACTCTTCTATTTTGTGCTGTGTGTTTTGCTCGCCATGTGGGAGTTAAACGATGACGTCCACCACTGTTATTAGCTCAGGAAAAGACCTGGAGTGTGTCGATAGCTGTACAATAAATATTAGGAGTCACGTGACTAAATATTTCTAGGAATCATCGTGCGACAAGCTGGAAACAAAATGAAACCAGAAATTGGTGACGAACAGCGTGGATTTGTTGGAGGTACAGGTACGAGCAATGTCAGATACAAAGATCATTAGTAGAAAGAAATGAAAACATATCTAGACGTATGTTTCATAGACTACACCATGCATTTGACAATGTAAAGCCGCAAGAAATAATCACAATTTGAGAAAGCTTAAACATTGACGGCAAAGATCTTCTTCCTCTTCTACTTCTATCCTTCCTCTGCTGTCGTTGGCGTCGAGGGGAGATACAATCTACGATTCTTTGCTCTTCTGTTGGCCTCTTCTGGTGTTATACCTCCTAGTGACTCTAGTATTCCCTTTATCCATCTCTTTCTCGGTCTTCCTCTTAATCTGGCGTTTTCGTAGCGTTTGTTTATGGCTCTTTGAGTCATTGTTAGTTCTTTTTGTCTTGTTATGTAAAACGGCAAAGATCAAATAATAATAATCAAGAACCGATACTTGCGACAAAAACAAAATCCATTAGAAATAGAAATCAATATTTCAATCAATGAAATGAGATGTTAGGTAAGGGTGGTCCTATCACTAGGATGTGGATCCTGGACAATAGGGCAACAGACGAGAAAATCATGCAGGGGTCACAGAAATGTGGCTTTACAGACCAGTGTTGAGAATATCGTGAACAAATGAAAAGAGTAAAGATGATGTTCTAATAAAGGTCAAAGCAAAAAAATAACGAAATCAATATAAAAATAATGAAAACATATTCGGTAAACATTTACATAATTGCCATACATTTTTTACAGCACACTATGTGAAGAAGTCCGTCTAGGCATCAAGAAAATTATAAATAAGGCTAGAATTGATTTTTCTAAATTTCCTTGATAGAGTGGTTATATTTCATGAATGAAAGTTTCATGTTCAATATTTCTGTCAAAACTATCTGTGTGGTAGTTTCCCATTACGAGAGTCTACCGAGGGAAATTACAGGACCAGAGAAAATAGTCCATGGTGAATGAGACCAATTGTACAGCATTTCCGTGAGAGGGTTTATAAATAACTCAATCGTTAAATACATCGTCGAGGTTGGACACTTAGAGCACAGGTTCCATCTGGCCCCGTAAATTGTATACATTAGATTTATATTCTATTATATTCTCATCAGGCCGCATGTACTTTGAAGAACGTTGCTATCGTCACATCCCGTCTAAAGGAATCTCTGTCTCTAGCCAGATCTCCCACAGAACGTTCCATTTATCACAGCCCGTCTGAAACAATCTCTGTCTCTAGCCAGATCTCCCACAGAACGTTCCATTTATCACAGCCCGTCTGAAACAATCTCTGTCTCTAGCCAGATCTCCCACAGAACGTTCCATTTATCACAGCCCGTCTGAAACAATCTCTGTCTCTAGCCAGATCTCCCACAGAACGTTGCACTTATCACAGCCCATCTGAAACAATCTCTGTTCTAGCCAGATCTCCCACAGAACGTTGCTTTCATCACAGCCCATCTGAAACAATCTCTGTCTCTAGCCAGATCTCCCACAGAACGTTGCTTTCATCACAGCCCATGTGAAACAATCTCTGTCTCTAGCCAGATCTCCCACAGAACGTTGCACTTATCACAGCCCATGTGAAACAATCTCTGTCTCTAGTCAGATCTCCCACAGAACGTTGCACTTATCACAGCCCATCTGAAACAATCTCTGTTCTAGCCAGATCTCCCACAGAACGTTGCTTTCATCACAGCCCATGTGAAACAATCTCTGTCTCTAGCCAGATCTCCCACAGAACGTTGCACTTATCACAGCCCATGTGAAACAATCTCTGTCTCTAGTCAGATCTCCACAGAACGTTGCACTTATCACAGCCCATCTGAAACAATCTCTGTTCTAGCCAGATCTCCCACAGAACGTTGCTTTCATCACAGCCCATCTGAAACAATCTCTGTTCTAGCCAGATCTCCCACAGAACGTTGCTTTCATCACAGCCCATCTGAAACAATCTCTGTTCTAGCCAGATCTCCCACAGAACGTTGCACTTATCACAGCCCATGTGAAACAATCTCTGTTCTAGCCAGATCTCCCACAGAACGTTGCACTTATCACAGCCCATCTGAAACAATCTCTGTCTCTAGCCAGATCTCCCACAGAACGTTGCACTTATCACAGCCCATGTGAAACAATCTCTGTCTCTAGCCAGATCTCCCACAGAACGTTGCACTTATCACAGCGCATGTGAAACAATCTCTGTCTCTAGTCAGATCTCCCACAGAACGTTGCACTTATCACAGCGCATGTGAAACAATCTCAGTCTCCAGCCAGATCTCCCACTTCTTCTGTTGTTATATTCAAGGTCTCCCTGATGTCTTGAAACCACCTTCTTCTTGGTCTGCCTCTGATGTGTCTCCCAGGAACCTTGCCTTCCATTACTCTTCGCTCCAGCCGTCTGTGTCTTTGAGCATAGCCACATAATTTTAATTTCCTCTTTTGAATGATGATTATATGTCTGTTTTTTTTTTTAATTTCATTATATTATTATTTTGCATTTCTTACCCTCCATTGGGACACTCTCCAATCTTGTCTGTCCTTTGTTGCCTTCTCTTATTGTTTCCAGACATAACTTATTTTTGGGATCTCAGTCTTAAGGTTACGTCTTCATGTGTTCTTTGAGCTTCTCTTGCTTCCTCTTTTCCTGTAGGTTCCAGATGACAGCTAATCTGGCAATGCTTGTCATTGGTTTTCTAAGTGTATGTTATATCGATCTCACAAATCCTTTTCTTATCATTTCTTCTACTTTTGGTTCATTCATTTTTTTTTTTGCCACAGGTCATCATTTCTACTGGTATCAGGCCAACTTTTATGAAGTACCCCTCTTCAATTGTTAATAAATGTCTCCAGTTTCCTTATTTTACTCGTTTGTGATGTCCATGTTTCTGATCCAAACAAAAGGGCCTACTCGGCATTTGTATTAAACAATCTAAGAATGGTTAGACAATTCTCGCCAATCTGTTATTATTCTTTCTATGATCCCAAATATTCGAGCCTTCCTGATTCTGTTAGTTTGGCTCTATTACATCAAACTTTGGCTGCACGTGTGTCAGCTTTGGCCCCAAGAAGAGTAACACCATCCAACTTCCTGAGCTGTATTTCCCAACAGGAAATCGCTCCCTCTTTCTGTGTGTTTGTATATGCTCTTTCCTGTTAAGCCCCACTTGTACGATGACTCATCTCGCTCTTTCTCTCTCTCTCTCTCTCTCTCTCTCTCTCTTCCGATTCTCCCGCCAAGGGTTTATTTCTTCCTCCTTCGAGGTTTGAGGCTAAACTCTTTAGGTCTTCAGGACTCGACTTTGCTAGTCTGGCACCAGTATGTTTGTGTGGGTAGTGTATGTGAGTGTGTTTGAGCGCGTGTGTGTTTGCACGTGCGAGCTGGCGTGTGTGTATATACCTGGACTATAAGAGACAGGTGGGAATAATTTTCCCGAAGATTATTTTCCGAATCGTTATCTATTTCAGTTCCGAATCGTGAACTATTTCAGTTCCGAATTGGGAACTATTTCAGTTCCGAATTGTTAACTACTTCAGTTTCGAATTGTTAACTATTTCAGTTCCGAATTGTTAACTATTTCAGTTCCGAATTGTTAACTACTTTAGTTCCGATTTGTTAACTATTTCAGTTGAACCGTCCATAGATTATTAACGGGCAGTTGGAATGTTAGTTCAAGGCGTCAGACAGTACCTGGACTAATATCGGTCAGTGACTCATAACTGACAGTTTGAGCCAGAAAAAGTAAACAACAGCTGACCGAGATCCCATTTCAATTTAAGATGGTGCCTTGGGAAACCGATTGAATGGTCTCGATAAACAAGCAGGGTTTGAGAAGAAAAGCAAACAGGTTCCCAAAAGTGTCATGCTGATGTCGGATGTGCTGCGAGGAATTTGCAGCGTATTGTAAATCATGACAAGCGCAAAAACGTTCACGTAACTGCCTCTCAGGGGCTGATGGCGAAGAGCAGTATTTGGGTAATGCAAAGAGAAAGAGTAAATTACTAAAGCAAGGAAGAAAATTGATTAATTTGAAACAAAATGCTACAGAAAAAATCATTAAAATACATTAGAAAAATTAAAAGAGTAATGAAGATATATTACAAGATTTCAACATTAAAAGAACTGGCTTATAAACACCATTCTACAGAGGAAATTAAAATACTATGGCCACTTCAAAAGACACAGCGGGCCGGAAAGAACAATAATGGAAGGCATGGTTCCTGGGTGACACATCAGGGGCAGACCAAGAAGAAGGTGGTTTCACGATATCAAGAAGACCTAGAACATGACAACAGAAGAAGTAGGAGATCTGACTAGAATGTGGTGAATGCAACGTTTAGTTTGAGATTTGGTTAGAGACAGAGTTTCTTTCAGACGAGCTGTGGTGAATGCAATGTTCTGTGGGAGATCTGGCTAGAGACAGAAATTCTTTCAGACGAGCTGTGGTGAATGCAATGTTCTGTGGGAGATCTGGCTAGAGACAGAAATTCTTTCAGACGAGCTGTGGTGAATGCAATGTTCTGTGGGAGATCTGGCTAGAGACAGAAATTCTTTCAGACGAACTGTGGTGAATGCAATGTTCTGTGGGAGATCTGGCTAGAGACATAATTTCTTTCAGACGAGCTGTGGTGAATGCAATGTTCTGTGGGAGATCTGGCTAGAGACAGAAATTCTTTCAGACGAGCTGTGGTGAATGCAATGTTCTGCAAAGGACATGCGATCTGATGGTGATGATGAATTTACTCATCGGTAGGGAAACAGTCCCGAGCTTCCTGATAAGAATCGCGATGAACCGTGAGGGGCAAAACACAGTGCAACGCCCTACTCAACCCCATTCGTCGTGATTGAGGAACCACGATGCTCTGCATGCAAAAATGACAAAGATTATTAAAAAAAAGCAAAGTGCCCCGTCACGCCAAGTGGCGTATAGGGAATATGGTGTTACTGACCATACATTTTACAGACCTTCGGCACACAATTTTTGGGTAACGTGGTCGGTATTACGCCCGTGCCGCTTTACTTTCCCAGAAAAAAAATCCGGTACCCATTTAAGGCTGGGTGAACCCGGAAGCCGTCGGTTGGGATCAAACCCTACTTCTTGTCCTTTGTAGTCCAGTTCACTAACCACTGAGCTATCGCGGCTACCAAATGATGAAGAGGGAGAGCAAAAACATAGCCATCTATAGATTTCTAAATGTCCGTGGGCTCGCGAAGTTGAAAACGTCACACTAGTTGGAGGTATCTCGCTTTTATTTCATGTCCGAGGGTCTGTGTAAATCTATAGATGGCTGTAGCAAAACAAATGCGGTGTTGTAATCAAATATGTGGGATTATAAAAAAATTGTAACTAAACTTTTGTGAAAAAAAATAAACAGACGATAGGCTGATGAAGTAAGATAATAAACAGAAGTAATTGAAGCGAAGGAAGTTTCATTAGCATGGAGGTTTTTAGGTTGTCTATAAACATCACTATATGTCTATAATCATCACTATATGTCTATAATCATCACTATATGTCTATAATCATCACTGAGTTATTGAGTTATTGAGTTATATGCGGGTCATCATCATTGCACTCCGAACATGTCCATAGGTGCTCAGATCCCCTCCTCAGCAATTCCCTCAGTGTCCAGCGACTGACGACTCCAGTTCTATGTTGGTTGATAAGTCTTCTTACACGGCCACCAAGTTTCTCATTTCTGGCTGTGCCCATCTTAACTCCCATTTCCATCATCCGAAGAAGCGACGTTGATCTGTGTTTGTCGAAGTCCCGTGCTCTTCCCACATCTCGGAGTGCATTGATGATGTCCGCCCGATCCATCGGTTGCCCGTCCTCAACGACAGCGCAGCTAGCCAACCTGTCCGCTCTCTCATTTCCCCGCACTCCCGCATGTCCAGGGACATAGACAAAGGTGACATTTCGTATTTTGGATTTCTGCAACGACTCTACCCATTGCATGCGTACAAAGCCCGCCTCCACTTTTTTTATCATGCTCATCGAATCACTCAGTATACATGCGTGGATGTAGTCTTGTGACTCTAACCATTTGAATGCCTTGGTCACTGCCATCACCTCCATTGTCATGCTACTCGTGGTCATGGCGTATGCACCACTGTCTTCCTTGGCCATTCTGCCTGCCGAACGTGCTGTAAATGCCCATGCACTTCTTTCGTGTCGTCTTACAGATCCGTCTGTATAGATGACTGCATCTTTCTCATCGGTGTTATCGCAGATGAGACCGTTGACCTCAGCATTAACCACGACCGGGTTCTGTTCCCTACTTTTCCTGTCGAGTGTGACAATACATGAGAAAGTCCCCTTGAATGTCGTAGGCACCGGTATCCACTCCTCACCAACGCTGAGATTGGTAAGCCCACAGACCTGTTTGATGACATCTTCTGCTCGGCCCACCCATGATTTGCCTCTTTTTAGCCTGGTGCCTTTCTCTGTGTTGAGCACGTATCATCATCACTATATGTCTATAATCGTCACCCCAAGACTAACATGGACGAGTAACATCAAAAGATGGACAAGTCAACCTATGACAATCTGCACCATCAAAGCAAGAGACAGGGTGGAATGGCGCTCCATGAAGCCAAACTTCGATGCGGAGACGGCACTCAATGATGATGATGATGGAGATAATCATCACTACTAGTGTGTGCCATGCCGGCTAGCACAGATGACCATCGTGGTCTCTTTCTACAACTTTTAGTCTGCTAGGACATGTAACACTTCTGTTGACGTAGAATACTTTATACGCAGAGAGCGGATGTCTTCCTTTGTTGGATTGTAGTGTCACTGCATCAGCGTTGCCATTGTACATTCATTCTCTTTCCCTCTCGCCTTCTCTCTCCTCCTCTTTCTGTCTCTCCCTCTCTCCTTCTCTTTCTCTCCCTCCCTCTCTCTCCCTCTTTCTCTCATCCTATCTCTCTCCCTCTCTCTCACACTCATTCTCTCGCACTCTCTCTCCTTCTCTCTCTCTCTCTCCCTGTACCTCGTGTTCTCTCCTTCTCTGCTCCTATCTCTCTCCTTCCCCCTGACTCTCAATCTCTCACTCTCTCTCTCTCCCCCTCTATCTCATACACCCTCTCGCTCACTTTGTCCCCCCTCTCCCTCTCTCTCACGCTCATTCTCTCGTCCTCTCTCCCTCCCTCTCATTCTCTCTACATCCCTCCTTCACTCGCTCTCTCTTTCTCTCCTCCTATTTCTCCTTCTCTCTGACGCTCAATATCTCTCACCCTCTCTCCCTCACTCAGACTCTCACTCTTTGCATCCCCTCTCTCTCCCTCTTTCCCTCACTCCCACCCACTCTCTCGTTCTCTCCTTTTCCCTCTCCCTCTCACTGTCCCTCTCACCTATCTCTCCTCTCTTTCCCACACTCACTCTCTCACTCTCTCCTCTTTCCAACACTCACACTCACTCTCTCCCTCTCCCTTCTTTCCCTCACTCACACTCTCTCCCTCTCTCTGACCCCTCTCTCTCCGCTCCCTCCCCCTCCCCGTCTTTCCTCTCTTTTCCTTACTCACGCTTACTCTCTCCCTCTCACTGTCTCCCCTCTCTTTCTCCCTCTCCCCTTTCTCCCCCTCTCTCCTCTCTTTCCCTCACTCACACTCACTCTCTCCGGCTCTCTCCACCCTCCTCTCCCCACCCTCTCCATTTCAGAACTTTACCAATGACAATCACATTGCACAATCACAAACCTGGTTCTCAATAACCCCTGACCTCTCATATTCCCGCCATTAAGAATACACAGCTACTCACTTTTCCTCTCGTTTCATTCCCACAGTTCATGATTCTGCCTAGGGCAGTAGCCAACTTAAAGGGTTCTGTCGTTTCCATGCAACTTTAACAAGCACAATGGAAGGCACAATGTCCTTTTCCTTTGCCAATTGAACGTGCTATTCAGCAAAATGTACTCAGTCTGACTAGTAAGAAAACAGAAGTAATGGTCATATCGAAGAAACAATCACCATCAGGGAACATAAACAATAAGTGGGACAAATCTGAAACAAGTGTGGAGCGTCAAATACTTGAGCACAATAGCAACACCAGATGCGCTACAGAAATAAAAGGCAGAATAGTTCAGGCCAAAATAGTGTTTCAGAAAATGAAAAACGTCTTGTGTAGCAAGTCTATGTCAATAGAATTGAGAAAGAGAGTTCGTCAGCGCTATATTGAGCTAATTCTAATCTATGGAAGCGAATCATGGATAGTAGATATACAAATCAATAGACGATTAGAGGCCACGGAGATGGGATTTCTCAGAAAAATGTTGAGAGTTCCCTGTACAGTTAAAAAGACCCATGAGGAACTTCTCAAAGAAGCCAACACAAAAAAAATGGAGCTCCTAAAAAACTTCAGAAAGAAAAAATGAACTTTTTCTGTCACACCATGAGATGATGAAAGTTGGATTACTTGATTACAACTGGCAAAATAAAGGGAAAGAGAAATGAGAGATCGCGGACGACAAAGATAGAAAATACTAGATAGCTTGGTATCATGGCACGGAAAACAATCAACCAGTAGAATTGATACGATGTACTATGGGTAGAAGATTGTGAATGATATGCTCGCCTACGCCAACCGGTATGGCACATGATGATGACGATGCGACGGCAAATGTCAAAACAGTGAACACGTTTTACAGACGTCATCTATGTCGTCAGTGTCTGTACAATAAATGACGTCACAGTTTGTTGTGTTCTTTGCGCTGATGTCATCAATATTTCGCTTAAATAGAATATAACATACACGGTTATCTGTGACTGAACTGTTACATTTACATTTATGTGGACACTGGTTGGCAAAAGAAAACAAGGAAGACAAAAAAATTCTATGAATAACAATTTAAATAGAAAGCTGAAGTATGGACTTTAGAACAAAACAAAAAATACGACCGGCAAGAAGAGAAGAGGAGCTGGATGGGTGGAACAACGATGTACACATTAACAGACTGTGGAATCTAAAGGTGGGAATGCCTGTCTGGTTGATCCGAAGTGCTTAGTGGGAAAAGTAGATGTGTCTACAATCAGCGCCTTAAGGGAATATCAGTCTGTATACGCTTCGAGAAATGCTGGGATCGGGGATGGAGCAGATATGGGAATGCCCCGACTGTGATGAAACTGATTCCATGAATTCATGTAAGACTAAAAATTGAATTGTTAGACATAGAGAATTGTGGTTTCTACCGTATGAGTCGTCTTCAGTTAGGGAAATATTCACTTTATATTTGAATTAGAAACGTTCGTTCCTTCACAGTCAGAGATTATCAATTACCTCTGGGGTGTGGGTAGAACACGGGACTTCGACAACCATGAGTCCACTTCACTCCATCGAATGAAACCAGAAACGAGAAACTTAGTGGGCGTGTAAGAAGACTTATCAACCAACACAGAACTGGAGTCGTCAGTCACTGGACACTGCGGGACTTGCTGAGCACCCGTGGACATGTTCGGAGTGCAATGATGATGACCCGCAAATAACTCAATAACTCACAGATACAATTATTCCAGCTATTTTGAAAAACAAAGCTGAAAATTTAAATTGATATTTAGATATGTGCTTGTGATATGGGATGTTCATCTATTCGTTGGGTTTGCCTCCACATCGCAGGTTGGCTACCATTGAGCGTCATTTTACTCTGCCTCGTATCTTAATGGAGCAGGTTCGCAAAGTCTCAACGGTCCATCTTTTGATGTTTTCGGTTCACTTTAATCTTGATCTGCTACTGCCTTGTCTGCCTCGTACTTTCCCTTCCAAGATGACTATTAGAATTGTATTATGTCTATTCACTTGTTACAAAAAATCACAGTTGACATTTTTCGAAATGTTTTAAGTGGTTTTTTTTCCCCTTCATTTTCAGCTGCTTCAGGGTTTTCTTGTTTGTCTTCTACACGTGGAATGTGGTAGAACTGATTCTATGGTTTGATCAAAGTCTTGTGACAGTGATGTTGTTTCTATGAGATCTGATCGTGTAGAGAGGTGTCAAAGGTTTGTGGTACAGATGTGTCACAGGTAGAGCTGATTGTGTAGAGAGGTTTCAAAGGTTTGTGGTACAGGTGTGTCACAGGTAGAGCTGATTGTGTAGAGAGGTTTCAAAGGTTTGTGGTACAGGTGTGTGTCACAGGTAGAACTGATTGTGTAGAGACGTGTGAATGGTTTGTCCTACAGTTGTGACACAGGTAGAACTGATTGTGTAGAGAAGTGTCAAAGGTTTGTGCTACAATTGTGACACAGGCAGAACTGATTGTGTAGAGAAGTGTCAAATATTTCTGGTCCTCATGTGTCACAGGTAGACTTGATTGTGTAGAGAGGTGTCAAAGGTTTGTCCTATAGTTGTGTCACAGGTAGACTTGATTGTGTAGAGAGGTGTCAAATATTTCTGGTCCTCATGTGTCACAGGTAGACTTGATTGTGTAGAGAGGTGTCAAAGGTTTGTCCTATAGATGTGTTCCATGTAGACTTGATTGTGTAGAGAGGTGTCAAATATTCTGGTCCTCATGTGTTCCATATAGACGTGATTGTGTAGAGAGGTGTCAAATATTTCTGGTCCTCATGTGTCCCAGGTAGACTTGATTGTAAAGACAGGTGTCAAAGGTTTGTCCTATAGTTGTGTCCCAGGTAGACTTGATTGTGTAGAGAGGTGTCAAATATTTCTGGTCCTCATGTGTTCCAGGTAGACTTGATTGTAAAGACAGGTGTCAAAGGTTTGTCCTATAGTTGTGTCCCAGGTAGACTTGATTGTGTAGAGAGGTGTCAAATATTTCTGGTCCTCATGTGTCCCAGGTAGACTTGATTGTAAAGACAGGTGTCAAAGGTTTGTCCTATAGTTGTGTTCCAGGTAGACTTGATTGTAAAGACAGGTGTCAAACATTTCTGGTCCTCATGTGTCCCAGGTAGACTTGATTGTAAAGACAGGTGTCAAACATTTCTGGTCTTCATGTGTCCCAGGTAGACTTGATTGTAAAGACAGGTGTCAAAGGTTTGCGGCACAGATGTGCTATCCAAATAGAACTGATCGTGTAGAAATCTTTGCCGTCTACGTGTTACCGTCTCTGCCCCGTGGTAGTAGTCTATTCTCAGGAAGCACTGGATACTACCGTTGATACTTCTCTTACTTTTATCAACACCTCAACTTATCCCTCCCCCTTTTGACAACCTACTTCCGTCTATGCAATTGCATTGGCTCTCACCAGGGGAGGTGGGGACGGTTTAACCCCCCCCCCCACCACCACCCAATCATTTCATTTCCCTGCCAATAACCCGCTGGTACCCCTCAATAACTCTTCCTGTATCCATTTCTCTCTTCGTTCTCTCTCCACCTCTCATTTCTATATTTATCGACAGTTCACGTGTAGGGCTATCACTTCCGCACCTTCTGCAAAACTACTTCCGGTGTGGTACTATTTTCTAGACATGCGCAAATCGTTAGGAGTGTACATATCCAGGAATGGGTTGGACGAGGTACAAAGTGTAACGTGCCAATTTTTGAACTGCGGTTAAAACTGTGGATAACGTGACCTGGGTGTAGTGATAGTCCTCTCGAGAGAGTGGGGAGATGGTTCAGAGCTAAATGACACTTTAACAGCTTTCAATGCTTTGGCGTTATCTGTTCAGTGATGTTCATGCTGAATAAGTCATCATCATGTGCCATACCGGTTGGCGTAGGCGATCATGCCCTTCCACAATGTTCTATCTACAGTGAATCGTATCAGTTCTGTTGTTGACTATTTCCCATGCCATGAAACCAAGCTATCCAGTATTTTCCCTCTTTGTCGTCCACAATCTCTCTTTCCTTTTATTTTGCCAGTTGTAACCAAGTATTCCAACTTTCTTCTTCTCATGATGTGCCCGAAAAATACTGATTGTTTCTTTCTGATGTTTTTTAGGAGCTACTTTTTTGTGTTGGCTCTTTGAGAACTTCCTCATTTGTCTTTTTAACTGTCCTTGGAACTTTCAACATTCTTCTGAGAAATCCCATCTTTGTGGTCTCTAATCGTCTTTTCACTTGTTTATCTACTGTCCCTGATTCGCTTCCATAGGTCACAATTGGTTCTATATAGCTGAATAAGTACTGGTTTAAAATGTGAAGCATTTTTTTTCGACAGATCTTACAAAATGATTTTTTTGGAAAAGGGGACCAGGACACTCTTCATCTTCTGAGCTGAGAGCCGTCAACTACGTAGAGGTAACTGTTTTCATAAGGATCGGTGAGGAGCAAAACTGATCAAGATCCTACTCCACCTACCAATGGTGCTCCTGGAAACAAATTAACAGGGTTCGACAAGCGAGTGGGGCTCGAAAAGGGAAGAGAACCCGGTGCTCAAAAACAACGGTGCTGGAGACGGATAGTTCGGGTATAAGAGTTAGGGATAGCGATCACTTTAGGAGAAAAATTGGGGAAAATTAATTATTTTGGAGGATCTTATTTACCTTTCATCTACTTGGGGAGCTTAGATCTTGAACTAACCATTTCTAGGCCGTTCTGTTTCGTGCCATTCGTTTATGATCATTCCATGTCTTCCCATCATCTTCATCTCTGCTTACATCTGATTCTCCAAGAATATTTTGGTCTTCCCCTTTGTCTTTATCCTTGGGGATTCAATATAGTATGTGTCCTATCCAGCGCCATCTTCTTCGTTTATCTCTTTATCCACTTCTATTTGACTGGTACTTTTCAATAATTCTATGTTAGTAATTTTGTCCTGCCATTTCCATCCTTTTATTCTACGCAATATTTTGGAAGGGAACGTGCTGAACTGCCTTTAAGGGAATGTGCTGAAGTCGGATGTGTTGGGTCGAAAGGTGCGAATATTAAAGTTTTACTACAAACCACGACACAACGCAGGCACGACCACTTTAACGTCCTTTTATGGGAAGAAGACGATGAGGTGTATTCCTTTAGTCATCTGATGAACGTAAGAAAGCAGCAAGCAACTTAAAGGGAAAAATAGGGGAGAAAATAAACTGTTTTGGAAGATCGCTTTAAGTAAAAAAGGGGAGAAAATAAACTGTTTTAGAAGATCGCTTTAAGTAAAAATAGGGGAGAAAATAAACTGTTTTAGAAGATCGCTTTAAGTAAAAATAAGGGAGAAAATAAACTGTTTTGGAAGATCACTTTAAGTAAAAATAGGGGAGAAATAAACTGTTTTGGAAGATCGCTTTAAGTAAAAATAGGGGAGAAAATAAACTGTTTTGGAAGATCACTTTAAGTAAAAATAGGGGAGAAAATAAACTGTTTTGGAAGATCACTTTAAGTAAAAATAGGGGAGAAAATAAACTGTTTTGGAAGATCGCTTTAAGTAAAAATAGGGGAGAAAATAAACTGTTTTGGAAGATCGATATAAGTAAAAATAGGGGAGAAAATAAACTGTTTTAGAAGATCACTTTAAGTAAAAATAGGGGAGAAAATAAACTGTTTTAGAAGATCGCTTTAAGTAAAAATAGGGGAGAAAATAAACTGTTTTGGAAGATCACTTTAAGTAAAAATAGGAGAGAAAATAAACTGTTTTGGAAGATCGCTTTAAGTAAAAATAGGGGAGAAAATAAACTGTTTTAGAAGATCGCTTTAAGTAAAAATAGGGGAGAAAATAAACTGTTTTAGAAGATCGCTTTAAGTAAAAATAGGGGAGAAAATAAACTGTTTTAGAAGATCACTTTAAGTAAAAATAGGGGAGAAAATAAACTGTTTTAGAAGATCGCTTTAAGTAAAAATAGGGGAGAAAATAAACTGTTTTAGAAGATCACTTTAAGTAAAAATAGGGGAGAAAATAAACTGTTTTAGAAGATCGCTTTAAGTAAAAATAAGGGAAAAAATAAACTGTTTTAGAAGATCGCTTTAATTAAAAATATGGGAGAAAATAAACTGTTTTGGAAGATCACTTTAAGTAAAAATAGGGAAGAAAATAAACTGTTTCAGAAGATCGCTTTAAGTAAAAATAGGGGAAAAAATAAACTGTTTTGGAAGATCTCTTTAAGTAAAAATAGAGGAGAAAATAAACTGTTTTGGAAGATCACTTTAAGTAAAAATAGGGGAGAAAATAAACTGTTTTAGAAGATCACTTTAAGTAAAAATAGGGGAAAAAATAAACTGTTTTAGAAGATCGCTTTAATTAAAAATAGGGGAGAAAATAAACTGTTTTAAAAGATCGCTTTAATTAAAAATAGGGGAAAAAATAAACTGTTTTAGAAGATCGCTTTAATTAAAAATAGGGGAGAAAATAAACTGTTTTAGAAGATCACTTTAATTAAAAATAGGGGAGAAAATAAACTGTTTTGGAAGATCACTTTAAGTAAAAATAGGGGAGAAAAAAAACTGTTTTGGAAGATAGCTTCAAGTGAAAATAGGGAAAGAATAAACTGTTTTGGAAGATCGCTTTAAGTAAAAATAGGGGAGAAAATAAACTATTTTAGAAGATCGCTTAAAGTAAAAATAGGGGAGAAAATAAACTGTTTTGGAAGATCACTTTAAGTAAAAATAGGGGAGAAAATAAACTGTTTTGGAAGATCGCTTTAAGTAAAAATAGGGGAGAAAATAAACTGTTTTGGAAGATCGATATAAGTAAAAATAGGGGAGAAAATAAACTGTTTTAGAAGATCACTTTAAGTAAAAATAGGGGAGAAAATAAACTGTTTTAGAAGATCGCTTTAAGTAAAAATAGGGGAGAAAATAAACTGTTTTGGAAGATCACTTTAAGTAAAAATAGGGGAGAAAATAAACTGTTTTGGAAGATCGCTTTAAGTAAAAATAGGGCAGAAAATAAACTGTTTTAGAAGATCGCTTTAAGTAAAAATAGGGAGAAAATAAACTGTTTTAGAAGATCGCTTTAAGTAAAAATAGGGGAGAAAATAAACTGTTTTAGAAGATCACTTTAAGTAAAAATAGGGGAGAAAATAAACTGTTTTAGAAGATCGCTTTAAGTAAAAATAGGGGAGAAAATAAACTGTTTTAGAAGATCACTTTAAGTAAAAATAGGGGAGAAAATAAACTGTTTTAGAAGATCGCTTTAAGTAAAAATAAGGGAAAAAATAAACTGTTTTAGAAGATCGCTTTAATTAAAAATATGGGAGAAAATAAACTGTTTTGGAAGATCACTTTAAGTAAAAATAAGGGGAGAAAATAAACTGTTTTAGAAGATCGCTTTAAGTAAAAATAGGGGAAAAAATAAACTGTTTTGGAAGATCTCTTTAAGTAAAAATAGAGGAGAAAATAAACTGTTTTGGAAGATCACTTTAAGTAAAAATAGGGGAGAAAATAAACTGTTTTAGAAGATCACTTTAAGTAAAAATAGGGGAAAAAATAAACTGTTTTAGAAGATCGCTTTAATTAAAAATAGGGGAGAAAATAAACTGTTTTAAAAGATCGCTTTAATTAAAAATAGGGGAAAAAAAATGTTTTAGAAGATCACTTTAATTAAAAATAGGGGAGAAAATAAACTGTTTTAGAAGATTACTTTAATTAAAAATAGGGGAGAAAATAAACTGTTTTGGAAGATCACTTTAAGTAAAAATAGGGGAGAAAAAAAACTGTTTTGGAAGATAGCTTCAAGTGAAAATAGGGGAAAAAAATAAACTGTTTTGGAAGATCGCTTTAAGTAAAAATAGGGGAGAAAATAAACTATTTTAGAAGATCGCTTAAAGTAAAAATAGAGGAGAAAATAAACTGTTTTAGAAGATCGCTTTAAGCAAAAATAGGGAAGAAAATAAACTGTTTTAGAAGATCGCTTTAAGTAAAAATAGGGGAGAAAATAAACTGTTTTGGAAACCGCTTTAAGTAAAAATAGGGGAAAAAATAAACTGTTTTGGAAGATCGATATAAGTAAAAATAGGGGAGAAAATAAACTGTTTTAGAAGATCACTTTAAGTAAAAATAGGGGAGAAAATAAACTGTTTTAGAAGATCGCTTTAAGTAAAAATAGGGGAGAAAATAAACTGTTTTGGAAGATCACTTTAAGTAAAAATAGGGGAGAAAATAAACTGTTTTGGAAGATCGCTTTAAGTAAAAATAGGGGAGAAAATAAACTGTTTTAGAAGATCGCTTTAAGTAAAAATAGGGGAGAAAATAAACTGTTTTAGAAGATCGCTTTTAGTAAAAATAGGGGAGAAAATAAACTGTTTTAGAAGATCACTTTAAGTAAAAATAGGGGAGAAAATAAACTGTTTTAGAAGATCGCTTTAAGTAAAAATAGGGGAGAAAATAAACTGTTTTAGAAGATCACTTTAAGTAAAAATAGGGGAGAAAATAAACTGTTTTAGAAGATCGCTTTAAGTAAAAATAAGGGAAAAAATAAACTGTTTTAGAAGATCGCTTTAATTAAAAATATGGGAGAAAATAAACTGTTTTGGAAGATCACTTTAAGTAAAAATAGGGGAGAAAATAAACTGTTTTAGAAGATCGCTTTAAGTAAAAATAGGGGAAAAAATAAACTGTTTTGGAAGATCTCTTTAAGTAAAAATAGAGGAGAAAATAAACTGTTTTGGAAGATCACTTTAAGTAAAAATAGGGGAGAAAATAAACTGTTTTAGAAGATCACTTTAAGTAAAAATAGGGGAAAAAATAAACTGTTTTAGAAGATCGCTTTAATTAAAAATAGGGGAGAAAATAAACTGTTTTAAAAGATCGCTTTAATTAAAAATAGGGGAAAAAATAAACTGTTTTAGAAGATCGCTTTAATTAAAAATAGGGAGAAAATAAACTGTTTTAGAAGATCACTTTAATTAAAAATAGGGGAGAAAATAAACTGTTTTGGAAGATCACTTTAAGTAAAAATAGGGGAGAAAAAAAACTGTTTTGGAAGATAGCTTCAAGTGAAAATAGGGGAAAAAATAAACTGTTTTGGAAGATCGCTTTAAGTAAAAATAGGGGAGAAAATAAACTATTTTAGAAGATCGCTTAAAGTAAAAATAGGGGAGAAAATAAACTGTTTTGGAAGATCACTTTAAGTAAAAATAGGGGAGAAAATAAACTGTTTTGGAAGATCGCTTTAAGTAAAAATAGGGGAGAAAATAAACTGTTTTGGAAGATCGATATAAGTAAAAATAGGGGAGAAAATAAACTGTTTTAGAAGATCACTTTAAGTAAAAATAGGGGAGAAAATAAACTGTTTTAGAAGATCGCTTTAAGTAAAAATAGGGGAGAAAATAAACTGTTTTGGAAGATCACTTTAAGTAAAAATAGGGGAGAAAATAAACTGTTTTGGAAGATCGCTTTAAGTAAAAATAGGGGAGAAAATAAACTGTTTTAGAAGATCGCTTTAAGTAAAAATAGGGGAGAAAATAAACTGTTTTAGAAGATCGCTTTAAGTAAAAATAGGGGAGAAAATAAACTGTTTTAGAAGATCACTTTAAGTAAAAATAGGGGAGAAAATAAACTGTTTTAGAAGATCGCTTTAAGTAAAAATAGGGGAGAAAATAAACTGTTTTAGAAGATCACTTTAAGTAAAAATAGGGGAGAAAATAAACTGTTTTAGAAGATCGCTTTAAGTAAAAATAAGGGAAAAAATAAACTGTTTTAGAAGATCGCTTTAATTAAAAATATGGGAGAAAATAAACTGTTTTGGAAGATCACTTTAAGTAAAAATAAGGGGAGAAAATAAACTATTTTAGAAGATCGCTTTAAGTAAAAATAGGGGAAAAAATAAACTGTTTTGGAAGATCTCTTTAAGTAAAAATAGAGGAGAAAATAAACTGTTTTGGAAGATCACTTTAAGTAAAAATAGGGGAGAAAATAAACTGTTTTAGAAGATCACTTTAAGTAAAAATAGGGGAAAAAATAAACTGTTTTAGAAGATCGCTTTAATTAAAAATAGGGGAGAAAATAAACTGTTTTAAAAGATCGCTTTAATTAAAAATAGGGGAAAAAATAAACTGTTTTAGAAGATCGCTTTAATTAAAAATAGGGGAGAAAATAAACTGTTTTAGAAGATCACTTTAATTAAAAATAGGGGAGAAAATAAACTGTTTTGGAAGATCACTTTAAGTAAAAATAGGGGAGAAAAAAAACTGTTTTGGAAGATAGCGTCAAGTGAAAATAGGGGAAAAAAATAAACTGTTTTGGAAGATCGCTTTAAGTAAAAATAGGGGAGAAAATAAACTATTTTAGAAGATCGCTTAAAGTAAAAATAGGGGAGAAAATAAACTGTTTTAGAAGATCGCTTTAAGCAAAAATAGGGAAGAAAATAAACTGTTTTAGAAGATCGCTTTAAGTAAAAATAGGGGAGAAAATAAACTGTTTTGGAAACCGCTTTAAGTAAAAATAGGGGAAAAAATAAACTGTTTTAGAAGATCGCTTTAAGTAAAAATAGGGGAGAAAATAAACTGTTTTAGAAGATCGCTTTAAGTAAAAATAGGGGAAAAAATAAACTGTTTTAGAAGATCACTTTAAGTAAAAATAGGGGAGAAAATAAACTGTTTTAGAAGATCGCTTTAATTAAAAATATGGGAGAAAATAAACTGTTTTAGAAGATCGCTTTAATTAAAAATAGGGGAGAACATAAACTGTTTTAGAAGATCGCTTTAATTAAAAATAGGGGAGAACATAAACTGTTTTAGAATATCGCTTTAAGTAAAAATAGGGGAGAAAATAAACTGTTTTAGAAGATCGGTTTAAGTAAAAATAGGGGAAAAAATAAACTGTTTTGGAAGATCGCTTTAAGTAAAAATAGGGGAGAAAATAAACTGTTTTAGAAGATCGGTTTAAGTAAAAATAGGGGGAAAAATCTGTTTTAGAAGATCGCTTTAAGTAAAAATAGGGGAGAAAATAAACTGTTTTAGAAGATCGGTTTAAGTAAAAATAGGGGAAAAAATAAACTGTTTTGGAAGATCTCTTTAAGTAAAAATAGGGGAGAAAATAAACTGTTTTGGAAGATCGGTTTAAGTAAAAATAGGGGAGAAAACTGTTTTAGAAGATCGCTTTAAGTAAAGATAGGGGAAAAATAAACTGTTTTAGAAGATCACTTTAAGGAAAAATTGGGGAAAAAATAAACTGTTTTAGAAGATCGCTTTAAATAAAAATTGGTGAAAAAATAAACTGTTTTAGAAGATCACTTTAAGGAAAAATTGGGGAAAAAATAAACTGTTTTAGAAGATCACTTTAAGGAAAAATTGGGGAAAAAATAAACTGTTTTAGAAGATCACTTTAAGGAAAAATTGGGCAAAAACTAAACTGTTTTAGAAGATCACTTTAAGGAAAAATTGGGCAAAAACTAAACTGTTTTAGAAGATCACTTGAAGAAAAAATTTGGGAAAAAATAAACTGTTTTAGGAGATCACTTTAAGGAAGAAAATAACATTTTGGTAGATCATTTTGAGAAAGAAGTTACTTGACAAAAAAGAAACTGTTTTGAAAGAAATCATTTTATAAAGAAAAAAGAAAAACTTTGGAACGAAATCACTCTAATTATAAAAAAAATAGAAGAAAGTATTATATAGTTGAAAAGAAAACGCTTTAAGAAAATAGATTAGAGGGTAGGCGATGTTCCAAGCTGGAGATGGAAGCGAGATGAAGTTAATGCTATTGAATAATATCACCATCTCAAGGGCAGTCATTGTGTCTTCAGCCTGTTCTTTAGTATCTTTACATTTGTGTCCATGGTTCTTTACATTTGTGTCCATGGTTCTTTACATTTGTGTCCATGGTTCTTTACATGTGTGTCCATAGTTATGGTTTTGATTATGGAAAGAACCGGTATCACTACAAAAGAAATTAGAATTCATAATTGCTCAACCATCCGTGCCAGTGGAATCATCCGAATTAATATCTCATCTCCCGAGCAAAGAAAGGTAGCTGCAGTCACCATCATAGCAGTTTCAGCACTCTGCTAAAAGACTTGAGGCGAAACCGCACAGAAAGTGAACACAGCCATCTGTTCCCCGTCATACGATATCATCATTCACCATAAGCGATCGGAATATCCAAACACGATAAAAACGGATGAAACGCACAGCGCATGGTGTGCACAAAGCACTTAACTCAGTAGCTCATGCAGCAAACCAGACTTGAAATATGAGGAAACTGCAACAAGGAACACTTTTCAGACAACAGCCTATAATGGTTTACTGCCGCTTATCCGCCATATTGACCGGAGGTTCACGTCCTCCCGAAAATTATATTTATATACACACCCCACTGGTAGTGTTCAAGAGTGGCAATAAATGAAGTTAATATAATTTAACAATAAAGTGGGGGGAAGGAACATGAACAACCAAGTAGGTAGATGACATTGTATCAGATAACCAACATGATCTAGAAATAAAATAGATGAAATTATGACAGCAGAGAGTGAAAAAAAGCCTGACTCTCAATATCAAAAAGACAGAAACTGTAAAAACAGTAACAAAAAAGAATAAACACGCAAGAGTGTAGAGTAAAACCAAATGAAAAAAATGCTGAAACAAATGCATGTATTCAAATACCTGGGATTAATAATAACATCAGATGGCAGATGTACTGTAGAAATTAGAAGTAGAATAGGACGAGCAAAGACAGAATAGGGCGAGCAAAGACAGAATAGGACAAGCAAAGACAGAATAGGACAAGCAAAGACAGAATAGGACAAGCAAAAACAGAATAGGACAAGCAAAGACAGAATAGGACAAGCAAAGACAGAATAGGACAAGCAAAGAGAGAATAGGACAAGCAAAGACAGAATAGGACAAGCAAAGAGAGAATAGGACAAGCTAAGACAGAATAGGACAAGCAAAGACAGAATAGGACAAGCAAAGACAGAATAGGACAAGCAAAGACAGAATAGGATAAGCAAAGACAAAAATAGGACAAGCAAAGACAGAATAGGACAAGCAAAGACAGAATAGGACAAGCAAAGACAGAATAGGACAAGCAAAGAGAGAATAGGACAAGCAAAGAGAGAATAGGACAAGCAAAGACAGAATAGGACAAGCAAACAGAAAATAGGACAAGCAAAGACAGAATAGGACAAGCAAAGAGAGAATAGGACAAGCAAAGAGAGAATAGGACAAGCAAAGACAGAATAGGACAAGCAAAGACAGAATAGGACAAGCAAAGACAGAATAGGACAAGCAAAAAGAGAATAGGACAAGCAAAGGCAGAATAGGACAAGCAAAGAGAGAATAGGACAAGCAAAGAGAGAATAGGACAAGCAAAGACAGAATAGGACAAGCAAAGACAGAATAGGACAAGCAAAGACAGAATAGGACAAGCAAAGACAGAATAGGACAAGCAAAGACAGAATAGGACATGCAAAGACAGAATAGGAGAAGCAAAGACAGAATAGGACAAGCAAAGACAGAATAGGACAAGCAATAACAGAATAGGACAAGCAAAGACAGAATAGGACAAGCAAAGACAGAATAGGACAAGCAAAGACAGAATAGGACAAGCAAAGACAAAAATAGGACAAGCAAAGACAGAATAGGACAAGCAAAGACAGAATAGGACAAGCAAAGAGAGAATAGGACATGCAAAGACAGAATAGGACAAGCAAAGACAGAATAGGACAAGCAAAGACAGAATAGGACAAGCAAAGACAGAATAGGACAAGCAAAGAGAGAATAGGACAAGCAAAGACAGAATAGGACAAGCAAAAACAGAATAGGACAAGTAAAGACAGGATTGGACAAGCAAAGAGAGAATAGGACATGTAAAGAGAGAATAGGACAAGTAAAGACAGAATAGGACAAGTAAAGACAGAATAGGACAAGCAAAGAGAGAATAGGACATGTAAAGAGAGAATAGGACAAGTAAAGACAGAATAGGAAAAGTAAAGAGAGAATAGGACAAACAAAGAGAGAATAGGACAAGTAAAGAGAGAATAGGACGAGTAAAGAGAGAATAGGACAAGCAAAGACAGAATAGGACGAGCAAAGACAGAATAGGACGAGCAAAGACAGAATAGGACGAGCAAAGACAGAATAGGACGAGCAAAGACAGAATAGGACAAGCAAAGACAGAATAGGACAAGCAAAGACAGAATAGGACAAGCAAAAAGAGAATAGGACAAGCAAAGAGAGAATAGGACAATCAAAGACAGAATAGGACAATCAAAGACAGAATAGGTCAAGCAAAGAGAGAATAGGACAAGCAAAGAGAGAATAGGACAAGCAAAGACAGAATAGGACAAGCAAAGACAGAATAGGACAAACAAAGACAGAATAGGACAAGCAAAGACAGAATAGGACAAGCAAAGAGAGAATAGGTCAAGCAAAGAGAGAATAGGACAAGCAAAGACAGAATAGGACAAGCAAAGAGAGAATAGGACAAGCAAAGAGAGAATAGGACAAGCAAAGACAGAATAGGACAAGCAAAGACAGAATAGGACAAGCAAAGACAGAATAGGACAAGCAAAAAGAGAATAGGACAAGCAAAGGCAGAATAGGACAAGCAAAGAGAGAATAGGACAAGCAAAGAGAGAATAGGACAAGCAAAGACAGAATAGGACAAGCAAAGACAGAATAGGACAAGCAAAGACAGAATAGGACAAGCAAAGACAGAATAGGACAAGCAAAGAGAGAATGGGACAAGCAAAGACAGAATAGGACAAACAAAGAGAGAATAGGACAAGCAAAGACAGAATAGGACAAGCAAAGAGAGAATACGGTTGGCTTACCACGGCAACAGCCGGGGTTCGTACCCTGGCGAGGACACCTGGGTTTTACTAATTCCCTAAAAATTAGTAGGAGCCGCGATAGCTCAGTGGTTAGTGAACTGGACTACTACGGACAAGGGGTAGGGTTCGATCCCAACCGACGGCTCCGGGTTCACCCAGCCTTAAATGGGTACCGGATTTTTTCTGGGAAAGTAAAAGCAGCACGGGCGTAATACCGACCACATTACCCCAAAAATCATGTGCTGAAGGTCTGTAAAATATAGGGTCACTAACACCATATTTCCCTATACGCCACTTGGCGTGACGGGGGGTACTTTAAAGAGAGAATAGGACAAGCAAAGACAGAATAGGACAAGCAAAGAGAGAATAGGACAAGCAAAGACAGAATAGGACAAGCAAAGAGAGAATAGGACAAGCAAAGACAGAATAGGACAAGCAAAGACAGAATAGGACAAGCAAAGAGAGAATAGGACTAGCAAAGACAGAATAGGACAAGCAAAGAGAGAATAGGACAAGCAAAGAGAGAATAGGACAAGCAAAGAGAGAATAGGACAAGCAAAGACAGAATAGGACAAGCAAAGAGAGAATTCCAACATCCTATGTAACAAATCATCGTCTTCATCGAGTGCCGTCTCCGCAACGAAGGTTGGCTACCATGGAGCGCCATTCTGCTCTATCTCTTGCTTTGATGGTGCAGGTTGTCATAGGCTGATTTGTCCATCTTTTGATGTTACTCGTCCATGTTAATCTTGGTCTGCCTCTGTCTCGTTTACCTTGTATTTTCCCCTCCAGGATTACTTATAGTAGGTTGTTGTGTCTTTTAACATGGCCCAAAAATCGCATTTGTCTTGTTTGAATTGTGTTTAGTAGTTCTCTTTTCATTTTTAGTTGTTTTAATACTTCATCGTTTGTTTTCTTTTCCTTCCATCCAATTCTACCTATGCTTTTATATACAAGCATTTCAAAGGCTTCAATTCTCTGTTTTTTTTTTGGGTCTAATGTTCATGTTTCTGCACCATATATGAATATTAAGAAGATGTAACATTTTGTCATTCTTAGTTTTAGCCCTGGTGTTATTTGTTTTGATGTTAGTATATTCGTCATGACATTAAGATTACTTTTTGCCATTCTTTTGTTTATTTCAGTTGTACATTTTCCATCACTGGTTATAGTATGTCCAAGGTAGTTGTAGTTCTGAACTGTCTCCAGGTCTATTCCTTCAATTTTGATATCCACTTGTGGGTTTTGAGTATTTTCTTTTTTTATGATCATAATTTTAGTCATTTTTGATATTCATATCTAGTCCATATTTTTTGCTTGTCAGTTTTATTTCATTAAGTAATTGTTGTAGGTCTTTAGGATTATGTAACAAATCACTGTCAATTAATGTTAGAAAACGTGTCCTAAAGTGCTGCATCGAACTTGTTCTATTATATAGAAACAAGTCAAGCAAGACAATACAAAGAACATTAGAGGAAGCTGAGATGTGGTTTATCAGGAGAATGCAACTAATTCCAAGGATATCGAAAATTACAAATGAAAAATGTTTAAAGCGAGCTGGAGAAACAAGAAAGGTCATCAAAATCATAAGGAAAAGACAATATAAATTGATTGTACATGTAATGAGAAAAGAAGGCATTTAGAATACTATAACAACGAACAGAATTAATGGAAAGAAGAACAGAGGAAAACCAAGTGAAAAATATAGAACTGCTTCTCCAAATCGCACAATAAAAGATCACCGATTGAAATTATGACATGCATGAAGGACCGAGCGATGTGGAGAGAAATGATCGCCTACGTCAACCGGCATGGCACCTGATGATGATGATGATAACTAAATAACAGGTTCCTCCTATCGATTCTACTTAGTGACGAGGAAATGAATAATTGACTTACGAATTGCAAGATGCAATCTTCTATTTTGTTTTTGTTGTTGTACAATTCACAAGTTTATTGGGTGCGTTGTGTCGTTAATTATTTCCTTCTTGTCGACTGACACGTCCATGGCATGGGCACATTTGCTCAACAATTTTGCCCTGGCAGAGTCCATTTTCCAAGCCGTTCTACTTCTTACCATTATTTTACGATCACTCCATGTCTTCCCCATCATCTTCATCTCTTCTTCAGTCTGTCTTCTCCAAGAATTGTTTGGTCTTCCTCTTTGTCTTTTCCCCTGGGGATTCCAAAAAAGGGCCTGTTGTGTAATACTCTCAGTTGGCTTCCGCACTATGTGAACATGAGTGCGAATTGGAAAGTGTTTGTTGAAGATTTCTGCTCCACAGGGACCTGAAAGTGTTTGTTGAAGATTTCTGCTCCACAGGGACCTGAAAGTGTTTGTTGAAGATTTCTGCTCCACAGGGACCTGAAAGTGTTTGTTGAAGATTTCTGCTCCACAGGGACCTGAAAGGTAGAAGACCTAGAAAAGTCCATTGTGGCATAAATTTTCCGTTTTTCAAATGTCAAGGCTTATTTAACGTGTGCAAGTGCACACGATGCTCCTGTTCTCCCCCCCCCCTCCCCCCGCTGTCCGCGAAGGCCCGACATCGTATCTCACTACACGGAGAAGGACCGACGTCGTACCTCACTTACACAGAGAATGTCCGACATCGTACATCACTACACAGAGAAGGTCCGACATCGTACCTCACTACACAAAGAAGGCCTGACATCTTATATCACTACACATAGAAGGCCCGACATCGTATCCCACTACACGGAGAAGGCCCGACATAGTATCTCACTACACGGAGAAGGCCTGACATCTTATATCACTACACAGAGAAGGCCCGACATCGTATCCCACTACACGGAGAAGGCCCGACATAGTATCTCACTACACGGAGAAGGCCTGACATCTTATATCACTACACAGAAAAGGCATGACATCGTATCTCACTACACGGAGAAGGCCCGACATAGTATCTCACTACACGGAGAAGGCCTGACATCTTATCTCACTACACAGAGAAGGCCCGACATCGTATCTCACTACACAAAGAAGGTCCGACATCGTATCTCACTACACGGAGAAGGACCGACGTCGTACCTCACTTACACAGAGAATGTCCGACATCGTACATCACTACACAGAGAAGCCCGACATCGTATCTCACTACACAAAGTAGGTCCGACATCGTATCTCACTACACGGAGAAGGCCCGACATCGTATCTCACTACACAGAGAAGGTCCGACATCGTACCTCACTACACAGAGAAGCTCGACATCGTATCTCACTACACAAAGAAAGCCCGACATCGTATCTCACTACACAGAGAAAGTCCGACATCGTACCTCACTACACAGAGAAGGCTCGACATCGTGTCTCACTACACAGAGAAGGTCCGACATCGTAGCTCACTACGCAGAGAAGGCCCGACATCGTATCTCACTACACAGAGAAGGCTCGACATTGTATCTTACTACACAGAGAAGGCCTGACATCGTATCTCACTATACAGAGAAGGCTCAACATCGTATCTCACTAAACAGAGAAGGCTCGACATCGTATCTTACTACACAGAGAAGGCCTGACATCGTATCTCACTACACAGAGAAGGACCGACATCGTATCTCACTATACAGAGAAGGCCTGACATCGTATCTCACTACACAGAGAAGGCCCGACATCGTACCTCATTACACAGTGAAGGCCTGACATAGTATCTCACTACACAGAGAAAGCCCGACATCGTATCTCACTACACAGAGAAGGCCCGACATCGTACTTCTCTACACAGAGAAGGCAAGACATTGTACCTCACTACACAGAGAAGGCCCGACATCGTACCTCACTACACAGAGAAGGCCCGACATCGTACCTCACTACACAGAAAAGGCCCGACATCGTACCTCACTACACAGAGAAGGTCCTACATCGTACCTCACTACACAGAGAAGGTCCGACATCGTACCTCACTACACAGAGAAGGTCCTACATCGTACCTCACTACACAGAGAAGGCCCGTCATTGTACCTCACTACACAGAGAAGGTCCTACATCGTACCTCACTACACAGAGAAGGCCCGACATTGTACCTCACTACACCGAGAAGGTCCTACATCGTACCTCACTACACAGAGAAGGTCCTACATCGTACCTCACTACACAGAAAAGGCCTGACATCGTACCTCACTACACAGAGAAGGCCTGACATCGTACCTCACTACACAGAGAAGGCCTGACATCGTACCTCACTACACAGAGAAGGCCTGACATCGTACCTCACTACACAGAGAAGGCCTGACATCGTACCTCACTACACAGAGATCAAGGGAGGGTAGCGCCACTAAAAAACCAGGGAATCAAAACGAACACACACACAATCTCACAACCTGTTGCAGGATTTGAACCTAGGACCTTCCAGCTCTGAGGTTGATGTTTTACCTCCAGACCACCTAATCTCATTCAGATGTAATAAAAGATGAATGAACAACCAAGTGGGCTAAAGTACTCGATAACTGAAACTGATGATAGCATTCTGTGCTGCAGAAATGGCTGGTTGTTGTCAAGATAACGAACCAGAGCTGATCAAGATCATGACTTGTCTGACCAAGCGAGTAGAAATCGATTAAATACTGTTAAACTAGTAGTAAAATACATGTCTCATTTTGTTTAGTTTAGTTTCGTTTACTTTAGCTTAGCTCAATTTAGTTTAGTTTAGTTTGGAGCCGCGATAGCTCAGTGGTTAGTGAACTAGACTACAAAGGACAATGGGGAAGGGTCGATCTCAACCAACGGCTTCCGGGTTCACCCAGCCTTAAATGGGTACCGGATTTTTTTCTGGCAAATTAAAGCAGCACGGGCGTAATACCGACCACAATACCCCAAAAATCGTGTGCCGAAGGTCTGTAAAATATATGGTCACTAACACCATATTTTCCTTTACGCCACTTGGCGTGAAGGAGGTACTTTACTTTTTTACTTAGTTTAGCTCAATTTAGTTTAGTTTAGTTTAGCTTCGCTTAGTTTAGTTTAGCTCAATTTAGTTTAGTTTAGTTTAGCTCAATTTCGTTTAGTTTAGTTAGCTCAGCTTAGTTTAGTTTAGTTAACTTAGTTTAGTTAGGTTCATCTTAGCTTAGTTTAGTTAGGTTTATCTTAACTTAGTTTAGTTAGGTTTATCTTAGCTTAGTTTAAGTTAGGTTTATCTTAGCTTAGTTTGGTTAGGTTTATCTTAGCTTAGCTTACTTTAGTCTAGTTTGATCAACAGATCATCTTCACTGCACAATGGACTACACTTAAGCACTTCCGTCACACACAAGAGAGTGCACTAAAGATGGCTTCAACTCAGACGTATGAACTCTGCAGCGTCGACTAAAACCTAGACCCCTCTGACGACATCTGTGGCCGGTGACTGTTGCTCTATTCTTTTCTCCCCTGCACATGGTCATGGCCCCGATAACCAAAAAGGCGTTACTGAATTCGGATCAACTGAACTACGACCTTTTACCGACTTTTCAAATATGGAAGACGAGAAGCGGCGAAACCGTCGGACAGCAGAATGAAGCACAAGAAGAGATATAGTGTGATTCTTTGTTTAGCAATTCTGAAAGTTAATTCTGGGAAGCTTCAACTTCTCTGCGACTGAACATGCTAAGGGGTTGTCGTTACTGTCTTCAATGAAAATATGATCGTGTAGTGAACAGATCACGTGATAATGCAAACGTCATATTGGAAGCAGGAGTTGGGGTAGCAAAGGGCAGTAACTTTCATTGATGTTGTCTGCGGGAAGTGCTGACGGAAAACGTTTCTGATTGGTTGTTGCTATGAACCTGTTCCTGGGGGCGGCAGGAAAATCAGGTCAGGAAATGGAGGGGGTTTGGTCTGTTCACAGGATTTGATGAGCGAGTGGGAGACGACCTTTGTGAAGGTCGTGGTCGACGTGAGGTTGGCTGGCAAATGTTGGAGCGGGTGAGTCATCGAAGAGTCGGTGAGCGGGAGAACCAGGCTGAAAGTGATGGAAAGGCCGTATGTTGTTTCCCTGGCAAAGCGTATGTGTCAATCAATGGACATGCTCAAACGTAGACATCATAACATAAAGGCAAAATAAATAACATATTCATGAATGGCCATGCACTCATATACTCATACATGAACTTACTACTTTAGCGTAAACAACACAAGCATGTGACAGGAATACAAGTCCATGCAGCAATGGATGACTAAGTCACATCTCAACGAGCCTTCATAAACACTGTGAGAACGCCAGACTCAATGCTCAAACACGGAAAATATCGATTGATAGAATATTATAGACACTAGGACAACAACAGCAACAAAAGTCAACAGAATAGCACAAGACTACAAATTATATCTCCCCTGGATGCTGAAAAGCAAATGAGGAATGAAAGAAGAAGAAGTAGAAAAGAGGTAGCGTCAATACCATAGTCCCTTGGAAGGAACAAGATAATATGTTAGGACTACAGATGTGATCACAAAAAATACATGTATATGACAGGGTCACTACATAAGACAGGACAAAAGTCACTGCCTCCAAACACAAAAGTTGTCATGTTCACTCACAGTCAATATTCCAGGACTACACATTTATGGGGAATACTTTAAGATCGCCAATATATGTCGGTTCCACATACCTATGTCAGGTCCATAAATAATTGTAAAATCCACAGACCTATGTCAAGTCCTCAAAAAGGCCAGGTCCACAGGCTTATGTCAAGACAACAAATATGAATAGTCCACAGACCTATGTCAAGACAACAAATATGAATAGTCCACAGACCTATGTCAAGACAACAAATATGAATAGTCCACAGTCCTATGTCAAGACAACAAATATGAATAGTCCACAGACCTATGTCAAGACAACAAATATGAATAGTCCACAGACCTATGTCAAGACAACAAATATGAATAGTCCACAGACCTATGTCAAGACAACAAACATGAATAGTCCACAGACCTATGTCAAGACAACAAATATGAATAGTCCACAGACCTATGTCAAGACAACAAATATGAATAGTCCACAGACCTATGTCAAGACAACAAATATGAATAGTCCACAGACCTATGTCAAGACTACAAGTATGCCAGGTCCACAGACCTATGTCAAGTCCTCAAAAAGGTCAGGTCCACAGACCTATATCTTCTTCTTCTTCTATACTTCCTCTATTGCAGTTGGAGTCGGGGGGAGATACAATCTGCGACTCTTTGCTCTTCTGTTGGCCTCTTCTGGTGTTATCCCTCTTATTGACTCTAGTATTCCCTTTATCCATCTCTTTCTCTGTTCCTCTTCTGTCTGACATTTTCGTAGCGTTTGTTTATGGCTCTTTGAGTCATTGTTAGTTCTTTTTGTCTTGTTATGTGGCCGAACCAATTTATCTGTTGTTTCTTTATGTATTCGATGGCTGGTTCAATTTCGAGTTTCTTCCTCAGGTCGGTGTTTCTTACTATGTCCCTTAAGCTGTTTCCTGTCATTCTTCTGACACATTCATTTCGGTGGTCGTTATCTTTCTTGTTTTTCTAGAGTCCAGCGTCCAATTCTGGCACTGATAGCACAACGTTGGTAGAAAAATTGATTTGTATATTGCTCTTTTTGCTTCTGTAGTTATTGCTTTGTTTTTCAATAGTGTTGATACTTGGCCTATCACTTGGCATGCTTTGTTACATCTTATATCTATTCCTGTCTCTTGGTTATTGTCTTGTGTTAACGAGCTACCCAGATATTTAAAATTGTCTACTTGCATTTATTTACTACATGTCTGTTTGATCGCGATTGTTTCTCCATTATTTTGGCTGTGAGCACTGTTGTGTGTATGTTACATTGTCCTCTGAGCACTGTTGTGTGTATGTTACATTGTCCTCTGAGCAATGTTGTGTGTATGTTACATTGTCCTCTAAGCACTGTTGTGGGTATGTTACATTGTCCTCTGAGTACTGTTGTGTGTATGTTACATTGTCCTCTGAGTACTGTTGTGTGTATGTTACATTGTCCTCTGAGTACTGTTGTAGGTATGTTACATTGTCCTCTGAGTACTGTTGTGTGTATGTTACATTGTCCTCTGAGTACTGTTGTGTGTATGTTACATTGTCCTCTGAGTACTGTTGTGTGTATGTTACATTGTCCTCTGAGTACTGTTGTGTGTATGTTACATTGTTCTCTGAGTACTGTTGTGGGTATGTTACATTGTCCTCTGAGTACTGTTGTGTGTATGTTACATTGTCCTCTGAGTACTGTTGTGTGTATGTTACATTGTCCTCTGAGTACTGTTGTGTGTATGTTACATTGTCCTCTGAGCACTGTTGTGTGTATGTTATATTGTCCTCTGAGTACTGTTGTGTGTATGTTACATTGTCCTCTGAGTACTGTTGTGTGTATGTTACATTGTCCTCTGAGTACTGTTGTGTGTATGTTACATTGTCCTCTGAGTACTGTTGTGTGTATGTTACATTGTCCTCAGAGCACTGTTGTGTGTATGTTACATTGTCCTCTGAGCACTGTTGTGTGTATGTTACATTGTCCTGTGAGTACTGTTGTGTGTATGTTACATTGTCCTGTGAGTACTGTTGTGTGTATGTTACATTGTCCTCTGAGCACTGTTGTGTGTATGTTACATTGTCCTGTGAGCACTGTTGTGTGTATGTTACATTGTCCTGTGAGCACTGTTGTGTGTATGTTACATTGTCCTCTGAGTACTGTTGTGTGTATGTTACATTGTCCTGTGAGCACTGTTGTGTGTATGTTACATTGTCCTCTGATCACTGTTGTGTGTATGTTACATTGTCCTCTGAGTACTGTTGTGTGTATGTTACATTGTCCTCTGAGTACTGTTGTGTGTATGTTACATTGTCCTCTGAGTACTGTTGTGTGTATGTTACATTGTCCTCTGAGTACTGTTGTGTGTATGTTACATTGTCCTGTGAGCACTGTTGTGTGTATGTTACATTGTCCTCTGAGTACTGTTGTGTGTATGTTACATTGTCCTGTGAGCACTGTTGTGTGTATGTTACATTGTCCTCTGCCGCTGTGCTAGTTCTGTCGCAGAGTAAGGGCTGTTGTTTATGTTACCAGTGCTTGCCCGTGCACTGTGATCACTGTTGTCCGTGACCAGTTTTCTAATCGTGTTGTTTCTCTACATCTTTGATGTTTTCACACACAAACTGTTATTATACACTCTTAAAAAACAACATTCTATATGTCTATCCTGCTTAATGATATTTGCGACCACATTATATCATTCTCTGGAATTGGAAACTTGATACATAATCCATATAGAATAGAAGTATTGATGTTCCACTGAAACAAAATATACAACAGACTTATATCAAGACCAAAAATATGTCACTTCCACAGACTTATGTCAGGTCCACAAATATGTCAAATTCGCAGACCTAGGTCAGGTCCACAGACCTGTTTCAGGTCCACAAATATATGTCAGGTCAGACAGAGCACGTACAGGTTGTTACAGTGGTCCAGACATGAACTTAGACATATCATGTTAGAGAGTACGGACAGGTCGCTACCGTGGTCCAGACATGAACTTAGACATCTCATGTTAGAGAGTACGTACAGGTCGCTACCGTGGTCCAGACATGAACTTAGACATCTCATGTTAGAGAGTACGTACAGGTCGCTACCGTGGTCCAGACATGAACTTAGACATCTCATGTTAGAGAGTACGGACAGGTCGCTACCGTGGTCCAGACATGAACTTAGACATCTCATGTTAGAGAGTACGGACAGGTCGCTACCGTGGTCCAGACATGAACTTAGACATCTCATGTTAGAGAGTACGGACAGGTCGCTACCGTGGTCCAGACATGAACTTAGACATCTCATGTTAGAGAGTACGTACAGGTCGCTACCGTGGTCCAGACATGAACTTAGACATCTCATGTTAGAGAGTACGTACAGGTCGCTACCGTGGTCCAGACATGAACTTAGACATCTCATGTTAGAGAGTACGGACAGGTCGCTACTGTGGTCCAGACATGAACTTAGACATCTCATGTTAGAGAGTACGTACAGGTCGTTACAGTGGTCCAGACATGAACTTAGACATCTCATGTTAGAGAGTACGTACAGGTCGCTACCGTGGTCCAGACATGAACTTAGACATCTCATGTTAGAGAGTACGGACAGGTCGCTACTGTGGTCCAGACATGAACTTAGACATCTCATGTTAGAGAGTACGGACAGGTCGCTACCGTGGTCCAGACATGAACTTAGACATCTCATGTTAGAGAGTACGGACAGGTCGCTACCGTGGTCCAGACATGAACTTAGACATCTCATGTTAGAGAGTACGGACAGGTCGCTACCGTGGTCCAGACATGAACTTAGACATCTCATGTTAGAGAGTACGGACAGGTCGCTACTGTGGTCCAGACATGAACTTAGACATCTCATGTTAGAGAGTACGTACAGGTCGTTACAGTGGTCCAGACATGAACTTAGACATCTCATGTTACAGAGTACGTACAGGTCGTTACTGTGGTCCAGACATGAACTTAGACATCTCATGTTAGAGAGTACGTATAGGTCGCTACCGTGGTCCAAACATGAACTTAGACATCTCATGTTAGAGAGTATGGAGAGGTCGTTACAGTGGTCCAGACATGAACTTAGACATCTCATGTTACAGAGTACGTACAGGTCGTTACTGTGGTCCAGACATGAACTTAGACATCTCATGTTACAGAGTACGTACAGGTCGTTACTGTGGTCCAGACATGAACTTAGACATCTCATGTTAGAGAGTACGGACAGGTCGCTACTGTAGTCCAGACATGATCTTAGACATCTCATGTTAGAGAGTACGGACAGGTCGCTACCGTGGTCCAGACATGAACTTAGACATCTCATGTTAGAGAGTACGGACAGGTCGCTACTGTGGTCCAGACATGAACTTAGACATCTCATGTTAGAGAGTACGTACAGGTCGTTACTGTGGTCCAGACATGAACTTAGACATCTCATGTTAGAGAGTACGTATAGGTCGCTACCGTGGTCCAGACATGAACTTAGACATCTCATGTTAGAGAGTATGGAGAGGTCGTTACAGTGGTCCAGACATGAACTTAGACATCTCATGTTACAGAGTACGTACAGGTCGTTACTGTGGTCCAGACATGAACTTAGGCATCACATGTTACAGAGTACGTACAGGTCGTTACTGTGGTCCAGACATGAACTTAGACATCTCATGTTAGAGAGTACGGACAGGTCGCTACTGTAGTCCAGACATGAACTTAGACACCTCATGTTAGAGAGTACGGACAGGTCGCTACCGTGGTCCAGACATGAACTTAGACATCTCATGTTAGAGAGTACGGACAGGTCGCTACTGTGGTCCAGACATGAACTTAGACATCTCATGTTAGAGAGTACGGACAGGTCGCTACCGTGGTCCAGACATGAACTTAGACATCTCATGTTAGAGAGTACGGACAGGTCGCTACCGTTGTCCAGACATGAACTTAGACATCTCATATTAGAGAGTACGGACAGGTCGCTACTGTGGTCCAGACATGAACTTAGACATCTCATGTTAGAGAGTACGGACAGGTCGTTACAGTGGTCCAGACATGAACTAAGACATCTCATGTTAGAGAGTACGTACAGGTCGCTACCGTGGTCCAGACATGAACTTAGACATCTCATATTAGAGAGCACGGACAGGTCGCTACTGTGGTCCAGACATGGATTTTGTCTCTGATTTATGTTTATCTCTGACATACACTACACCTACTCCATATACTTCTGCCCAGAGCCATGACGTTCTTAGGTATCATGTGCCACACACACAAAAGTAACAAGAGGTAGATGACACCGAATGTTTGGAAGTGCGGAAGTACCAAAGATCCTGTAATGGTAACAGTTTGTCAAGATCTGGTATATTTTTGTGAATGACGTATCGATTCGGGCTGGTTTATACCGTATGGTTGTGAGCCCTCATATGGATGAGATGAGGTTGGAATCATGGAGTGGTGGAGTTGGAGAATGGAGGAGTTGGAGAATAGAGGAGTTGGAGAATGGTGGAGTGATAGCATATGGCATGAAAGATAAAAGAGTCAGAGAATGGTGGAGTGATAGCATATGGCATGAAAGATGAAAGAGTCAGAGAATGATGGAGTGATTGCATATGGCATGAAAGATGTTGGGAGAATGTTGGAATTGGATAATGATGGAATAATGGAGAGATGAATTCACCGTCGCAAGGACTGAGTGAATTGTGGTGAGAATGGTGAAGAGTTAACAGTGGATTTGTTTTTGGTGGATAATATTGTGGAGTGATGACTAGTGCGATGTGTAAGGAAGTCATAGAATAGAGGAGTGGAAAACTGATTGATTGTGAGAAGAGTTGAGAATACAGTAACCAGACAGGGACCAGAACCGGCCGCGATAAGTGAAAAACCGCGAAGTAGTGTCACCCTCTCCATTTTAACATACGTTCATTTTTTGTGTGTGTATAATATCAATAAGTGTATATGAAAGGTGCATATGTTATCATTAGAACATTAAAGAATAGTTTCAAGCATGTAAATAAAATATTAATAGTATAAATAACATACAGAAAATAATGTTTGTTTTACAATAACTCCTCAATTTTGAATTTTTGAACAATCCGCGATGCACTGAGACCGCGATAAATGAACCGCGAAGTAGCGAGGAATGACTGTAGTGGAGTGAGAAATGTAGATTAAAGATAATGAAAGAGTGATCTTAATTATATTTCAATAAACATTTCATTAAATCAGTGAATGAATTGATGATTTAGTTAATGAATGAAAAATTGAATTAATGAATGAACCAACGAAAAATTGATATGTAGATTGATTTCATTAAATCATCATCGAGTGCCGTCTCCGCATCGAATGTTGGCTACTATTGAGCGCCATTCAGCTCTGTCTTTTGCTTTGATGGTGCAGATTGCGATAGGCTGACTTGTCCATCTTTTGATGTTACTCGTCCATTTTAGTCTTGATCTGCCTCTGCTTCTTTTACCTTATATTTTCCCTTCCAAGATTACTTTTCGTTAGCTGTTGTGTCTTTTAACATGATCCAAAAATCGCATTTGTCTAGTTTGAATTGTATTTAGTAGTTCTCATTTAATTTTTAGTTGTTTTAAGACTTCATCGTTTATTTTCGTGAAATAATGAAAGATTTAATGAAAAAAATGAATGAATTTGAATGAATGAACAAAATAAAAGAAATGAATGAATGATCTGACACAAAATAGATGAAGGATAGATACAGGCCGGCAAAGTTAGCTGTAAACCAATCAATGAAAGAGAGAGAGAAAGGGGGGATGTTGTTGGAGGAACACAACAAGCAATTTATTCTGTCGAGCGTGGGAGGAACGGAGGCTTGCGGGACAAGAGGAGTAGAGTCAGTGATGAAGTCAGTTCGGCTTCCAGAAAATCGATGAGTTGGGAGGAGATTCATGATAGTTGTCTGGGTCAGTACATCCGCTATGTGCCGCCTCCGTCGAGGAGAGGAGCTGTGTGTTCGCTGTAGTAATGTAAGGGGTTGGGTTGGGGGAATTACATTGCTCTTCTTAGCTGGAAAGGCTAGGCTCGTGGAAAGGTGTGGGGGGGAGGGAGAAGGGGGAGGGAAGAGGGAGATGGGGTAGTTTGTTTTTTTCCTTTTCCCTAATCGAGGATCGAATGTTTGACTAGATGTTGGATCAGAGTAATAGGGAAGGTTGTGTTTACTGATTGTCTGGTGAATGGATTACTGAGTGCAAGTAGAGAGTGAGAGAGAGAGAGGAGAGGGGAGAGAAAGGAGAAGTAGAGAGGAGAGAGATGACAGGGGAGAGGGAGAGAGAGAAGAGGGAGAGAGAGAAGAGGGAGAGAGAGGAGAGGAGAGGGGGAGAGAGATGAGGCGAAGAGAGGAGAGGAGAGGGAGAGAGGAAAGGGAGTGAGAGGAGAGGAGAGGGTGGGAGTGGAGATGGAGAGAGGAGAGGTGATGGACATGGAGAGAGAGGAGATGGAGAGAAGGGAGAGAGAGGAAAGGGAGGAGAGGGAGTGAGAAGGCAGGAAGAGAGAGGAGAGAGAGAGGAGAAGTATAGAGGAGAGGAGGGGAGAGGGAGAGTGAGGAGAGGGAGAGAGAGGAGGCGGAGAGAGAGGAGGCGGAGAGAGGAGAGGGAGAGGGAGAGAGGAGATGGAGTGAGAGGAGAGGGTGAGAGTGGAGAGGGAGAGAGGAGAGATGAAGGAGATTGAGAGAGAGGAAGAGAGGGGAGAGAGGAGGGAGAGAGGTGTGAGAGAGAGAGGAGAGGGAGAGAGAAGAGGGGGAGAGAGAGAAGAGGAAGAGAGAGGAGATGGTGAGAGAGGAGATGAGGAGAGAGGTGAGGGAAGGAGAGGAGAGGGAAGAGGAGAGATGAGTGAGAGAGAAGAGAGGGAGTGGAGAGAGAGGAGCTGGAGAGAGGGGAGAGTGAGAGAGAGGAGAGGGAGAGAGGAGAGGGAGAGAGATGTGAGGGAGAGAGAGAGAGAGGGAGAGGGAGAGAGAGGAGATGGCGAGATAGGTGAGGGAGAGAGAGGAGAGGGCGACTGAAGATGTAAGAGGCGTTTATGAACGATAAAGTGAGTTAAGGAAGAGAAAGGAAACAGTGAGAGTGATTGAAGGAGCTGGCAGAGAGATAACAGATGAGAGAGTAAGTGCAGAGGGGGAATGAAGAGAAGATAATGGGAGATATAGAAAACTGAGGGTTGGAGACAGGAAGCAGAGACTTTGAGAAAGGTGGGAGAGTTAGAGTAAGCTAAGTGAGGGGAGATTGAGAGCAACGATGAGAGGAGATGGAGACATGAAGAGATAAAGCAGAGAGATAGAGATAGAAAGGATGCTGAGATAGAGAAGGCTGTAAGATGAGTGATGAAATTGAAAATTGATATGGACAAACAATTAAAAATAAGAAGCTCTGAGAGAGAGAGAGAGAGAGAGAGAGAGAGAGAGAGAGAGAGTGAGCAGAAGTTAGAAGTAGACGAGGCAAGGAAAATGAAAGATGGAACTAGAAAAGTAGAGAAATGTCGAAAATAAATGTAAAAATGCTTTATTAGACACATACAGTCACATAGTAAGGTGGTTTGGCTTAGGTTACACTGGACAGCAACCTTTTTTGGTGAAAATAACCGGAAGTTGTCGTCATATTTGTTAAGTACATTAATGGCTCCGGTGTCATGGCGGCTACGTGCAGTCGTTTTTATATTTCGGCTCTTGCCGATATATTTAAATGATTTACGTGACAGTCGAGTTATGAAATTATGTGTTGCTATTCCCCGTTTGATGTATGTTTTACTTCGAACTATGAAATGTAAACAAAACTTAAGAGAGATGCACACAGAAATAAATAGAATGACTAATAAAGACAAAAAAGCTGCAGGAAACGGATGTATTGCAAACAAAGAGGAAAGAATGCTAACAGACAACAAAGATATAATAGATAGATGGCAAGTATATATAACAGAATTATTTTATGACAAAAGGGACAAAAAGCCAGACATAAAATGTGCATACAACTATAAAATCCTGAAATCTGAGGTAGAAAAAGCTATAAAAACAATGAAAAAGGGAAAGGCAGCAGGACCTGACAATATACAGATAGAGATGATACTGGCTCTAGAAGAGTTTGGCATCGAAGTGATCACAGACATATGCAATGACATATACCATACAGGATACTAACCAAACGAACTAAAAACATCCACTTTCATTGCATTGCCTAAAAAGAATGGAGCAGTTGAATGCAGTGATTTCAGAACAATAAGCCTAATGAGCCAGGTAAAAATTTTTTTTACTAAAAGTTATACAGGGAAGGATTCAGAATAAAATCTATACTGAATTAGATGAGCAACAATTTGGATTCAGGAAAACAGTGGCACAAAAGAAGCCATATTTAGCATGAGAACATTGATTGAAAAGTACATAGAAGTAAAAAAACCAATATATGCCTGCTTCATAGATTACACCAAAGCTTTCGATAGAATACACCATAATCAACTTATAGAATGCCTAAAGGGTACAAATCTAGACGACACAGACATACGACTAATATGTAATTTGTACTGGGAGCAAACAGCAATAATAAAATATAACAAGGAGAACTCAGCACCCATGGACATAAAAAGAGGAGTAAGACAAGGATGCATCCTATCACCAAGCTTGTTCAATTTATACACTGAGCAAATCTTTAAAAACATCACTGAGATGCCAGACCTAAATATTAATGGAAAGATAATCAATAACCTAAGATATGCTGATGATACTGTTCTACTAGCAGAAAATCCTAAAGACCTACAACAATTGCTTAATGTTATAAACATAACAAACAAAAAATATGGACTAGATATGAATATCAAAAAGACTAAAACTATGATCATAAACAAAGAAAATTCTCAGAACCTACAATTAAATAGCACAGTGGAGGGAATACATCTGGAGACAGTCCAGAGCTACAACTACCTGGGACATACTATAACCAATGATGGAAAATGTAAAATTGAAATAAACAAAAGAATAGGTATGGCCAAAAGTAATATTAATGCCATGAAAAATATCATCATCATCATCATTGAGTGCCGTCTCTGCAACGAAGGTTGGCTACCATGGAGCGCCATTCTGCTCTATCTCTTGCTTTGATGGTGCAGGTTGTCATCGGTTGATTTGTCCATCTTTTGATGTTACTCGTCCATGTTAATCTTGGTCTGCCTCTGCCTCTTTTACCTTGTATTTTCCCCTCCAGGATTACTTTCAGTAGGCTGTTGTGTCTTTTAACATGGCCTAAGAATCGCATTTGTCTTGTTCTAATTGTGTTCAGAAGTTCTCTTTTCATTTTTAGTTGTTTTAAGACTTCGTCGTTTGTTTTCTTTTCCTTCCATCCAATTCTACCTATTCTTCTATATATCCACATTTCAAAGGCTTTAATTCTCTGTTCTGTTTTCTTGTCTAATGTCCATGTTTCAGCACCATATAGGAATATTGAGAAGATGTAACATTTTGCTGTTCTTAGTTTTAGCTCTGGTGTTATTTGTTTTGATGTTAGTATGTCCTTCATGACATTAAAATTACTTTTTGCCATTCCTATTCTTTTGTTTATTTCAGTTTTACATTTTCCATCACTGGTTATAGTATGTCCAAGGTAGTTGTAGTTCTGAACTGTCTCCAGGTCTATTCCTTCAATTTTGATATCCACTTGTGGGTTTTGAGTATTTTCTTTGTTTATGATCATAGTTTTAGTCTTTTTGATATTCATATCTAGTCCATATTTGTTGCTTGTCGTGTTTATTTCATTAAGTAATTGTTGTAGGTCTTTAGGATTTTCTGCTAGTAGTACAGTATCGTCAGTATATCTTAGGTTATTGATTATCTTTCCATTAATTTGTAGGCCTGGCATCTCTATGATGTTTTTAAAGACTTGCTCAGTGTATAGATTGAACAAGCTTGGTGATAGGATGCATCCTTGTCTTACTCCTCTTTTTATATCAATGGGCGTAGAGAACTCTTTGTTATATTTTATTATTGCTGTTTGCTCCCAGTATAGATTGCATATTAGTCGTATATCCATGTCATCTAGATGTATCTCTTATAGGCATTCTATAAGTTGTTTGTGGTGTACTCTATCAAAAGCTTTGGTGTAGTCTATGAAGCAGGCATATATTGGTTTGTTTACTTCTGTGTATTTTTCGATTAATGTTCTCATGCAGAATATGGCTTCTTTTGTCCCGCTATTTTTCCTAAATCCAAATTGCTGCTCATCTAATTCAGTATTGATTTTATTCTGAATCCTTCCTTGTACAACTTTTAGCAAGATTTTTGTAACATGGCTCATTAGGCTTATTGTTCTAAAGTCACTGCATTCAACTGCACCATTCTTTTTAGGCAATAAAATGAAAGTTGATGTTTTTAGTTCAAATCATGAAAAATATACTAACAACAAAACAAATATTAGCAGGGCTGAAACTAAGAATAGCAAAATGTTACATCTTCTCAGTATTCCTGTATGTTGCAGAGACATGGACATTAGACAAGAAAACAGAAAAGAAAATTGAAGCCTTTGAAATGTGGATTTATAGAAGAATAGGTAGAATTGGATGGAAAGAAAAGAAAACAAACGATGAAGTTTTTAAACAACTGAAAATAAAAAGAGAGCAAAATACAATTAAGACAAGACAAACGATATTTTTGGGGCATGTTAAAAGACATAACAGCCTACTAAAAGTAATATTGGAAGGGAAAATACAAGGTAAAAGAGACAGAGGCAGACCAAGACTAACATGGACGAGTAACATCAAAAGATGGACAAGTCAATCTATGACAGCCTGCACCATCAAAGCAAGAAACAGAGTAGAATGGCGATCCATTGTAGCCAACCTTCGTTGCGGAGAAGGCACTCGATGATGATGATGACCTTAATGGCTCAATTATTTCCTTGTCCCGGACCCTAACAATACAATCAACGCTACCGGACACATACTTTTGCTCTATTTCTAGAATCTGAAAACCTATTCTATTCTACTCTATTCTACTCTATTTTAATCTATTCTATGCTATTATATTATATTTTACTCTATTCTATTCTATTATACTATACTCTATTCTATTCTATTCTATTTTATTCTACTCTATTCTATTCTATTCTATTCTACTATACTCTATTCTATTCTATTCTACTATATTCTATTATATTCTATTCTACTATACTCTATTCTACTATACTCTATTCTATTCTATTCTACTATACTCTATTCTATTATATTCTATTCTACTATACTCTATTCTATTCTATTCTATTCTACTATACTCTATTCTATTTTATTCTATTCTATTCTATTCATGGAATCTGTTTCATTGTCGTCGTAACATCCTGATATCCGGTCCAGCGCCTCTCCCAGCATTTCTTGAAGCCTATACAGACTGACTGTTCCTGTAAGATATTCATTGTAGATACATCTGCCTTCCCCCTAAACACTCATGATCTACCAGATCCCTTTTCCATCTTTAGACCCCTGTTTCTCAATATAGACACCATTGTATCACCCACTCTCCTAATCTTAATTCGTTACCTTCCCAGTAACGCTCACAACGGCGCGTTTCTTTTGCTTCTCGCTTCTCAATAACGCTCTCTCCGGCTCTTGCGAAATCGGGTTTTTACAAATATAAATCAGATAATTCAGTTCAAACCAGCAAAATGGCCAGGGAGGTAAAGAGTTAAAGAATGAAGAACAAACTTGGCGATGTCATCTTTGTCCAAAGTAAGGCCATACTCAACTGCCGACGAGCTTATTAGGTATTTCATTGTTGTGTACACCAGCTTGACCTGGACAGCACACACATGTTATCGGTCTCACTGTAGAACCATCCAAGCAGTGGCGTCTTCTCTATGCTACCGCAGCTACCGCCGGTAGCCTGAACATATTAACGAAATACAAAAGGAAATGATAATTTATTTTATTTTTTTTTAATAATTATATTACAAATTTTTGTATATTCTATTACACATTTCGTAGGCCAATATGATTTATTTGCCTTGAGTTGTATTTATTAAAGCAAGGTTTTCCTATGGCCACTATAACGTTTGTGAATGAAGCCGAAACTACTTTAAAAAATAGTGCAAGAACCGCTAATCAGCAGCGGTTCATTTCTCTTCTCTCCGACTGAGAATGATCTTGACATTAAAAATTTCCGTCAAAATTATACGGACGAGAGCTACCTCTATATTAATGCAGTTTCATCGGTTATTTTTAGCTCTAGTCAATCAGAAACACCACAAAGTGATAGTGAAACAATGTCTGATTACCTGAACTTCCTTAGCTATTTATAACTACGTTATGCGCATCAGCATCTGGAGAAAGAACTTTTTCTGCTCTCAAGAGAATCAAATCTTATTGTCGTTCAACTCAGATACAAGAACGTTTATCTGGTTTGCATTAATGTCCATTGAGAAATCATTTCTTCAGAAACTTAGAAACCAACCCAACAGTACTTTGTACAACAAAGTCATCGAGACATTTTCGTCCCAAACAAGACGGATAGAGTTTACATATAAATAAGTAAGTAATTTAAAATGTAGTGCTGTCATTAGCAAATATTACTTCATGTTAGCCTACTGGATATAATGTATGTCTTTATTTATTATGTCAGGGGTAGCCCAGACCCCAAAACCAGTATACGCCACTGCTTCCAAGAGTTGTGGGTCACGGTGAAGAGATACAAATAAATGCATACAGTTGCGAAGCTGTTGTAAAGCTGAATGGGAAAGAGAAGGGGGAAAAATTGTATTATTAAAGCTTTACATCAATGATAGGCGACACAAATTTGAACGACGTTTCGGCGAAATAGGCCTTCGGCAGGAAACAACAAACAACACACACACAAATATGTTAATATTAAAAAAATGTTTATATCTGTGTGTGAAATGTTGAAACGTTGTTGAAATTTGTTTTTTTTTTTTTCACTTTTCCTTTCAAGAGATGTGCCTGTCGACGAAATAAAGGAGACACCCTGAATGTAGCCTTTATTTAACCAGACATCCGGCCGTGAACTGCAGACAGTGATCATTACAAAGAAGGGAAGGGCGGTCTCTAGTCATGTCTTTTTTTATTTTTCTTCTTCTGACCGATGACTACCGAACGAAATAGCCCACCTCGTCATCCGCGCTTAAAATGACGTTAAATGGGCGCAGATGCGCTGTGTTGTGGTTTGCAGCTAGGCTGTGATATTTCCGGCTTATCGACCCATTACATCCGACGTCAGCCCGGAGTTTTTTTTAGTACCAGGTTGCTTTCCCTCTTCAAAGAAGCCTCGCTTGGAGGCCTCTCCAGACTGGATATTCTGTTTCCGTGAGCAGTCTCTGGGAGGTGGTGCAGAGAGAGCGTGCAGAGAGAGCAATAAAGGGAGAGTGAAAGAGTGAGAGACACAGAGACAAAGATAAAGAGACAGGGAGGAAGGGAGAGTTAGAGAGAGCGATAAAGGAAGAGTGAAAGAGAGAGAGACAAAGAGAGAGAGAGATAAAGAGAGAGGGGGAGAAAGGGAGAGAGTGAAAGAAAGAGGGGAGAAGAGTGAGTGCGAGAGAGCGATAAATGGAGATTGAAAGAGAGAGAGATAAAGAGAGAGGGGGGAGAAAGTGAGAGAGTGAAAGAGAGGGAGAGTGAAAGAGAGAGGGTAAAAGAAAGAGTGAGAGAGAGCGATAAATGGAGTGTGAAAGAGAGAGAGATAAAGAGAGAGAGAGTGAAAGAGAGAGACAAAGAGAGAGGGAAAAAGAGAGAGTGCGAGAGAGCGATAAAGGGAGCGAAAGAAAGAGAGAGAGTGAGAGAGAGCGATAAAGGGAGAGAAAGAAAGAGAGAGAGTGAGAGAGAGCGATAAAGGGAGATATAAAGACAGCTGGATGGAAATAATAGATGTAATAATGCATGGCGACATGCCACCGGTCCGTGACGTGACAGTCACAGGGCTAAGACTTTATCCTTGTTGTGTCCGACTATATTGTTGCACGTTCGCTATTGCTAATAACAGCGTCTGTAGAAACTGCCATGACAAGAGTGCCAGGCGCAGTGCGCTTATGTCGTGTTGAAATGACAGGCTAAACGACAGCAGCGTCAAGAAAACAGATAATTAGGTAAATGGTGGACACTTGCATCACGAGAAGAGAATGCAACTTCGGGGTCTCAAGATGGGGAAATGATGTTAAAGGGAAGAGAAATGTTTACAACACTCATTATCATCATGTGCCATACCGGTTGGCGTAGGCGATCATGTCCTTCCACAATCTTCTATCTACAGTGCATCGTATCAGTTCGGTTGTTGACTGTTTTCCATGCCATCACACCAAGCTATCTAGTATTTTCTCTCTTTGTCGTCCGCGATCTCTCTTTCCTTTTATTTTGCCATTTGTAACCAAGTATTCCAACTTTCCTCTTCTCATGATGTGCCCGAAAAATGTTGATTGTTTCTTTCTGATGTTTTTTAAGAGCTCCCTTTTTGTGTTGGCCTCTTTGAGAACTTCCTCATTGGTCTTTTTAGCTGTCCAGGGAACTTTCAACATTCTTCTGAGAAATCCCATGTGGTCTCTAATCGTCTTTTCATTTGTTTGTCTACTGTCCATGATTCGCTTCCATACGTCAGGATTGGTTCTATATTACAACACAAGGGGGAAAAAAGAAACATAGAACAATAGGGAGCCCGAGGCAGGATCAAATTCGTACTGTTCTGTGGCAAGTGACAAAATATGATGGAAGATTAGTCCCATAAATGAATGATGTCCAAGTTAATGAGACATCAGAATCGTGTGGCAGCAGCTACAAGAAGGGAGCGGAGAACATCAAGTTCTGCTGCTATAAAGGAGACTTGCCTTGCTATCCCAGAATTGCCTGAAATGGAATCACTGTAGTTGAAAACTTCTCCTCTTGTGTAAACTACACATTCACATCTAAGAGTGAATCAGTGAAGGTCACAAAATCATATTCTCTCTGTGGTTTTACTAACTACAGGTCATGTGGCTTCTGTTGGATTGGAAATGACAAATTACCACCACTGTGTGTCTATATGTTTGGAATTGGAGTCATCAATGATGGCCTAACATCATCAAGTGCTATGACGATCATCATTTTCGGGAGGACGTGAACTCCCATGGTATATGGTGGATAGGCGGCAGGAACCATTGAAGGCTATGTCTGAAAAGTGTTCCTTGTTGCAGTTTCCTCATATTCCAAGTCCGGCTTGTTGCAGGAGCTACTGAGTTAAGTGCTCTGTGCACACTGTGAGCTGTGTGTCTCATCCGTTTTGATCCTGCTTCGATATCCCGCTTGTTTACGATGAATGATGATATCGTATGACAGGGAACAGTTGGCTGTGTTCACTTTCTGTGCGGTTTCGCCTTATGTCTTTTGGCGTGTGCTGAGACTGCTACGATGGGGACTACAGTTACCTTTCTTTGTTTGGGAGATGAGTTGGTAATTCGGATGATTCCACTGGCACGGGCGGTTGAGCAATTATGGATTTTAATTCGTTTGCTGTGAAACCGAGGCCTTCCATAACCAATAACCAATAATAACCAAGTGACAAAATATAATAGTTCGGTGTTAGTTGACTAGAGCAGCGGGTTACGTTCTAAAAGTGGAAGCATTTTTAAGTTACGGTACAAAAGAAGACGACAGCCGCGATAGCTCACTGCTTGGTGAACTGGAGGACAAGGACTGGAGTCGGGTTCGACCTTAATCGATGACTTCCGGGTTCACCCAGACATAAATAGGTACCAGTTTTTTTTTTTTTTCTGGGAAAGTAAAGCGGCACGGGCGTAACACCGACCATATTACCCCAAAAATCATGTGCCGAAGGTCTGTAAAATTTATGGTCACTAACACTATATTCCCTATAAGCCTCTCGGCGTGACGGGGCTCTTTACTTTTTTTTTTTTTTAACATAAGAAGACATAAGGAAGAGAATCAAGGGAGAATAAAGAAACAAATTAAGAGACGATTAGAGGCCACAGAGATAGAATTTCTCAGAAGATTGTTAACTTGGACAGTTAAAAGTCCCAAAGAGGGTATTCTCAACGAGGTCAACACAAAAAGAGAGATTCGTAAAAAAGCAGCAAAAAGAAACAAGTGAGATTTTTTTCTGGCACATCATGGGACGCGGAAAATCGGCATGCTTGGTTACAACAGACAAATATAGGGACAATAAAGAAAGAACATACCAGGTAGGTTAGTGTTGGAGCCTTCCATTTCATTTCTGTATCATGATGTATATTCATCATCATTGAGTGCCATCTCCCCAACGAAAGTTGGCTACCATGTAGCCCCATTCTGTTATGTCTCTTGCTTTGATGGTGCAGGTTGTCATAGACTGATTTGTCCATCTTTTGATGTTACTCATCCATGTTAGCCTTGGTCTGCCTCTGCCTCTTTTACCTTGTATTTTCCCCTCCGTGATTACGTTTAGTATGCTGTTGTGTCTTTTAACATGCCCAAAAATCGCATTTGTCTTGTTTATACTGTGTTTAGTTGTTCTCTTTTCATTTTTAATTGTTTTAAGACTTCATCGTTTGTTTTCTTTGATGTATATTAATCATCAAGAAAATATAAACATCAACCACTCTAACGTTATATAAATAAAAGAAACAAATACTATATGGGTTAACCATCCATATAATATATGCATGGGAACTGGATAGTCTAGAGATATGACATCGTCATAAAGACAGGAAGGACCCGGGTTCACAACCCACTAGAAGCAATGGCGATTTTTAAATTTTTTTTAAGTATTTAAAAAATAAATCCATGTTTTCTTTATGTCGTTACACTCCCCTGATCTCTTGGGTAGTGAGATGTCTAGCCCTCATCATCAGCAGAATTTACGGGCCTGCTGGTATAGGTGAATCAATTCAGAGGAATAAATATGTTTACATCACTCGGAAATAATGACAAATAATCAACAACAGAGAAAAAAAACAAAGAACAATATATGGTCCTAAACAGGATCGAACCCATTTTGTTCTGTTGTTGATTATTTGTCATTTTTTCCGAGTGATGTAAACATACCGCTTCCTCATAATTGATTCGCTGATTATCGTTTCGGAAGTTTCCCTCTATAATAATATTCATTTATTATTATTGGTCTCCTGGCATACGAGATAATATCTCTCTACAACTTTCTATGTCAACATCTGTTTATCAGTTCTGATATAGATTTCCTAATAAACCATTCTCTTAAATTGTCTCCTTTTCTTATGTGTTTCACTTCATGTTTATATCTACTAATCTTACATAACCAACGACTAGTTCATCATGCTATTACGTCTTTGGGCCGTGGAACTCACTCAGCATCTGAAAATGGGCACTAGAAATGTTTCTGCAAAAAGTAGGACAGTATGACATGGTACTGACAACATTAATACATTAACGGTCATGTAAAGACGGGGATTGCAAACATGACGCAATAGAGACGAAAACAAGTGGTGACTTGATATTCTGTAGCATATCGCAATACAGACGACAACAAGTGGTGACTTGATATTCTGTAGCATATCGCAATACAAACGACAACAAGTGGTGACTTGATATTCTGTAGTATATTGCAATACAGACGACAACAAGTGGTGACTTGATATTCTGTAGTATATTGCAATACAGACGACAACAAGTGGTGACTTGATATTCTGTAGTATATCGCAATACAGACGACAACAAGTGGTGACTTGATATTCTGTAGTATATTGCAATACAGACGACAACAAGTGGTGACTTGATATTCTGTAATACATTGCAATACAGACGACAACAGGTGGTGACTTGATGTCCTGTAGCATATTGCAATGCAGACGACAACAAATGGTAACTTGATATTCTGCAGCATATCGCAATACAGATGACAACAAGTGGTGACTTGATATTCTGTAGCATTTTGTTAGAACTTGCTTTCATTTTTGTTAATTACAGCGAGAAGTACCAACGACTGCGACAAAGAACTGAAGATCACGGTGAACGAAAATTGACGACAACGGCGACAAAGAATTGAACGACGACGTCGATCTAGGACCGACGGTGGCAAGGAACTGAAGATGACGTCGATCTAGGACTGACGGTGGCAAGGAACTGAAGATGACGTCGATCTAGGACTGACGGTTGCAAGGAACTGAAGATGATAGCGATCCATGACTGAGAACAATGGCGATAAAAAAAATGAAAGATAATGCGATCGAGGATTGTCGACGACGACAGAAAATTGACGACTTTAATGACGAGAGTTAAAAGAAGCTAGAGGAAGTTGCGAGCAGGTTGTGTGAGTGTATTCCCACGCTAGGCTCAGTAACCATCTGCCAGGCTGGAGGGATCAACGGACCCACGGACCAACGGTCAGGGAGGTGTGTCCACGACACACAATCGGCCTCACAAATGCCTGAACGCAGTGAGGTCTGTGCGGTCATTCTCATGTGGGGTGTCAGGGGGTGGGTGGAACAAAGGAGAACTGAGGGCGGCAGGTGCATCGTGAAAGGTGTGACTAAAGAAATAGACACGACAATGGGAAATGAAAGACCATAGCGGGGCTGAAGAATGAGCAATAACGCAGTTTCGGAATTGAAGAGTAAAGCGAAATGAACTAAGACATCATTATTAAAACGCACTTTCTTTAAAGCCGTGTATAGAGACCATGACAGTTGTGTATGTGTGTTTGTGCATTATCTGGCATGGAGAAAATAAAAATAAAAGGGCGGAAATGACAGATAAATGGCGAAAGGAGATAAGTTGACAAAACAGTTGTTACCGTTATTGTTGCATGGACACTCCGATGTTAGACAACATAAATTCCTTTTTCTTTCCTTCCTTATTTGACTCTCGGCGTCGAGGGGAGATATAGTTCGCAGTTTCTTGCTCTTTTATTGGTCTCTTCTGCTGTTGTACCTCCGAGTATTTCTAGTATTTCGTTTATTCACCTTTTTCTTGGTCAATCTCTTGGTCTGGTGTTCTCGTATATTTTGTTGGTAACTCGTTGTATCTAGATTAAGTGTTTATGTCTTATCACTTACCACTTGATCTGTTGTCGCTTTATGTATTCAATTGCTAGTTCTATTCTTAGACAACAAACTACTTTACTGTAATTGTTGATTAGTTCACAACCCTGCAGTTTCCAAGGACAAGAGGTTCGATCCTGACCGACGGCTTCCGGTTCACCCAGCCTTAAATTGGTACCTGATTTTTTTTTTCTGGGAAAGTAAAGCGTCACGAGCGTAATTCCGATCACATTACCTCAACAATCATGTGCCGAAGGTCTGTTAAAATGATGGCCACTAACACCATAGTCCCTATACGCCACTCAGCGTGACGAGGCTCTTTACTTTTTACTATACAGACTCCAATGATATCCCTTCTTCGTTAACCTTTTCTACAGGACCCCGTTCAATGAAACAGGAACTGACTTTGATTGTTAATCGTTCCCCGACCAAATCATCGTTAACAGTTAACCACCTCGCTATTACGACTTTGAATTTTCATAACTAAAAAGGAACAATCATCATCATGTACCATACCGGTTGTCGTAGGCGATCATGTCTCTCCCTAACTCTCTGTCCACAGCGCATCTTACCACTTATGTTGTTGACTGCTGGCCATGCCATGACACCACCAAGTTATTTAGTATCTTCTAACTTTAACGTAACCCTTGTAACCAAATATCCCAACTTTCCTCTTCTCTCTTTATCGTAACCCATGTAACCAAATATCCCAACTTTCCTCTTCTCTCTTTGTCGTAACCCTTGTAACCAAATATCCCAACTTTCCTCTTCTCTCTTTATCGTAACACATGTAACCAAATATCCCAACTTTCCTCTTCTCTCTTTATCGTAACCCATGTAACCAAATATCCCAACTTTCCTCTTCTCTCTTTATCGTAACCCATGTAACCAAATATCCCAACTTTCCTCTTCTCTCTTTATCGTAACCCTTGTAACCAAAAATCCCAACTTTCCTCTTCTCTCTTTGTTCTAACCCATGTAACCAAATATCCCAACTTTCCTTTTCTCTCTTTGTTCTAACCCATGTAACCAAATATCCCAACTTTCCTCTTCTCTCTTTATCATAACCCATGTAACCAAATATCCCAAATCTCCTCTTCTCTCTTTATCGTAACCCTTGTAACCAAATATCCCAACTTTCCTCTTCTCTCTTTGTCGTAACCATTGTAACCAAATATCCCAACTTTCCTCTTCTCTCTTTGTCGTAACCCTTGTAACCAAATATCCCAACTTTCCTCTTCTCTCTTTGTCGTAACCCATGTAACCAAATATCCCAACTTTCCTCTTCTCACTTTGTCGTAACCCTTGTAACCAAATATCCCAACTTTCCTCTTCTCTCTTTGTCGTAACCCTTGTAACCAAATATCCCAACTTTCCTCTTCTCTCTTTGTCGTAACCCTTGTAACCAAATATCCCAACTTTCCTCTTCTCTCATTGTCGTAACCCTTGTAACCAAATATCCCATCTTTCCTCTTCTCTCTTTATCGTAACCCTTGGAACCAAATATCCCAACGTTCCTCTTCTCACTTTGTCGTAACCCTTGTAACCAAATATCACAACTTTCCTCTTCTCTCTTTGTCGTAACCCTTGTAACCAAATATCCCAACTTTCCTCTTCTCTCTTTGTCGTAACCCTTGTAACCAAATATCCCAACTTTCCTCTTCTCTCATTGTCGTAACCCTTGTAACCAAATATCCCATCTTTCCTCTTCTCTCTTTATCGTAACCCTTGGAACCAAATATCCCAACGTTCCTCTTCTCACTTTGTCGTAACCCTTGTAACCAAATATCACAACTTTCCTCTTCTCTCTTTGTCGTAACCCTTGTAACCAAATATCCCAACTTTCCTCTTCTCTCTTTGTCGTAACCCTTGTAACCAAATATCCCAACTTTCCTCTTCTCTCTTTGTCGTAACCCATGTAACCAAATATCCCAACTTTCCTCTTCTCTCTTTGTCGTAACCCTTGTAACCAAATATCCCAACTTTCCTCTTCTCTCTTTGTCGTAACCCTTGTAACCAAATATCCCAACTTTCCTCTTCTCTCATTGTCGTAACCCTTGTAACCAAATATCCCATCTTTCCTCTTCTCTCTTTATCGTAACCCTTGGAACCAAATATCCCAACGTTCCTCTTCTCACTTTGTCGTAACCCTTGTAACCAAATATCACAACTTTCCTTCTCTCTTTGTTCTAACCCTTGTAACCAAATATCCCAACTTTCCTCTTCTCTCTTTGTTCTAACCCTTGTAACCAAATATCCCAGCTTTCCTCTTCTCTCTTTGTTCTAACCCTTGTAACCAAATATCACAACTTTCCTCTTCTCTCTTTGTTCTAACCCTTGTAACCAAATATTCCAACTTTCCTCTTCTCTCTTTGTTCTAACCCTTGTAACCAAATATCCCAACTTTGCTCTTCTCTCTTTGTTCTAACCCTTGTAACCAAATATCCCAACTTTCCGCTTCTCTCTTTATCGTAACCCATGTAACCAAATATCCCAACTTTCCTCTTCTCTCTTTGTCGTAACCCTTGTAACCAAATATCCCAACTTTCCTCTTCTCTCTTTGTCGTAACCCTTGTAACCAAATATCCCAACTGTCCTCTTTTCTCTTTATCGTAACCCATGTAACCAAATATCCCAACTTTCCTCTTCTCACTTTGTCGTAACCCTTGTAACCAAATATCCCAACTTTCCTCTTCTCTCATTATCGTAACCCCTGTAACCAAATATCACAACTTTACTCTTCTCTCTTTATCGTAACCCTTGTAACCAAATATCACAACTTTCCTCTTCTCTCTTTATCGTAACCCTTGTAACCAAATATCACAACTTTCCTCTTCTCTCTTTATCGTAACCCTTGTAACCAAATATCACAACTTTCCTCTTCTCTCTTCGTCGTAACCCTTGTAACCAAATATCCCAACTTTCCTCTTCTCTCTTAATCGTAACCCTTGTAACCAAATATCCAAACTTTCCTCTTCTCTCTTTATCGTAACCCTTGTAACCAAATATCACAACTTTCCTCTTCTCTCTTTGTCGTAACCCTTGTAACCAAATATCCCAACTTTCCTCTTCTCTCTTTGTTCTAACCCTTGTAACCAAATATCCCAACTTTCCTCTTCTCTCTTTGTTCTAACCCTTGTAACCAAATATCCCAACTTTCCTCTTCTCTCTTTGTTCTAACCCTTGTAACCAAATATCCCAACTTTCCTCTTCTCTCTTTGTTCTAACCCTTGTAACCAAATATCCCAAATTTCCGCTTCTCTCTTTGTTCTAACCCTTGTAACCAAATATCCCAACTTTCCGCTTCTCACTTTGTCGTAACCCTTGTAACCAAATATCCCAACTTTCCTCTTCTCTCTTTGTTCTAACCCATGTAACCAAATATCCCAACTTTCCTCTTCTCTCTTTATCGTAACCCATGTAACCAAATATCCCAACTTTCCTCTTCTCACTTTGTCGTAACCCTTGTAACCAAATATCACAACTTTCCTCTTCTCTCTTTGTCGTAACCCTTGTAACCAAATATCCCAACTGTCCTCTTCTCTCTTTATCGTAACCCATGTAACCAAATATCCCAACTTTCCTCTTCTCACTTTGTCGTAACCCTTGTAACCAAATATCCCAACTTTCCTCTTCTCTCTTTATCGTAACCCTTGTAACCAAATATCACAACTTTACTCTTCTCTCTTTATCGTAACCCTTGTAACCAAATATCACAACTTTCCTCTTCTCTCTTTGTCGTAACCCTTGTAACCAAATATCCCAACTTTCCTCTTCTCATGACGAGCCCGTAAAATGTCGATTGTTTCTTTCTGATGTTTTTCTTTTAGGAGCTCTCCTTTTCTGTTTGCAACTTTAAGAATGTCCTCGTTTGTCATTTTACCTCACCCGGAAATACCTCTCAACATTCTTCTCAGAAACTCCATCCCTGTGGACTCAAATTGTCCTTTCATTTGTTTGTTTACTGTCTGCTAGGAAAAGATATATTCGAAAAATAACACATAAATACATGAACGAAACGCTATAAAGAAGAGAAAACAACAGACGAATTTGATGACAAATTGAACTCTCTCTCTCAACTGACACAGCGAATCAACTGATACAGCAGCTTATACTAAACAAATATGTCAGCGTGACGCCGTGGAAAAAGGTGTTCATGAAAGAACCGTTATTGTTGAAGACAAATAATCATATCTGTAATATTATTTCACTAAACTGATATCACGAGGCAAATCGAAATAACATGATATAAAACAACAACTGAAAGGATAGATTCCCTAATCGTGATTTCTCTACAGAGGATGCAACCAACGGGATGATTTTTCAATGATTCCCTTAAAAGGATGTAAATCTCTCAACAGGATGTCACTTTAATTAACCCCACTAAAGGGATGTAACCACAATGAAGTCATAGAGTTTGTCACTAAAGGGATGTAACAATATTGAATTCATAGAGTTTGTCATTAAAGGGATGTAACAATATTGAATTCATAGAGTTTGTCATTAAAGGGATGTAACAATATTGAATTCATAGAGTTTGTCATTAAAGGGATGTAACCCAAATTGCATCATAGAGTTTGTCATTAAAAGGATGTAATCACAATAAAGACACTCAATTTGTCTCTAAAGGGATGTAACCACAATGAAGGCATAGAGTTTGTCACTAAAAGGATGTCATCACAATGAAGTCATAGAGTTTGTCACTAAAGGAATGTAATAACAAATAAGTTATAGAGTTTGTCACTAAAGGAATGTAATAACAAATAAGTTATAGAGTTTGTCACTAAAGGAATGTAATCACAATGAAGTCATAAAGTTTGTCACTAAAGGGATGTAACCACAATGAAGTCATAGAGTTTGTCACTAAAGGGATGTAACCACAATAAAGACACACAATTTGCCACTAAAGAAAGGTATTCATAATAAAGACACTCAATTTGCCACTAAAGGGATGTAACCACAATAAAGACACACAATTTGCCACTAAAGGGATGTAACCACAATAAAGACACTCAATTTGCCACTAAAGGGATGTAACCACAATGAAGTCATAGTCTGTCACTAAAGGGATGTAATCACAATGAATTCATAGACTTTGTCACTTTAGGGATGTAACCACAATGAATTCATAGAGTTTGTCATTAAATGGAGGTAACCACAAATATGAAACAAGTGCAATGTACAAATACTTGGGCACAATAATAACATCACATGGAAGATGCACCAGAGAAATAAAAAGATGAATAGCTCAGGCATTTCAGAAAAGGATAAATATCTTATGCAAAAGGTCAATGTCAACAGAAGTGAGAAAGAGAGTTCATCGCTACTATATAGAACCAATTCTGATATATGGAAGCGAATCATGGACAGGGGACAAACAAATGATAAGACGATTAGAGGCCGTAGAGATGTGATTTCTCAGAAGAGTGTTGAAAGTTCACTGGACAGCTAAAAAGACCAATGAAGAAATTCTCAAAGAGACCAACACAAAAAGGGAACTCCTAAAAAACATCAGAAAGAAACAATCAACATTTTTTGGGCACATCATGAGAAGAGGAAAGTTGGAATACTTGGTTACAACTGCCAAAATAAAAGGAAAAAGAGATCGCGGACGACAAAGAGATAAATTACTGGATAGCTTGGTGTCATGGCATGGAAAACAGTCAACAACAGAAATTATACGATACACTGAAGATAGAAGATTGTTCAAGGACATGATCGCCTACGGCAACCGGTATGGCACATGATGATGAACCACAATAAAGACACTCATTTTGTCACTAAAGGGATGTAACCACAATAAAGACACTCAATTTGTCACTAAAGGGATGTAACCACAATAAAGACACTCAATTTGTCACTAAAGGGATGTAACCACAATAAAGACACTCAATTTGTCACTAAAGGGATGTAACCACAATAAAGACACTCAATTTGCCACTAAAGGGACGTAACCACAATAAAGACACTCAATTTGCCACTAAAGGGATGTAACCACAATAAAGACACTCAATTTGTCACTTAAGGGATGTAACTACAATAGAGACACTCAATTTGCCACTTAAGGGATGTAACAACAATAAAGACACTCAGTTTGCCACTTAAGGGATGTAACCGCAATAAAGACACTCAATTTGCCACTAAAGGGATGTAACCGCAATAAAGACACTCAATTTGCCACTTAAAGGATGTAATCACAATAAAGACACTCAATTTGCCACTAAAGGGATGTAACCACAATAAAGACACTCAATTTGCCACTTAAGGGATGTAACCACAATAAAGACACTCAATTTGCCACTTAAAGGATGTAACCACAATAAAGACACTCAATTTGCCATTTAAAGAATGTAACCACAATAAAGACACTCAATTTGTCACTAAAGGAATGTAACCACAATAAAGACACTCAATTTGCCACTAACGGAATGTAACCACAATAAAAACACAAAGTTTCTTTCTTTCTATGTTTCTAGCTTACCTTTGCTTCACTTAAAGCACATCCATAGAAACAGTCAGGTCAGTCATAATCTGATGCCGCCAGAAACTAATATTTCAACACCAGAAGGAGATGAAGTAGATGTATTCATTCAAAACTTGAAGTTGTTATTCCTGGAAGAATATCAGTAAACAGAAAGGATTTGGTTACCTGGTTATGGAAGGCCCCGGTATCACAACAAACCAATTAAAATCCATAATTGCTCAACCGCCAGTGCCAGCAGAATCATCCAAATTAATATCTCATCTCCCAAACAAAGAAAGGTAACTGTAGTCCCCATCGTAACAGTCTCAGCACACGCCAAAAGACATAAGGCGAAACCGCGCAGAAAGTGAACACAGCCAACTGTTCAATGTCATTCGATATCATCATTTATCGTTAACAAATAGAATATCGAAACACGATCAAAACGGATGAGACACACAGCTCAGAGTGTGCACAGAGCACTTAACCCAGTAGCTCCTGCAACAAGCCGGACTTGGAATATGAGGAAACTGCAACAAGGAACACTTTTCATCATTAGCCTTCAATTGTTCCCGCCTCCTATCCACCATATACCGGAAGTTCACGTCTTCTTGAAAATGACGATCGTCATATTTTTAAAAAATGTATAGCGCTTGTTGATGTTAGGCCATCGTTCTTGACTCCAATTCCGAACATATAGACACACAGTTAGTCGTCAGGTTATCCCCGTCGCACATCAAACAACAGACCGTAAGATTAGCGTACGGCTCGTCTAGGGATATACGATGAACCATTACCAAAACAGAAAGGATATCCTTCACAATGAAATAATACCACAAAAATGGCATTTTAAAGAAAAGGGGGAAAATAATAAAAATTACCCCACTGGAGTTTTTTTTTATCACCACGTAGGTGATCATGTCTCTCCATAACTTTCTGACTCTAAATCTGTTTATGAATTTTATGTCTTTTTCTTCCTACAAAACCAATCTTTATACTGTCTAATATCATTTCTATTACTTTCCCTGTATGCTTTGTTGCTCTCAGTTTTCCGGTTGTCATAATATATTGTAGTTGTTCCCAACTTCTTGTTCTTACTCTCATGTTCACTATCTCTTCCACTCTACAACTCTCACTCTGTTCCACCCTTTCTCTATTTCTCTCACTCTCTCTGCAAGTCTCATTCACCCAGTGCGTATACTGGTTTTGGAGTCTGGGCTGCCGCTGACATAATAAATAAAGACATACATTATATTCAGTAGGCTAACATGAAGTAATATTTGTTAATGACATCACTACATTTTAAATTACTTACTTATTTATATGTAAATTCTATACGTCTTGTTTAGGACGAAAATGTCTCGATGACTTTGTCATTGAAAGTACTGTTGGGTTGGTTTCTAAGTTTCTGAGGGAATGATTACTCAAAAGGCAATTATTGCCAAACCAGGTAAACGTTCTTTTGTGTGAGTTGAGCGACAATAAGATTTGATTTTCGCGAGAGCAGAAAAAGTTCTTTCTACAGATGCTGATGCGCAAAACGTTGTTATAAATAGGTTAGGAAGTTCCGGTACACATATTCTTTTATCCGGGTTGTGGTGAATGCAACATTCTGTGGCAGATCTGCATAGGGACAGAGATTCTTTCATACGGGCTGCGGTGAATGTAACGTTCTGTGGGAGATCTGGCTAGAAATAGAGATTCTTTCAGACGGGCTGCGGTGAATGTAACGTTCTGTGGGAGGTCAGGCTAGAGACAGAGATTCTTTCAGACGGGGTGTTGTGAATGCAACGTTCTGTGGACGATCTGGCTAGAGACAGATTTTTTTAGCCGAGTTGTGGTGAATGCAACATTCTGTGGGAGATCTGGCTAGAAACAGATTCTTTCACACGGGCTGTGGTGAATGCAACCTGCTGTGGTAGATCTGGCTAGAGACAGAATCTTTCAGCCGGGCTGTGGTGAGTGCAACGTTCCGCAAAAGACTTAAGAAAATAGGAAAGAAAATAGACGCTTAGTTGTTGCAAATCTTCATCAAGTAGGATAGCTTATTCAGCAGAGTTACATCCATGGAATTGTAACAAAAAATATTGGTACGAAATATCTGGTAGAACTGCAGAAAATGTAAACAAACATGTACTGCCATTATTCGTTGTGATAGGAAGTCATTGTTCTATATATAAAGATCGCTACACGATTATGCTTAATTGACGGCTGTTCTCAATAATAGACTTTTCAGACTGACAGAAGTCGTTGGCTGGGCACACTTACCCTACTTCACAATTGTGGGCACAAAATATCCCAGCGTTCATCATTTCTGACATGATAGCACTTCCGGTCTAAGTGTAAACATTTCCGGAGCATGCTGGGTAGGGAATCAAAACATCACGGTTTCCGGTTGATTTTGTGTTTGTTCTATTGTCTCTTCCAGTAATTGTCGGGTACAGGTAGACTGGGAAAGACAGAGCAGGTGTGATAAAGGGAGTGTGAATGTAAGAGATTGAGAGAGAGAGAGAGAGAGAGTATGTGTGCATGACAAATAGAGAGATAATAAAAGAGGGATAATGTGAGTGAAAGACAACGGGGAATGTAGACAAGTTAAGTCCACTGATTGATTGATTGATTGATTGGTTGATTGATTGAATGATTGATGTATTTATATATTGATTGATTGGTTGATTGATTGATTGATTGGTAGATTGATTGATGGGTGCTTGGGTGAGTGAGTGAGTGAGTGTGAGTGAATGAATTAGTGAGTGAGTGAGTGAGTGTGAGTGAATGAATTAGTTAGTGAGTGAGTGAGTGTGAGTGAATGAATTAGTTAGTGAGTGAGTGAGTGTGAGTGAATGAATTAGTGAGTGAGTGAGTGTGAGTGAATGAATTAGTTAGTGAGTGAGTGTGAGTGAATGAATTAGTTAGTGAGTGAGTGAGTGTGAGTGAATGAGTTAGTTAGTGAGTGAGTGAGTGTGAGTGAGTGAGTGAATTAGTTAGTGAGTGAGTGAGTGTGAGTGAATGAATTAGTTAGTGAGTGAGTGAGTGTGAGTGAATGAATTAGTTAGTGAGAGTGAGTGTGAGTGAGTGAATTAGTTAGTGAGTGAGTGAGTGTGAGTGAATGAATTAGTTAGTGAGTGAGTGTGAGTGAATGAATTAGTTAGTGAGTGAGTGAGTGTGAGTGAATGAATTAGTTAGTGAGTGAGTGAGTGTGAGTGAGTGAGTGAATTAGTTAGTGAGTGAGTGAGTGAGTGAGTGAGTGAGTGAGTGAGTGAGTGAGTGAGTGAGTGAGTGAGTGAGTGAGTGAGTGAGTGAGTGAGTGAGTGAGTGAGTGAGTGAGTGAGTGAGTGAGTGGACAAGTAAATAAGTAGGTGGTGGGTGAATGAGTGATAACGAAAAAGCAAATGACACAATTATAAAGTTAGTAAGATTGTTTCAAGTAAATGTGAGTGAATGAGTGAGTGAGTGAGTGAGTGAGTGAGTGAGTGAGTGAGTGAGTGAGTGAGTGAGTGAGTGGACAAGTAAATGTGAGTGAGAGGATGCTTGTGTGTCATCATCAAGTACCATGGCTGCTGGCGTAGGTGATCATGGCATTCCACAACCATTTCTGTTGTTGACCTTCTGCAGAGCCATTCTCTTAAGCAGTCTGGAATATCTTCTCTTTGCTTCCCTCTATCTCTTCGTCCCATAATTTTCCCAGTTGTCATAATATATTCCATCTGTTCCCTTTTCATTACATGGTCAAAAAATGATGATTTTCTTCCTAATATAGGAAATTAGTTCTCTTTTTGCTTTGGCCTCTTTCAGAACGTGTTCAATTTTCTTCCTAGTTGTCTTTGTATTCTCAACATTCTTCTGTAAAACTACATTTCTACATCCTCCAGTGATTTTCTTGTCTGTTGTCCTATTGTCCATGATTCACATCCATATGTTAAAACTCTACATAACATTTAAGAACTATTTTTCTTGTTTCTGTTGTCAAAAATGAACTGCACAGTATCTACCCCATGTTTTAGAAAGCTGCTTTTGCCTGAACCATTCTGCATCTCACCTCTGTTGTACATCTTCCGTCTGAGGTCGAGCAGTGTTCAAAGATATTTAAATTCATTTACCATTCATTTACTTCTTTGTATAATCACGGATGGCCACAACTAAAGAATTCTATCTATCTATCTATCTATCTATCTATCTATCTATCTATCTATCTATCTATCTATCTATCTATCTATCTATCTATCTATCTATCTATCTATCTATCTATCTATCTATCTATCTATCTATCTATCTATCTATCTATCTGGGTCTTTTTATTCCATTTCTCTCTACCACTCCTTCACACACATGTACGCAAATCTACACGCCGCAACATCTGGCATTTGGTAGCAGACAGCACTATGCTCAATTAACGGTTAGTGTCAGGCTATGAGGCCGGGCAGACAGGCGGGTCGTGTTTGAGACCTGCATGAGGGAGGCTGGGCCCCATTCCAGCAAACACGTGACTTCCATCACCTCATTGGGCGCTCGCGTCACGTGGTTCGACCAGCGCTCACTCTTGGAGCGTGGGAAAATGGCTTCAGTGTCTGGAATGAGGAGTGACAGATGGAGTGAGGGGGCGAGAGAAGTTACCGGAGAAACAAACATAAGATCTGGATCTGAACTTTTGTGGATCGTTTAGGTGGGTTTCGGCGCGGGTAGGGGGGGGGGGGGTATGCTCTTTTGCTCAACACAATGACGCAGTACCAAGGACACTACATGGGTTCATCTAGGCCAGCAGAATGTGCAGACATAAATACATACAAACATAGGAGTACATAAATACATACAAACATAGGAGTACATAAATACAAACATACGTACATAAATATATATACATAAATACGTAAAAAATGCACATACTTAAATATATATAAACATATATACATAAATACATACATAAATACAAACAGTAATACACACTACTACATAAACACATACCAACATACATTTTCTTACATAAATGCATGCATGCATATATATATATGCATATATGCATACATATACGTAGTATGTGCATACATACATACATACATACATACAATCATACATAAATACATACACACATACAAACACATACACACACATACACAGACATACACACATACATACATACATACACATACACACATACATACATACACATCTTTGCAACAATTTCGTGAAAATAGAGAAATAAACAGGTGTGGGGCGACATTATTGTTATTGTTATTATTATTATTATTATTGTTATTGTTATTATTGTTTTTATTATTGTTGTTATTATTGTTATTATTGTTATTGTTTTATTAATATTGTTATTGTTATTGTTATTATTGTTATTGCTATTATTATTATTGTTATTGTTATTATTGTTATTATTGTTATTATTGTTATTGTTATTATTGTTATTATTGTTATTGTTATTATTGTTATTATTGTTATTGTTATTATTGTTATTGTTATTAT